>QLNU02015003.1:88436237-88470981 GCA_006491805.2 Dysdera silvatica
GCATTGTTTTGGCCGTTGCGAATAATGGCTTAAGTGTTTAAGTTTTGACAGTAGAGACCTAACTCAAAGGTAATAGATTTGCTGCCAACTTGAGTATAAATTCCACACATTATAATTATTGAATGCTTGCCTGTTTTCTAATAGTCGTCGGTACAGTATTCACTTCCCTAAGCATCAGAAGTTCAACTATCCTGGAAATAGTAGGTCTTCGTGCAGCATGACCTTAGATGCCCTTGCATGATAAAACATAAACATGTTTGATAATGGCCATAGAGTTCTGTGGTCAATTGGTGGTATTTTTGTGGCGCAAGGACAGCAAGGGTCATTCTATGCCAGCATAGGGATCTTTAAAGTAGAACTTGTAACTATGTGTATATGGGTTACTAAAATAGCAGTTTCTTTTAACAATCAACTCGACATTATAGAGTGGGGATCATAAAGGCTCCTAAAAATAAAAAAGAGATCTGGCATATAGCCGTCATTTTCATGCCATCGTCTCACGTTATCCCATACACTACTATGTTAAAGTTGAGTGATTTACAAGCGTGTTATTTTTAATAAAATAGGGTGAAATGGACGAGTGTTCCACTGGGAATTGTTCTAATCATTCGAGGAATAAACATAGAATGTTTGCAGCGTAAAGTTTGTTTTGATTATTTACATTATAATTTTACATTAATCGGAAACTAAGTTACGGTTGCAAATTGTATTTATTGGCGACATCTTAAAAGTTGCGCCAATGTTTACAATCGTCGGATAATTGCGAATTGTTGATTATTTTTATGCCAAAGTAGCGATCATTGCTCCAAAACTGAAAACCTTTATCGCCAAGGTAAATGACACAAGAAATGTGCAGGAAAATGACGGCTGATTTGCCTGCCTATAATTCCAAAAGCTCTAGTTTATACTCTACTCTACTCTACTCTACTTACTAAAGTTCAACTAAAACACGTGGGATATTTCCCCATCAGACGCAGAAGAAAAAAATTCTTTTCTTTGCGAACGTTCCAGCAACTAACCATGATATAACATCGGCGTTACTAGTATTACGCCTAAAAAACATGGATAAAAATTATATCTTGTATACATAAATGAAACACGCAGTCCATGAAATAACATTATATATACAATCACTAACATGCACGCAAATTAAATGTATTCAAAAACATGTAATACATATGCATATTATCGTGTGATATTTTGGTGACATGCAATGCATATAGAAATATTTCATGCAAATAATATACGATATTATGTAATTAATATGCAATAAATATTATATGATTAGTACAACACGATCAACGTTCATTGCAATTAATTCATAGCCCAGTTAATCGCACTGCATAATTTAGCAGTGAACTAGTCACGTATTACTTGATATACATTATGTATAATTATTAGTTATACTATATTAATAAGCAATAATTACGCAGTGCATAAAACAGACGGTAATTTGTGTACAAAAATATGTTAACCTTTGGAAAAGTAATAGAGGAGCGTCCAACGCATCATTCACAGTTCTTCATCAGAAGTGACTGATGTTGATCAGCTTGACAACTTGGGTGTTCTATTTCTTTTGTTATTTTATCAATCTTTTTTTATATATGTTTTGCCAAATTTTCTACTTTGTATATTGAATATAATTTCAGCAGCATAGAATGGAATCAATAAGAGTACATGAGGTAACATAACATGTTTCTAAACAGCAGGATATTTATTATCATGCAATAAACAGGAAATGCGTGTAACATATTGAATCTCGACAGTTACAGAAAATTCATTATTTAGTTTCATAATCAGAATGGGACGACAAACCACTTGTTAATAATGGCATTTTACAAAAATTAAAAGTGTTAAAAATTTTGTATTAGTTTCTCATAAGACGTCGTTTTGATGAAGTGTCGTCCTGAAGTCCATTTAATTTTTATTTTAAGGATATTCTGATTTCCTGGTGTACTCATTGTTACTGTGGACCCGTCATTACTTATGATGAAGGACCGCTGCGCGCGCATCTGAAAGCCTAGGCAAATTATTTTTATGCTGCAGAATTTAAACTTTTGCATGTAATCATTCTAAGAGCCATAATTAATTAATTATTATGAATGAATGCTTATTTAGAATGATTATTTAATTAATAATTAAATAATCATTCTAAGAGCCACAACCGGGTCTTATGAAAATGATGCCATAAATAAGATTATGAATCTTTCGATTGCCTAGTGTGTGATTTCTTTTAGTAATTACACTTTTATAAATTTTTAAATTAATTCACTTGTGAGTATTTCTAACTTTTTTCCTCATACAAGACTAATTCTGTAATCAAAAAAATATTTACAAAACTTTTCTTTAATTGGATTGTTCAATGTATTGCCTTTATAATCATAATTTCTATAATATTTGAACTTAATCTACTTTTAGCAGCAATCGGAGTCGTGTAAGCTCAAAACCTGAAAGCTTTGGGTGGGATAAAGGGGACGAGATTTGTTAAAGAGATCCAGGTCCGTCAGGAGCTGTAGTGCAAGAAAAAGTAGCAAAAGTAGCAGTAATAATAACGATAGTGATAACTCCAAAACTACAAAGAGAGCGGGACATCTGTCTACATTTTTATACCCTGTCAGAACGTTTTCTTGGATCTGGTTAGCTTGATATAAAAACAAAACAAAAACAGGTTGATTTGCCGATTTTTTTTTAAATGTTTTCACCATTCATGTATGTTTACGCACTAGGCATTTTTTACTAAACAAAGAAAGAAGGTTTGCAGATTTAGTGGATTTTCCGTTCACTTTGCGGCAACGTAGCTCCTTCTTAATGATGATGAGCGACTTTTTGTGCACTTTTTTGCTCACCTGTGTTTTCTCTTTCTCCAGATATTTGTTTTTTTTAATGTCTTCTTATCTTCTTCGAGAGGGTATGGTGATAAGGCTCAAGTCTTGGATATTGAAGGAATCATTTGCGGAGCCATGGAAGTCAGATTATGGAGAATTGTGAAAAAAAACATCTTTTAACGTAATAGTCATATGGAATTACAATAGTTATCTGTGAGTAATAGTTACGGATCAAGATACTCTTCAGTTAGGCCTATATACGTGAAGAAGTATTAAAGATCTTCGTGTCTGTTTTAAGTTATAATCATCTTTTGGGAATTCCTGCGTTATTTTTCTAAATTATTTGTAGGAGCTGATATAGAGGAATGTCTCTCTGACCAAGATAAGATGCCGCGTCCTATATCGGCCCAATGATATCCATCTACGTTATTTAAGAGACAATTTGCGAAAGGTGCTAGAATGCCTCATTATATTAATGTCGGCAAAATCTTCTTCCATGGTTGCATTAGCAGAATCTTCTTAAGAGGTTTGAAATACCATGTCATACACATATAGAAAGAGAATAAATTTATTTAATCCAAGTGTAATCCATGACGGTACATTTGTTACCTAATATTTAGACAATTATACCGACGAATATTTAAATTAAAAATCCGAATTAATGAAAATCATTTTTAGAAGATTATGTCAGGCGTGGGAAAACTTTTCATGTTGGAAGACTTCATTAAGTTGGTTGTAATCGAAAAAGGCTACATTCAAGAAATTTTAATTAGATACAGGGGCATAGAAATTTAAAAATTTTTGAGAGTCGAATAGCGTTTTAACAGGTCATGTAATTTTGCGTTAAATTGAGCAATGTATTTTGATAACCAATGGGGGGTCTTGCGCCCCTTTATCCGCGCCGTCAGTTAGACCTATAGCATAACCCGGATTATTAGAATTCCGTTTAACTGAAATAGACATCTATAATTATTTTAGTAGATACTCGCTCAGTTTTGGTAAAAATGTTTACATTCGCTTTCTAATGCCCTCCCGCCTTAAGAGAAAACAAATACAAATAATAGATACTGGACATATAAAAATAGCCCGTCTAGTTCATTAATGCTTTAAATGTGGGGTCAATTTTGGAGGATTATTTTGTTGAAACTCCTTTTATTTTTTCTATTTTAAGTGGGTTCATTTAAGACAATAATAAAATAAAGTAAATAAAAGTAATAATAATATAAACAAAAACCATATTAATAAAAATAAAATGATTTTATTTGCAAAGCTTGGATTTATCCAAAAGGCCTTATTTACGGGTCCGAAAGGCCACTCGTTTCCCCACTCTATGTTCATATGGACGCTTTGGCCATATAATGCTGTCAAAAAGTCTTAGTTAGTAGCTCTCTATCGTAACTTTATCTTCACCCAGGTATTCTAATATTTATTATTAATACAATAATTCTAATAATTATTATTTGCATATAATATTTAATGGACATATTTATTATATACTTACAATAATTCTAATAATTATTATTGTATTTGTCCGTACAGCGAATATGGTGAAAAATAATATTTATTATATATATGCAGATAGGGTCAGGATATATATCTATAAGCATCTGTCTACTTGGCGGTTAATCGACTTTATAGGCTAATTTCGCTAATCGAGTTTCTTAATTTTTTAAAGTGAGAAAAATTCTTAGCATAGCCGATGATGTGGTATTAGATGATTAATTATTAACAAAGAAAACAATGATTTCAAGGCGCCTGTTGGAAACCAAACCCACAACCTCTTGATAACAAGCCAAGTTCGCTTATTCAGAGAGCTACAGACTGCTTACAGGGAGCTACAGAACTGCTACTTACCCGATCTTCCATCTGCGAGAGAGTATAAAGCTTTCTGTACGTCAATGGTTAACAGCATTTGATCGGCTATGAAGAGGTCGCATGTTCGATTCCCACCAGGACCCGAGAGAAGATTGTTTTCATTGCGTTTAATTTATAATCTAATATTATCACATTATCGGCTATGATGAAAACTGTTTTGACTTTAATAAATATCAAAGCTAGCCTCGCCTAACTGAAGTGTGGTTCTTTGACTTGTCACTTTGGTTTAGAAAACAGTCCAAGCACTGCTCCATTAATTGCGAATTTGTGTATGGCAAAGCTTTACATTCATTCGCGGAGGGAAGTCTGATTGACACCTGCATATCAATGGGTAAGAGCACTTGACCAGTTATCAAGTGGTCGTGGGTCCGGTTCCCACCCGACGCCGAGAGATCATTCTTTTGTCTGCGATTAATTTGTCATATGGAGTTTCTTGGTTTTTAAAAAATAATTATTAAATTATTTTTATTAGTTTTCAGTAATACCGTCCACAAACTCTCTCTTTTTGTTCTCGTCGTCTGAGGATAAGTGTTAAAAATATCCTATGCATGATGTCTCTTTTGAAGGTTTTAGTCTCTAAGAATCTTCTATATGGAGGATATATATATAAACTGCACTGTGTGTAAGGCAATTCCAGATCGCATTGCTTTTACAGATTTTGAAAACTTTTTTTCTGACAATTAGTATTTAAAAAAATAAATTATTTACTAAATTATGCTAGACATAAATTATCCCTTTATTTATATCTTTCTCCTTAAACGTTCTACCTGTCCTGTTAAAATAATTTACTAGAAAAGGATATGTATAGTTAATAGATTAGTCTATGCATATATGTTAAATAGACGCTTTGAAGGCTGAAGACATTTTTGTCTCTTTGGAGATGGAGGTTTTACTTTATAAAACTTTCATCATGCGAAATTTGTCATACATATGTATTTAAGTTATGCTGTGTGTGTGTTGGGAATATATGCCATATTATTTATGTGTGCGTTTGACACGCGTATAAATTATACAATGCATATATGAAGAGAACGTAAGCTAAGAAAAATACAATAGCTTTTGGAGAACTCAATTATCACTATATATTTTTATAACAAACGTTGACACGAGTATTATTACACGATTGTTTTACGAACTCCACTGTGTATGAACTAGAGTGAGCTCTAAAAAACTAAGCTTTGCTGAACTCTTGAATGGATAAAAGAATGGATCCGGGAATGGTAATCATAATTAATTGTAATTTTAGTAGGAGCTTCAAAGATGTATTTTTTCCATTGTGTATGTAGGAAATAACGCTTATTTAATTTCAGTGACCTTTCCCAAAGTTTAAGAAGGTGCAATTTTAGCTCAATAAATTAATTAAGACTGTCAGTATTTCTATTACCCTTTATTTTGAGCTGAGAAGTCCATTGCGGATCAATTTTGGATGTCTAATGCCAGTCCCTTGCGCGGCATGACGTAAGGTGGCTAATAGACGTGGAGTCACACACAAAATTAAATAATTGCCACTTGTAAGTCGTTAGATATAAAAAAGAGAGAAACAGGCGGTAAGTGTGTGCGTCACTGCTTTCACATTCTCATATCATAAGCTAGCTCACGTCATTATTTGTGCAATAACTTTGATAAGCGCTCGGACAAAATATCAATGTATCTAAAAACAATTAAAAAACATGTAAATGGCATTTAAGGACGAGAAGTTGCATGAGTCTATACATGGATAGTAATTCTTCATTCTATAATCGAAGTTCAGATCATATAAATGCGGAGAACGGGTAATTTTTGGAAGTTACGCATATGAACATAAGCATTACTAGCGGGTTTCGATGGATATGCTATCCGCTATTGATTTTGGTTTTTCTGTTTATTTTTCGCAATACAAAGGGTAAGGTAAAGGTCTTTCTTGAATGCAAAAATGATAGCTATTTAATAGAAATAGGCTAAATAATAGTAAAATAGAAAATGAAAATTTGTATGCAAATTTCTTCCCTGGTACCCTGTATCTTATTTCTAATGATGGCTATTGTTAACGTAGGAAATCTACCGAGTTACTTGAGAATTAGAGAGCGGCATATTAGAGGGTGACGGATTAGGGAGTTGCGGATTAATATTAATTGAAACCCGCTAAATTTAAATATCGACCTTAGGTGATTTTCTTTCACTTGCTTGTATTATTTTTAGCATTTTCTAATTCGCTCTGAAAATATATGTATAATTTTACATATATAGTGAATGTTAATATTTTCAGTTGATAAAAATATGAACAAATATATATTGATATAGAGCATGTTTGTTCTTTGGAAATGTGATAATATTATTTTCAGATCCTTTTCTATATATATGTTGCACATCTATCTTCGATTTTTACCGAAAACAAAATATTAAACATCTGGTATTTCTGGGTAGTTTAGAAATATAAAATTGCAGTGTTGTGCAATTTCTTTCGGTAAATCTTATGATGGGAAGGAAATTTCAAAAAGAATTTTGTTGAATAAGCAGAACGGAGAGATTACAGTGTAGGGAACACGGACAAATACGGAACAATACATGAGTGTATTTGCAAATGATTACCATCACAATTTTAAATTAAAAGGTTATAATTGCTTTGAATAAATGTTATCAAAGTGTGGACCAGTGTCCCCCTCAGTAAAAGGCAAACATTACATAAATTTGTACAATAGTTTCATGGATTTCAAATATACATAAATTTTTAATATGTATTTATATATACAGTAAAATCCCTCTGTCTTGTATCTCATGAAAGCAAGAAAACTTTTAAGATACAGGAGTTTCCATATATATTGCATAAAATACGCATATAATTTAATCTGGAAATATATAAATTTCGGGATATATAGGTTTATGAGATAGGCAGGTTCTACTGTACAATAAAGTTATGGTAGTAGACTTAATGACTTTTATAACTTGGATAATTTACGTTATATAATAATAAATTTTATTCAACCCGATATACAATATTTCGTGATACATAGCTTGAGCAGTATAAAAATTATAGAAATGTAAGAGAAGATCTATATTGACAAGGACGTAGACAGATTGGCCAGGGCTTATCACAACTAGTAAAATTTGACACTAGTATAGACACTAGTAAAGGTAAAAGACATTTACCTTCTGCAAAAATATTTTTACTAGCGAATATTTTTGCAGATGGTAAATGTCTTTTACCTTCTTCATTTGTATTTCGTATATTCCGACCAGTGTCAAATTTTACTAGTTAAGATCTATATTAATTTATTTTAGGTTTTGGGGTAGAAATGGAAGAAATTATAAAGCCGTATATTGTTACGAGATTTTCTTACGCAATGCGATGATGTTGGCAAGGAAAAAGATAGATATACGTGTAGCAAAAATAAAATGATTATTGATTTATATATTTTTTTCATAAGAGTTTACGTTAATTTTATTCCGAAATCTAGTATATCTAATTAAGGAAATTTGCTTATTTCGCACTGATGCATACATATAATTATATGCAGTATATCTACCATTTTTTAATGAATGTATTTATTAATTATATTGTTATATATTTTCTGTATTTTCACTTATAAATAAAAAAAATTATTGAGTCATGTCTAAAATTTTCCAAAAATGTTATATTTTAATTTTTTAAATATAGATGGCAGAGAAGATACATTATTGCATATTAGTTATATATTAAATATGTTTAGCTCTCAGAAATATTAAACAATTGAAGTCTACATGATTTACTAAAACATTAAATATTATATTATTTGCCCGGAGGATTACACCCTTCCTAGTTAAAATTCAGAGCGTTAGGCAATTGCTTGTTAGATATCAATAATTATTTTAACCCAAACAATGCGTAAAAACATAAGATAATTGTGGAACTTTAGATTGATTTTAAGTTATGATGCCAAAGTTTCGCAGCTCTAAAAGATATTTAGCAATACACTTTCAAGATTGAAATATCTCCGCTAAATTAGTGAATGCTTAAGTAAGAGTATTTTCAGATAAATTATTGGAAGAGCTTTTCTGAAAATATTCGTATAGGTGTTACTCTTATGGAAATTTAGGAATACATCATCTGGTTTAAATTTCAAAACATAGTGATGTAGAAATATCCAAATAGAAGATAAAATAATCTCACCAGTAGCAAATACGACGCAAATAACTATGTTTGCTGCATATAATTTTCTTTCAAATATTGGCACGAAATATGGAAAATCCTGCGTAGTTCTCAAATGGGATGCAACATTTTTCTTTTTGGTATTGGCAGCGAATCCCACATGCCACCTGTTTTTTCTCAATAGTGCACGCTGATAAAAAAGATTTTCGGATATCACTCGTATTGCGATTTCTACAAATCCTACCAGCATTTTGCTCTCAAAGGGCCGAGTCTGATTTTACACGATGTTTACATAAATTTTATTTAAGCAAATGGTCGAAAATTTTCTCAATTTTACGTATAACCCTCTCTAATGTGCAGCGCTAATTCGCTGCACATGTGTTTTCGAATTATATTTAATTTGTAACGGAACTTAGAAATAGCAGAAAATAGTGTTTAATAATATTTAAACATTTCTGGGGCCGTAGCCACTGCAGTTAACATTCAATCAGTGAGGTAGGCAGGTATTATGTAAAGGATTTCATTGGGAAGGGTGGCCGCCGGAGGCGGCGCTGTAATCCCAGACAGGATTACAATCAGTGAATAGAATCATTTCATAGTATCTGAGCCATTTACAACTAAACACGTGTTCATATTCCATTTGGCGGCAAAAAAAGGCGTCCCGTAAAATAGGGAAATATAAATATTTATATGAAATTTATAACGTTACGAAATCATTACGTATTTAAAGGAGATTATGGGGAATTGCAATCCTTCAGAAAATGTCAAACTCTCAACTTTTATGGCCCACATCAGAAAGTACTTTTGGCTCATAATCACCAGTGCAAATAATACTTACCACATACATTAGCTAATATTGAACCAACGACCCTTGTGGTACCTTTCTGCTGTCGTGATCATTTGGCCACTGAGTAAGACATGCCTGGTCAGCCAACCTGGATAATGGTAAGTTTTTCCCTTCCTATAATGAACCAGACATTGGTTCTTGCATGAAAATAGAGAGACATATTTATTATTATTTAAAATTTATACTGCGACAAAGGCTTTTAAAAAATTGTATACTTACCCCAAATATCTCAGTGTTTAGAAATATCATAATACGGAATATTTTTGTTTTGTGCCAATCAAAACGCAGTAGTAAAGCAATACACGAAGAAAAAGGCATCTTCTCGCTCTTCTGCCAAGATTGGTAGGACAGAATAAATCAAAGTCCATAAGTATTTAAAATAATTACTAAACACTGTTTACTTCATAAGCTATGCTTAGGCTAGCCCTAGTGACCCTATATGAGGGGTGCCCGTTAAAGGCTTTTATTGCATATATATATATATATATATACACACACCGGGTGGATGAAATAAGAAAAGAGGTTGGGGTGACGTGGAAACGAATGGCCCAGGATAGACTTGTGTGGAAAGCATTTGGAGAGACCTTCATCCAGCAGTGGATAGATAATGGTTGAATATGATGATGATGATATATATACACCAACGATTAGTGCTAAATAAAATTACAGCTTACAATATGTCATGTCTTAAATGATCTGGGTTATAGTGATGGAAGATATTGTTATTTCACGTGATCATCTAATGGTCGAATAAATAATATCAAGTAAAGGCTTAGGTTCGCATTAGAGTAAATGTGGCCGTTTACAATTCTGCCGAGGTCCGTTAGCCCACTTTATTACGTACCAGTTCTGTAATATGTAAACTATTCCCCAATTTTCGCAAACAAAATAAAACAAAACTAGCAAAACGAAACCAGTGCTCGAAACGAGTATTAATAAATCATTGTCGAATACAATCAGTATTTAACTTTGTTCATTTTGAAATTTAGAATTCGAAACACGAAAAACAAACAAAATAAGTTTGAATTGTTGTCAGGTTTGTAGTAGTTTGCATACAGACAAGGTTTTCTTTGTCCCCTAAGCAGAATAATAAAGATAAATACGTTTTCTTCACTGAAATTGTGATCTGAAAAGGACACAAAACAACCCATGTAAGATATTTCTAAGTACTTCATCCGTTTCCTCGAAGAGCGCGCAAGAATTCTTTACAATCACTGAAGCAAATAAATTAGTTCAGTTATTGGGAGACATTTGTTTCGAGTTTTCGAATAAATAATTTAAATTCATTTCAATCTCTTCGTGTTTGGAATGTATCTCCTCATCTTCTTGACGCTAGGGGTATATTCGCGATAAGATTGAGAATTTTTAAAATTCCGTTTGCCATCCAAAATCGTACCCTGCACAGTGTTCTCGATTAATGGCAGAAATAAATCTTACGAATCCTAAATTGAAACAAACGCTTTCGGTTGATTGATTTCCTTTACACGGATATATGTATCTCCTTTATTTAATATCGAATGCATTTTATTACACGAGCAAGATTTTTGGCAATTTCGGGATCTTTTTAGTATTTGTAAAATTGTTCCAAAGTAATGGGGACATTTTATTTCCTTTATAAAAATTTAGAAACATATTCAAAATTTCCAAATAATATTGACAATTCTCTTATATTTTCGACAAGTATAAATCGACGAGATGAATTTCAATATTAGTCCTCTTACTGCCTGATCGATTTTCGGCATTCTCAGTTCATTTAGAATCCTGTGAAACTGGCAACACAAATGTGATATTTAACAGTTAATAGACATATTGATTTTTCTCGGTCTTTCTCAATTTATGGGCATTTTTTAAGAGAATTAGATAAACATGTATGTATAGTTTTAAAGTGTCGCAGTTTTATTAAATCAACGCTATTTTTGATAAAATTTTACAAAGTTATTTATTTACATATCTAATATTTCTTACGAGTGCGATATTTTGTAAAACATTCACCCTTGTGAAATGGAACCTGATATATTATCACTTTCTTCATTGCAGTTTTCTGATTCACTATCACTTTCTACATTGGATAATTTATCTGGATAAATTTCTTTACGGATTTTCGCATCTTTCACAGCAAACTCTTTCGTGCTTGCCATTTTTAGTGGTTAAAAATTACTAGAAAATACTACTTAAAAGGCAAAACTGCCAGCAGGTTCAACCAACAGATAGTACTACAACTTAACGGTAACAAGAAATAAACCCAATACGCATAAAAATGAAAAACTAACGCATCGTAATAAAAATTCAAGCAAAAACGTAATTCTACGTAGCCCGTCCTAGGAAGTCAGACTGGAAAAACGTAAATTTACGTGACCCGTCCGTTAATTGTTAAGTAGATATAAAATAATACGTCTTTTAAAACTGCTATGGAATGGAAATAGATTGCAAATGAAATTGCAGATCAAAATGTAATTATTGCATATAAGAATCGAAAAAAAACAACAAAAACCTCCATGTTAATAAGGCTAGTCAAGTGCTGGTCTTCCCTAAGGAGATCAGCACCTGATTTTATAGTGAGCAGCTGACTCTAATTTGGAATTTATTTTAATTAGCTAATAAACAATAAATTTCAGTATATAAATTGCCAACATGTCTTGTACTTCATTAATATATGCGTGTTACGTTATGTCAAAGTGTGTCACATTAAAATTGATATATTTTAAGGGCTCTTGAAATTCTTTGTTAGTAGTTCACATGGTTCGAAGGTTTCCAAATTTTAAAGCAAAAGGTATAATTTTCATGTGAAGTACCTTATACTTGCGCATCTTCACATCTTATACTCCTTCGTTTGAGTATACTACCATTTGGGAACGGTTGAATTAACCATTTATAACAGCAAAATATAATGTTATTAAGTTGCAATCTAGTTAGCTAGGGTCTGATTGTAACTAAGCAGTAGTCTCGATGTTAGGTGTTATTTGAAGGAGAATTAACCAAAACCATTTTCAAAATTCTATATCCGCAGACGATTAATGTATCGTAGTTAAAGATTTTTTATAGAGCTTTGGTGATTTTAAAGTTTTGTTATAGTAGATTATAGCTTAATTTAGAATGAATTTTCTATTATATTTTATGTATCTCTGCTGATAGTAAAGTTTCTGACAAATTACGGATAACAAAATGCAGATTATGATATCTTTTTTTAATTTGTTGATATCTGATGGGGCTACAATAGCCCAGATGGATTAAATATGAGTGAATATAGAACTTATTAATATTTTCTACCTGAATTTGCGACAAGGTGCTTCATCTGCCAACTACTGAACAATTAAATTTTATAAAGATATTCTACTCGTATATCCACAATTCTGTATGAAGCAAGAAGTATTATATATAAATTAATAAATACACAAATGAAAGTTTTCACCCCCCTTTCCTTTCTTCGACGAATGCAAAAAAAAAATAAAAATGCTGAAGTATGTCATGTTCCCAAATCTTCCCTACTTGCACCACGTCGACATATTTTTAGAAAAGAATAAGACTTATCCGCTCTTAAACTTTAACAATAATCGAGAAACGTGATGTAAATACTTTATTTACATTTAACCCTACATTTCAACATTTGTTGAAGAAATGCTTTATTTCTAAATGCCACACGCTATACGGTAAAACTTTAATTTAGGGGACCTCGATTAAACGGGTACACTTTTTTATTAAAAAATTGTAGTAGGAACACCTTAGATGCAAAAATTCACATTATTCCTTAGGTCATTATCCCCCTGATAGCCAAGCAAAAAAAACTTTTTCCCAACTTTCGTCTACACGTTTAGACATAATGGGGATGCTAAAAAAAACGTTTTTATCTTATTAGGTTTTGTTATTGTTGAATCCATAGTTCCATGTAGAATATCCTCTATATTGGTCAACGACTTTTCCTTCTGGAAGCAGCTGATCGGATGTAGAGCCCTTTCTGCTCTGGGTATAAGAAGGCTATATTTTAATATCAAAATATTTACTAGGTTACATATTTCGTATTATAATATCAAAATTTTAATAATTATATTGTTATAATATTAAATATTACCCGTTTAATCCATTTATGTTCCATATCAACACCCTTAGCCTCTATTAGTGAGATCGACTAATAGTTCACAAATTATTTGGCAATGTAAATTTAATGTTATCTTTCCTTATATAGGAATTTTTTAAAGCAAGAATTACATGGTTACGACTATATATACTAGTTTGAAAAAAAAAAAGAGACACGCCCCTAAAAATAATCCGACCATTTCTAAATTTCGCTTGCAAATTTCTTAAGACAACATATGTAGATTAAATTTTCAAAGCCAATGAGTGTTACCTTTCATTGTAACGCACATTTCTGTTGCTTAATTGGCATCGTATGTGCTTAATCGGATTCGTATATAACAGGTAAAAATGCAGAAGGTATATTTTTTCTCGTTTTTGCCGTTGAAGTACCCTGGAGACGAAATCAGTAATGCCATTACGACGTTGTCAAAGACCTTATAGCCAATTGGACAACTTAGAACGTAGTCACATTGTCAGGATGCGTGGGGCTGGCTAGTCCTACAGAGCAATATGTCGCCACTTGCACCATACGGACACTGCTGTGCAAAGGTGTTGGCAGCAATGGTTGCCGCAAGGAACCCATCGGCGTAATAAAAGCTCTGGAAGGCCAACGTGCACGAATATGAGACAAGATCCCTTGGTTGTGCGACAGGCCCGAGCTGATCCTATGACATCATTGTCCGCCATCCAACGTGCTACAGTCTATTCCATACCACCCGTGGCACCTTCCACCATCTTACAACACTTGGCTGAGGTGGGGTTACACTCACAGCGGCCTTTAAGACGTCTGTTTTTAACCCCACACCATCGACAGAGTCGTCTGGAGTGGTGTCGTAGCCGATCATCATGGCTGCCAGCAGATTGGTATCACATAGTGTTCAGCGATGAATCCGCTTCAGTTTTGGAGAAGATGACCATCGGATAAATGTGTGGAGGTGCCAGGGCCAGCGGTTCCAACCACCCTTTGTTTTACAGAGGCATACAGCCATTACCCCTAGTGCGATAATGTGGGGTGCTATCTCATACGACAGCAGAACGCCCTTAATAGTCCTGCGTACAACTTTAACAGCTTAACAATAAGTTGATCATATCTTTCGACTGATTGTGTTACCCTTCATGACACAACAGCATGGGGCCATTTTCCAACAAGATAATGCCAGACTCCATACGGCTCGCATATCTCTGAGCTGTCTCGTGCTGTTGATACTCTTCCTTGACCAGAAAGATCACCAGACCTTTCGCCAATCGAACATGTATAGGATATGGCAGGTCGCCAAATTCGAGCACTGCAAAATATCGCAGATCTGGGGCAACAAGTGAGGAATGCCTGGCAGAATGTGTCGCCTCGGTGTGACATTAGGAACTTTTATCACTCCTTACCTAGATGTATAATAGAATGCATCGCCGCTAGGGAGGAGGAGAGATTACCAACTATTGATTTGAACATTTAATGTGCAATTCCTAGCCATTGATGGGTCCTACAGCCTTGAATTGTTTACCATATCCTTACCCGTGTATGTGCTGGATGTACATTTAATTTCAATATAACAGATAATTGTTATTGTGCTTCTTTATTTTGTGAAAAAGTGAATTTATTTATCGCCAAATTCTACGCATACCTCAGAGATATTGCGAATTTGATTAAAGGCCATCGTAATGCAGTGAGTAAATTGAAGTTTTCATGACACATAATTTTGCATAGCTGAATTCAGCAGCAGTGGCATTTAGAGGTGCTACTTCACTTTATAGCTGTGCACAGGTACAATAACATGTACTGACGATATTTGGTATAGCCTATATTCAAGGAAAGTAAGATGATCCTTTTAAAGGACGAAAAACAAATGATATGATAGGTCAGAAAATTTCCGTTAGTGACTTCAGTTAACACCAAAATATGGGTTTATCAGCTCAAATAGTTTTCCAGATGTAAATTTTTACTCTCATCGAGTTTATTGCGGGGTTCATTCTGTCTTTATTAGCTTAACTATTTTTTCATATTCATTTGTAATGCCGAAATTCGTAGATATTTCGACAATAGTTGAATTACGAAAAGTAGTTGCAACGAATTCTTTAAAACTTTTCGAATAACACGACATTTGTCGAAACTGGCGCTTCACTCTTCTTGCAATTCCTTTGTAAATAATTCCTTCATGTAGGACAGATTGTGATGCAATTTATTCACTGTTTTGAAGGAGTAAGCTAGATTCAAATAAGAGCTCCTTAGAGATATGAGAGAAAGAAGATTTTAAGTCACATTCAGATTTTTTTTAAAGATTTAAGAAAATGTCTATTTCTTTCAAGAAATATATTAGTGAGATAGAAATTTGTTTTCATATTACATTTTCCTAAAATTTTAGATTATGTCATTTAAAATCAATATTCTACAAACATATTGCGGATAAAATAAAATATTGAAAAGGGAGTGCTATTTCTGTAAGTCGCGTAATTTGTGCGTTTGAGTTTTTAAAACTAAAAGTTTCGAGAAATATTATTCTATTTTGACCATACTTTCTTAAAAAAAGGTTGGAAATTCATTCCGACGTACGTTATGTATATTAAGAAGGAACTGCCACATTTTATGGCATAATTTAGTTCATCTCCCACTAATAAGTCATCTTCTCGACAGTTTAATTTATATTTTCGGAAATTTTGAACGGTTAAAAAGAAATATTTCCAGTTTTGAATGCCATTAATTTTCATTCAACCATTTAAGACCACCTGCGTCCAAAAAATTATTTTCGATGGCGAGATAATTTATTGGCCAAGACATTCAGTAATTTCTTCATTTAGTTTTTCAATTCTGTTTAAGATAAAGCATAAATCTTGGAGTTTTTATCTTGCATATCACCTTAAGAAATTTTTTGCATTAATTGCATTAACAACGCACTTTAAGATAGAGTTGTAAATATGGATATATACATGTGTGTCATATTTTGATAAACAATTTAAATTCCTAATAATATAAAGTATTCTTGAGTCAAAAATGCTAAATCTAAATTGAAAAATTTGAAGATGTCAAGAGGGTCTAAACTACAAGAAATACGAAAAGTCCCAATTATGTGATATATATCTTACATTCTAGATTATGCCCTACTTCTTCTTCACAGATATGCGCAAAAAGCAGAGATATTAATTATAAAATTTTAGCACATTTAGTATGTAGGTATTGTTTTTAATTTGAGGCAATAATATATATATATATATATATATATTTGAAAATATGAAATAAAAATAAAAGAAAATGATTTGCAATCAATTCTAGAAATTGAGGGTTTTAAGTTTGTTTTCATGCGTTTATAAGTGGCAAAAGTTAGAAAGACTTTGAATATCACGATAGTAAAGTGAATATTTCTATGTGGGAGCACACACACACACACACACACATATATATATATATATCATCATATTCAACCATTATCTATCCACTGCTGGATGAAGGCTTCTCCAAATGCTTTCCACACAAGTTGCTTGAGCAATTCGCTTCCACTTTACCCCAACCTGTTTTCTTATTTCATCCACTCATCTAGTTTGAGGACATTTTCTAGGCCTTCAGTGGTCTCTTGAAAATTCACTTGACAATTTCTTTTGTCCATTGCTTATCAGTTCTTCTTGCGATATGCCCAGCCCATCTCCATTTCAGTCTTTTTACTTTAACAATGATCTCCCTTGCTCTAGTTTGCTCTCGCACACAAGTGTTCCTTTTTCGCTCTCTCCTAGTTATTCCGAGCATGCACCTCTCTATGTTCCTTTGCGTTGTCTGTAACTTTCGTATTGCTCCAACCGTGACTTCATATTGCAACAACCATGTCTCTGATCCATAAGAGAGGACTGGCAATACACACTGGTTGAAGACCTTTCTTTTTAGACACAAAGGCAATTTCCCCTTCAGGATAAAACTGTTTCTTCCAAATGCACTCCAGCCAAGTTTAATACGTCTGTTGAGTTCTTTCATAATGTTGCCATCCATTGAAATCAGCTGGCCAAGGTAAATATATGAATCAGCAATTTCTAGCTCAATGTTGTCAACTTGTATTTTTGTTTCCTCTACGAAATTATTGAACATGATCTTAGTTTTTTGTAGGTTCATCTTGAGTCCAACTTCTTTACTTCTAGTTGAGAGCTCCTGTACCATGTCTTGGAGTTCTGATGGTTTCGTTGAAAAAATAACAATGTCATCAGCAAACCGCAAATGATTTAAATATTCACCATTTATTTTTATTCCCTTGTTATTCCAATTTATTTGCTGAAAAATCATCTGTAAAGCTGAAGTAAAAAGTTTTGGAGAAATGGTATCTCCCTGCCTCACACCTTTACCAATTTTAATAGTTTTGGTATCTTTATGTAACCGAAATTTTGCACTTGCATTTTTATACACACATTTCACCATGTCAATGTACACATCCTCGATGTCTGCTGATCTTAAAGAGTTGATGACTGCTGACGTTTTATAATAGAGTCAGAGGCCTTCTCATATTCAATAAATGCCATACACGATGGAAGTTCATATTTATGTGTTCTTTCAATTAATTCTCTTAATACTTAAATATGGTCTATTGAACTGGATCCATTTCGAAATCCAGGTTGTTCTCTTGGTTGAGCTGCATATAATTTTTCCTGTAGGCGATGTGTTTGCACTTTTGTGAAGATTCTATAAATAGTAGGTAACATGCTAATAGGTCTGTCATTTTTCAAGTCTTCTTTACCCCTTTTTTATGCAAAAGAATTATTGTTGCAGAATCCTATTTGTTTGGTATGTTACTGGTATTAAGACAGGTTAAGAATTTTGAAAGTATTTTTGTACATGTTCTCCAGCTTCGTTTAGGATATTTAATATAATGCCACCATCACCAGAGGCTCTTCCTTTCTTCACATTTTTGATTGAAAATGCTACTTCCTCTTTTAACATTTTAGCAGCTGTTCCTTCGACCATTTCAATGTCTTCGTTTAATCCACTGTTTCCTTCATATAGCTTTCTGTAGAATTCTTCAACTGTTCTAAGTATTTCCTCCCTATTTCTTGTTACGGTGCCATCCTCTCCTTTTAATGCAATGGTGTGTTTCTTCTTAACAGACGAACTTAGTTTAATAATCCTTAAGGCTCTTGTTATTTTCAATGGCTTTCCTTACTAGCTCACAGTTGAATTTTCTTATGTCTTCTTTCATGCTTTTGCGCAGAGTTTTACAAAGTTCTATGTACTCAATCCTGGAACTGGTATTTCGATTGTCCACCTTCATATCTCTTCGCCTTTTCATGAGCTGTTTCGTCTTCTCAGATAATTTGCTATTGTGCTTTTTACAGGTTACATCACCAATTTCCCCAGCAGTTTCAATTATTGTCTTAACAATGTTTTCATTTGCTTCTGAGATGTCAACTTCTTCAATAAGTCCTTCCAGTGCAGAAAAGCGATTTTTTAATTCCAACTTGAATGCCTCGGTATTTACTTTCAGTTTCATTAGATCCACCCTCTTACTTACTTGTTTCCTAATGAGCTTCTGTCGTTCTAATTTAGTATTTAAGTGCACTTTACATCTCACCATTCGATGATCACTTCCAGTATTAAATCTGTTCAGTACACTGCAATCTTCAATAATTGATTTCTTGTTTGCCAGGATATAGTCAATTTCACTAGTTCCCCCATTTGGGTGTTTCCATGTCCATTTTCTTTGCGGTTTCTTCTTAAAAAATGAATTCATGATGCTAAGGTTTTCAGCTTCTGCAAATTCGATGAGTTGATCGCCACGTTCATTCCTTTCCCCATATCCGTATTTACCAACCGATGTCTCTCCTTGTTCCTGTTGTCCAATTCTTGCATTGAAATCCCCCATGATGAGCTTGATATGTTGTTTCCCTTTGGTGTGTAACTCTTTGATTTCTTCATAAAATTCTTCAACCTCTTCGTCGGTATGGCTTGATGTTGGTGCATATGCCTGTACTATTTGAAGTTGGTATCGCTGGGTTAGTTGAACAATGAGCCTCGCTGCTCGATCCGACGTGCTTTCGACTTCAAGAAGGTGGTCTTTAATTCTTTTGTTGATTAAGAAGCCAACACCACTTGTTCTTCCAGTTTCCGTTCCTCTATAATAAAACAAATGTCCGCTTTTCAGTTCCACCAACTCTTCACCTTTTCTTCTAACTTCACTGAGTCCTACAATGTCCCATTTGATCTTGTCTAGTTCCTCTTCCAATTCCTGAAGTTTTGCTTCAGAAGCAAGGGATCGTCCATTAAACGTAGCCAAGGTCAATAACAAACGGCAGCCTGGGCCATTCCAGTGATTCTTAGCACCCCCTGCTTTCATGCCACACTGACCGCTGCCTTGATCAGGAGCACTCCAGCACCTGGAGACTAGGGGCCATGGTTTCTGGTGTGTCAACATAATGGAGGAATTAGCCATAATTTCACCACGCTGGCTAGACGGGTTGGTGAATTAGCCCTCCCCTTCCGCCTTTCTATCCGTGCAGCAAATATTAATTTGCCACATAAATAGAAAGCTCAGCCTGCACCACTTGAAGGCGGGGTAGGACACTAGGTTACTGGCCTGGCCGGTTCCACACATCGTCACATACGTTCAGCGTGTGGGTCTCCTTCCAGTTAGATACCAGCAACCCTTTTGCAGGCCATATATATATATATGTGTGTATGTGTGCTTCCACGATGGAAATGTTCACTTTATTCTAGTGGTAAGTATTCACGGGCTTTCTAACTGTTGCCACTTGTAAAAACGCAAGGAAGCAAACTTAAAACCTTCAGTTTCTAAAACTGGCACCATTGCAAATCGTTTTCTTTTATTTCATATTCTTCAAATATTGTACAATTATAATTTTTCTTTCTATATTTGGCAATACCGCGTTCAATTGTTTTCCGAATTCTAAAATCAAATCAGTCTTCAATTTACCATCGACGTGTGCACAAGTACAAAGAAGGCTCCGCCTATAGAACGGCGTATTAAATTCTTTTAACGACGTATTCGTATTAATTTTTTCATTGGCATATACATTAATGAATTATTCTAAACATTTAAAGTATGAATAAATATTATTTCAACCGGATGGGTCTTCTGCATTGCTTAAATATGTATGTCTGCACATATACCCACACAGTAGGTGTGATATTTTACTGTAAGTATATAGTAAAGCCCCTCAAACCTGGTCATTTCGCACTCATAGAAAATAAAAATTGACCAGCAAAAATTTTAACAAATTGAAGATGCAAAGCATTAATAACAATAAGTGGATTTTAGTTTTCATGGTCAATATATTCTCAACAAAATGTTAGAAATCAGTTCTTACTTTCAAAAAGATTTTATCAACCGGTTCAATTCACCGTTGATAGTTTTCCTGTGCCATAATCATTTAATGTAAACTTAAATTCTTGAATTACTAAACCTAACGCTTTCAAAATTATGAACACCATGTGTGCAAATGCAGCAATGAAATCCCGATAGTCTCGGATCCACAAACATTTTCACAATGCATTTTAAATTGTGAAAATTTGAGAGTTTAGAACTATGCGACAAATTTATTAAATAAGTTTAAATACTCACAAACTTGACGTTTCGCTTCGTCTTTGTGAACCTTCTTCTGAAGCATTCTTAGTCGTTGATGGTCAGTCGATAACAACGATAAATTTGTCACATAGTCGTGGATGACATTCTTCTCCCACACCTCGATTACAGTACTGCAAACTTAGAGAAATATATTATAAAATTAGATGAAAAACTAACTTAAAATAAAAATTTAAATAAAAGCTAAAATTTTATATAGCATATAATAATATATCCATTTTATAAGGCATTGCGATAAGAATATAATACAATAAGGAATCAACTTAATCGGAGAAGGAGTGGATCGCCGGACAACCGGTCACCGAGCCAGTGCGCCCTAGTGGACTATAGGACTTGCGCCCTCATGGGCTATAGGACTCGCGCCCTCCGATAATCCAAGGCATGCGCCCTTTGAGAGGGCCCAGTCTGCCCTTGAACTTATCCAACCTCTATACATCTATACATCTGTATCTCTATACATCTGTTCCGACATGATCCTAATATCACAATTGATAGTTTGAGATTCAAAGAATGCTAACGTGGTTAGGTTAGAAACGGAGGAGAGTAGAAGGCAATAGCTTGTTAAGAGGCTCTCATCCAGAATAAATAAAATAACCTATTATAATATTATGATAACATATAATAATAAGAAAATAGCCTATTTCATACATCATCGCTTCAAGTTCTGTTGCCTCTATTTCATATTATCTTACATATTTAATGAATAGTGTTGATAGAGAACGGTAATTGCATTTTATTGAGACTATAAATCAAAGATTTTTTTTACGTGAACTTACGGTCTCATTTGTGATAACTTAAGAACAAGAATGGACTTAATAATGTACGTTAAGGGGACTGCAACTTCTGTAAATTTATTTCACTCGTTCTCTAAAGGTACGAATTTCATAAATAAAGTTATACACGTCCCTGGGTATCACGTGGGAAGTCCATAGGTTCGTGTTTATTTATAAAAACCAATTATTTTGGAATGATTCTCCTTCATTTTCCAAAATAATTGCATCGTAGCTTCGTGTGCAATTAAAGTTTTCCATACACGCCAAATGTCCATAAGTACATACCCGTAAATAAAATATATGTAAAATTTAATTATTAAACAAATTTAGCTCTTTCTTTAATAAGGACAGATTTTCGAGGGTCCTGTGTCAACTCGACGTTCGTTATGGACCCGTTGTTGCGAAGAAAATTATGATTTCCAAATCTATTTCGCAAATGATGTCATTGCAAAATCGGGAAAGTAATAGTCGGTAATGGGCCGTGAGATGGGGGCCCGAAAATAATGAATCAAAAGTAATGGGACGAAAAAACCGTCACTTTTCGTTCAACTTGATAGAGCGATCCTTATTTCGGAATAAAGCACGGAGGTTCTTTGCTGTCGCATCCCGCTCGTTTTATCGTTATTTTTATCAAATTGGGGAATTTTCTATGCAACGATCCATGCTAAAACGAAGTTTTCTTTCTTGACTCGCGGAATGAATCTCTTAAGGGATTTAAGGGAAGTGTATAAAAGAGGGTATCTTGATTTTCTTCCTTCCCTTCTTCCCCACCTTCCACGTTGAAAAACTAGTTTGAACTGGTATATTTTTTGGTATTTCTGTATTTAAGAATCATTTGAACTCAAGTATTTCATTTTAATTTCCAGGTATCAGAAAATTAAATATTTGTCAATTTTTTAAGAAAATGAAGAAATGGTTCGAGATATTTTAGATCTGTAGCGTTGAGTTGACTGTTTGGGTGGCTTATGTTATTAGTCATAGGTAACAAGAGCAGTCCGTGGGCATGATAAGGAGAAGGGAAGAATTTTGATTGTGAAAATGCAAAATCGATTTTGAAATTTATGATTTTTTTTTTATAAATGAGATGTGTTAAACGTTTCTTGTTATTGGCTTGTGCTGGACTTTGGATAGTGTTATGATATTTCTGCTTTTTTGATGGTTTATATTTTTCAATTTTTTTATAATTTTTGCATTTTTAGTTTTTCACTATCTTTACTTCCACGTTTGAAAATTTTCTTACCTTTTTCATGTATTGATAATCAATAGCAATTTCTGTTTGTTTTATATCCTAAAGGCGAGGTTTTGTAGCTGCACACTTTTTGCGCATTGCTCTTGGCGCAATTCTAATTGCGTTATCTCGTATTTTGATAGCGTAAAATCCAAAGGCGCGATTTCCTAAATGCGCATATTTTTCTCAGCAATATTTTTGGCGCATTGCGCGCTTTCTTTGTTTCGTGTTTCACTTCGTCGAAAGTAAAGTTGGGCTGTAATTTTAACTTATGTTGGTTTATTGAATAATATTACACTATATACAATAATGTTACCATGTTTGGCGCAGTATAGCCCAGATGCTCTTGCGCCATAAAAATCCAAACAAACAATGTACAAAAACGACTACCAAAATCAATATCGCATCGAATCAGTGAATATAATTATAACTTGAGAAATCGCTCCAAACGGTCGTACACAACCACGCTTTTTGACACCGGGAACAAGAAGAGAGAAGAGCACTAAAGGAGGGTGTGGCTACGCCAATACTGGTTAATCCCGCCGTTGTCTGTAGGATTGGCAGGTATTGGTTACACCATTACCTGTCAATCCTACAGACGTTCATTTTCATTTTTTTTTCGTTTTTACAGAAGTTCATTTTCAACTATTATCTGTACACGGCTTGATGAACGTTTTTAAAGTGCCCTTCAATATATCTGTTTTGAGCAATTCTCATTTCTGCATATTATTTCAACAAATTTTCTTTCTTTATGCACATCCATTTAATCTGAGGATGTTTCGTAAGCCTTTGACGCTCTTTTGGATTCTACTTGAGGATTTAATTTTTCTATCTTTAGTCAATTCTTCTCAGGGGCGGACTGGGTATTCTCAAATGGTGCATACCTTGGATTATGGAAGGGCGAAAGTCCTTGTCTATTTGGAGACGCACGTCCTATCTCTCATTAGGGCACACCCGCCTGGGGGGCAGGTTGGCCGACGTCCCAGTTCGGCCCTGGTTCGTCTTATGATATGTCCAGCCCATTGTGATTTTGCTTGTTTATACTTCAACAACTACGTATTTTACTCTCATTTGCTTTCTTACCCGAGTATGTATTTTCGATCCCTTCTAATTATTCCAAGCACTTCATCGTCCTACGGGCTCTATGCATGAACAATACTCTCCTACAATTCTAGGGTTGGCTAGGAGGTTATACATACCTCACATGGTTCTAATTGTTTAGTATTTAAAACTTCATACAGTTATTTATATTATTTATTTTTTGGCTTAGTTAATACATGCGTAGAAACATAAGATTTTTGTCACTGGAGTAGTTTTTATTATAAAATTAATAATAACGACGTTTCAGAAGCCACCTTCTCCTTTTATCGAGTAAGGAACGCTGAAAAAAGAAACTATGAAAGGTAGAAAAAACAAGTAAAGTTCGTATTTGTTTTTTCTACTTTTCATTGTTCCTTTCTTCAGCCTTCTTCACTCGATAAAGGGAGCAGGTAGCTCCCGAAACGTTGTTATTATTTGTTTTAATAATAAGAAACCACTCCTATGGTAAAAATCTTCTGTCTCTAAGGAGCTCCCTGGTGAATCGTTGTTTCGTTTTATTTAATACAAGCGTGTTGTAGACTTACAATGGATAACCACAATGTATTGTATTGTATAACAACAAATATTGTATAATAACAATGATAATAATGCTTAGTGAACAGTTAATGCATAATTAACTACTCATGCATTAGATAGTTATCAATAACTACGGGACTAAAAATTAGTGGAACAGATGATTTTTATCAAGTTTATATTTTACAACGATCAGGTTGATAAAAAAGCCAAATCTCGAAGCAAATATCACGTGAAAAGAATTCTTATTCAATCTTAAATGAATTATAAATATTTTACAGATATTATTTGGATATTAATGATATTAAAGCACTTACTCTGGCAAATACCATTTTTAATTATAATAATAACTCTCTTTTTTTACAGGGCACAAGACCGCGAATAAAATCGAGTAAAAGTAAAAATTAGACATGAATTTTTAGGACTGAGGTTGACTTTTTTGGTTGTTTAAATCTGTTACAGGATTAACTTTAAGACTGCATTTAAAAGTCAGTATAATTTAATTTTTCGAGCAGGTTTCGAATGAAGTTATAGATTGCGTGGTAGATGGAAATAGGATTTAAAGGGATTACTTTAATTTCATTTACTCAACGTGCATTCCTCGCATGTTTACATATTTTTTTCTCTCTCTTTGTTTCGCCAAGTTTATTTTTGATTTTAATGTGAATTTAATCCCTTGGCTCCAGTCAAGCTTGACAAAGATTTTCTTTTCTTGCGGAATACTGACTGTCAAAATTTCTGTTTCCTACTGCAAACAACTCTGAAAGAAATCCCAGTTTTAGAAGTCCCAGAAGATGTACTTCTTTGAGCTTGTTCGTTTGTGTCGGGTGTTAAAGAATTGAAGAGAGTATATGCTGAAGCAAATTTAAAACTCAAACTAAACCTAATTAATATTTTATTAGTAGAAAGCAATAAAAAATCAAACTTATATATTATGGAACATAAAAGTTTGAGGTGTTCTTTAAACGTCGAAATAAAACTCGGAGACTTACACAGGGGACAGAGGCTTTTTGTGTAGTAAATATATCAATAAAACATCTTAGTCAGATAAAATTTCCCTAAAATAAGAGTAAAGATGCACAGAACAGACCACTATGAAGTCATAACGGAATTGCCAATATAAAAATGTTTCTAAATATCTACGTTATTTGAGCAAAGAGCAATAAATGTGAAAAAGGAGTTTTGCTTTATTCGATCGTAAATGTTTATCGCGAGATGTATGTGTGATTATATATCATATTCAACCATTATCTATCCACTGCTGGATGAAGGTCTCTCCAAATGCTTTCCACACAAGTCTATCCTGAGCAATTCGCTTCCACGTCACCCCAACCTGTTTTCTTATTTCATCCACCCATCTAGTTTGAGGACGTTTTCTAGGTCTTCGGTGGTCTCTTGGAATCCAGTTCAGAATTTCTGTTGTCCATCGTTGATCAGTTCTTCTTGCAATATGCCCAGCCCATCGCCATTTCAGCCCTTTTACTTTAATAATGATGTCCTCTACTTTAGTTTGCTCTTTCACCCAATTGTTTCTTTTTCGATCTCTCCTAGATCCCTCCTTTCGATCCTCAGATATATATATATATTTGTTTTATTATAGAGGAACGGAAACTGGAAGAACAAGTGGTGTTGGCTTCTTAATCAACAAAAGAATTAAAGACTGTCTTCTGGAAGTTGAAAGTACATCAGATCGAGCAGCGAGGCTCGTTGTTCAACTAACCCAGCGATACCAACTTCAGATAGTACAGGTATATGCACCAACATCAAGCCATACCGACGAAGAGGTTGAAGAATTTTATGAAGAAATCAAACAGCTACATACCAAGGGGAAACAACACATCAAGCTCATCATGGGAGATTTTAATGCAAGAATTGGACAACAGGAACAAGGAGAGACATCGGTTGGTAAATACGGATACGGGGAAAGGAATGAACGTGGCGATCAACTCATAGAATTTGCCGAAGCTGAAAATCTTAGCATCATGAATTCATTTTTTAAGAAGAAACCGCAAAGAAAATGGACATGGAAACACCCCAATGGAGGAACCAGCGAAATTGACTATATACTGGCAAACAAGAAATCAATTATTGAAGATTGCAGCGTACTGAACAGATTTAATACTGGAAGTGATCATCGAATGGTGAGATGTAAAATGCACTTAAATACTAAACTAGAAAGGCAGAAGCTCATTAGGAAACAAGTATGTAAGAGGGTGGATTTAAAGAAATTAAAAGAAAATACTGAGGCATTCAAGTTGGAATTAAAAAATCGCTTTTCTGCACTGGAAGGACTTATTGATGAAAGTGATATCTCAGAAGCAAATGAAAACATTGTTAAGACAATAGTTGAAACTGCTGGGGAAATTGGTGGTGTAACCTGTAAAAAGCACAATAGCAAATTATCTGAGAAGACGAAACAACTCATGAAAAGGCGAAGACTTATGAAGGTGGACAATCAAAATACCAGTCGCAAGATCGAGTATGTAGAACTTTGCAAAACTTTGCGCAAAAACATGAAAGAAGATATAAGAAAATTCAATTGTGAGTTAGTAAGGAAGGCCATTGAAAGCAACAAGAGCCTTAGGGTTGTTAAAGGGAGTTTGTCTATTGGGAAGAAACACATCATTGCATTAAAAGGAGAGGATGGCACCGTAACAAGAAATAGGGAAGAAATACTTAGAAGAGTTGAAGAATTCTACAAAAATCTATACGAAAGTAACAGTGGATTAAACGAAGACTCTGAGATAGTCGAAGGAACAGCTCCTAAAATCTTAAAAGAAGAAGTTTCATTTGCAATAAAAAGTATGAAGAAAGGAAGAGCCCCTGGTGATGATGGTATTACATTAGATATCCTAAAAGAAGCTGGAGAATATGTAGAAGACATACTTGCAAAATTCTTTACCAAATGTCTTAACAGCGGTAACATACCAAACCAATGGGATTCTGCAACAGTAATTCTTTTGCATAAAAAAGGTGATAAAGAGGATTTGAAAAATTACCGACCAATTAGCTTGTTACCTGCTATTTATAAAATCTTCACAAAAGTGCTAACACATCGCCTGCAGAAAAAATTAGATGCAGCTCAACCAAGAGAACAAGCTGGATTTCGAAGTGGATTCAGTACAGTGGACCATATTCAAGTATTAAGAGAATTAATTGAAAGAACACATGTATAGAACCTGTTGGTGTGTGGTGCATTTATTGACTATGAGTAGGCCCTCTTGACGCTATTGAAACATCAGCAGTCATCCACTTTAAGATCAGCAGATATCGAGGAAGGCATATTTTCGACATGGTGAAAATGCAAGTGCAAAATTTCGGTTACATAAAGATACCGAAGCTATCAAAATTGGTAAAGGTGTGAGGCAGGGAGATACCATTTCTCCAAAACTTTTTACTTCAGCTTTACAGATGATTTTTCAGCAGATAAATTGGAATGACAAGGGAATAAAAATAAATGGTGAATATTTAAATCATTTGCGGTTTGCTGATGACATTGTTATTTTTTCAAGAAACCCGTCAGAACTCCAAGACATGGTACAGGAGCTCTCAACTAGAAGTAAAGAAGTTGGACTCAAGATGAACCTACAAAAAACTAAAATCATGTTCAATAATTTTCGAATTACTCAGGATAGACTTGTGTGGAAAGCATTTGGAGAGACCTTCATCCAGCAGTGGATAGATAATGGTTGAATATGATGATGATGATATATATATATAAGAGTCCCGCAGTCGTCCTTGTACGCTGTTAAGAATACTGGCACTCGATCGAGCGTCGCTGCTAAACGTTATCGCCCCTCCCCCTCCCTCAAATCTGTAGGGTGTGTCACCGCCTTAGCACAAAACTTTGGCTGTGGGGACTGAAGTTTGGATTCTTTGTTAAACTGTAGGTCCAGCCTTGCAACCCGTCTGGCCAATGTAATGAACTTCAGGCCGTCTACTCCGTATTTCTTTCACTGAATTACGTGTATGTATTATAAGGGAGATACCTCCATCCTGTAGTGGATTAAAATTTGCTGTTGTTGTTGATATATATATATAATGAATGGATCCAATTTTACATATATGCGCTTAATCGATTATTTAGTTTGCATAACGATTTCAATAGTACAAATATATTATGCTAAACAGTACGAACAGAAATGTGGATGTTTAAAAGCAAGGCAATATATTTTGATCTAGTAATATTTAGGAAAGCTAATTCTTATTTAAAATGGGGTTGGACGCGAGGCAAATGAGATAGATTTGTAGATTTTACAACCAGAATTATTAAAGGGAGGAAAAGTATCAATTATAAGCCTAAATTTAGGTTGGAAATGTTTTGAAGATTATGCGTGTTATACATGTCATTTTATGAGGATTTTAAATATAATTTTTTAGATACTCGTGAAAGAATGAAGAATTTTTTGTGTGTACAGTAATACCCCGAAGTTACGCGATAAGTGGTTCGAACGAAAATCGCGTATGTCAAATTCGCGTAAATCGGTGTACAACTTTGCATATAAATACATACAAATTTTATTCAAATAGGACCAAGGACTAACAAAATCCCTAGTTTAGGAGAAAAATACGTACAGTATTTCGGAAATTAAATTACATTTCTTTATAGTATTCGTACGTACATATTAATACAAAATACGCCAACTCTTGATCCGCGTAACTACGAGTTCGCGTAAGTCGGGGTATTACTGTAGTTTATATTAAAAAATTGATAATTTGTATGTTACACAAAGCATTGTAAAACTGTACCAAGAATAAGAAGGCCAAACTTCATATACGAAACATATTTTCTGGCCGCATTCATTAACTGAATAAAGGCCATCGGCTGTGAAAAAAAGGCAGAGTTCTTCACTAAAATGTAGTAAAAATATGATAATATTAGCGGCAAGGGCTTGAGAATAATCCGATATTGATGTATTCAGGCCTTCGCCTGGTGAGATGCGAAATGAAAAATTATTGGTCTTTGGCTTTCATTCGCTGGCGAGAATAATGGGATATTGAGAGCATTGCGCTCGGATGAGAATTGTGATGACGTCACGAGAAAATATTGAAAATGTGGAGAACGAAAAAGTTCCAAGTATCTGATATTTATTAGCTCAGCTACAAAGGATATAATTTCCAAAGAGTTAGCAGAGAGTTAAGTTTGGTTTAGGAAATTGAAATAAATATAAATAACAATATAGTAATGCAAATGTGCTGGTGAAAAACAAGTAACTGCTACTTTCTTAAAGTAAATGCACCTTTTCTAGTCTTTGAAACTACAGGATATGACGTTAATATATATAATTCTTAAAGGTGCTCAGGTCCTTCATGGAGGTAGGGAGGGGCGGACAGGCAGTTGGATGGATGGATAGATAGGTGGTGGCATGTATGTGCATATATATATTTGTTTCATCACATCTACGTGAAACTACCTCTTAAACATTTATTATTAAATCTGGATTTATACAGATAGGCAGGCAGGTAGGTAGGTAGATAGTATATAAATAAATACATAGTTTTATCTATGAAACTAATTTTTAAATGTTTATTACTGAATCTGATTTCTAAAAGTTCATTTTGGAAACTGATTTGTATACTAATTTCTTAAAATTAATTCAAGATGTATCAGTACTTTTTTCTAAATGTTTTAGTTTGAAAACGTAAAAATTTATTAATTATTCAGAACGCTCTTATTTTTAAAATCAATTCCATTCATTTCTCGCTCCTAGTATTTTTGCATAAATTTTGCTGATTAGTTTTCAGAATAAATTGACGTCGCTTACGAGTTAGATACTTTTGTTGCGGGTTTTTTTTATTCGATATTTACTTTTGGTTTGGGTTTGCAATGAACCTAAAGTGAGAGAAAATGTCAACGTTAAACATTTATTTTATTTTATTTAAACCAAAGAGATCGTATAGGGTGGATTTCAATTATTAATTTTTGCAAAAATTACGCGTTGTGTTAAATAACCTCTCTTCCAACATATAGTTGATAGAAAGGTTACCGCAAACCTGAAAATTAAAGGGAACCAGGGTGAAAAATCCCCCAATTTATAAATGAACTTATGTCTTAAATTGAGACGGAAGTTAAATTATTCTATTTATTTAACTAAACATGGTTATGAAAAACCTGGAGAATTATATAATTAGAAAACATAAATTTTACAATAGAAATTTAGTAGCGAAATATAAACTTTCTTTCTGGTGCACAACATTAATTTACTTTACAATGATAGATCATACCATTTTGCAATAATTGACTTCAGTACTGGGAATAACTTAAAACTAAACTTTTTTTTTATAAAACGTTTGACCAAACAAATTAATGATCAACCTATTGAAATAGAAACCCCCACTTAAATTCTTGACTGACATTTACGAACATTATTAGCTATAGAGTTGGATTAAACTAATAGTAATATTAAATAAATAAAATTAAAGTTAGGTAGGGCACCAAAAATTAGAAATTAAATAAGGAAAAGAAGAAATAAGGAAGAATAAGGAAAAGAAGGGATGCTTACAATATTAGGTTGATCTATCATGAGGGGTCCAACGGACGTGAGGGGGGGGGGGGATAACGAAATATAAAAAAAATAAAATAAATGGATATCTTGATGCTGTAAGAGTTTAGCGGAAAATGCGTAACTTTTCGGTAATCAGCTTTGGAGACGGAAGTACTGAGATCGCCAAAAATGGTGCCAGCACGCCACCAAGTAAAACGAATTGCTCTATAGTGAAGCCTAGGACGAGTCAAGTGAGTGACGTAATTCTTTGATGTCCCGTCAACGCCAACATTCACCAAAACCGTTGGTCAGTTCTCAGAATTTGGGTGAAAATTTACAACTTGCCTTCAAGTATCACTTTCACGTTTCTGTTGTCGGCAAAGTTGTACTGGACAAAGGTATGTTTCCTCGAGTGTACGATTTGATGACGCCAGAGGTGACCTATTTGACCTCTGTTGCAAAGTGGTTACGTCGCTGCAGGAACTGACCAGGCTTTCGGTTCATAAGTGCATAGCAACATCTATTTCTTGCCTTCCTTACTTGTTTGCAAATCTAATTGCGAGGGGTGAGAAACGTAGACTGGCTGATGCTGTAATGATGATGATGCCTTGGCCACCAAAGAAAGGAAGTAAAAGGATAAAGGAATTTTCTAATCTCGAACCATAGACGAAAGAATAGATAAATAAAAAATAGAATAATTGATTGGATTAAAAAAAATAAAATGAAGACTATTAGATGAATAAAAATAAAGAATTTAATTAAGGTAAATAGTAGTGGATATTAACCACACAAAAAAGTAATGAACGTAATTAAATTGTGTTGCCCAGTAGTATGAATAGTAAAAACCAAATACTTTTCACTGAATATTAAATTACCCTATTTTGCATAAGTGCATGAACAAGTTAATGCACTGAAAGGAAATTCCGATATCATGAATTATTACACATAAATAAAATGAACTGAACATTTTTATCAAAACAAGAATTTCACAAATCAGTAGCTATGTCCACCGTCATACCTGTTGTCTTTGAAAAAAGGAGAATTAGTTCGATGCATGTTTTATTAAGAAAGCTAAGTTCTTGTTTGAAGATGTCCACTGGATTGGAAAAGCTTGTTATATTGAGTTCGTAAAATGAAGTGTTCATACAAGTTCATACAATGAAGTGTTCATCATGAAATGTGTTCATACAAGGAGTCCAGTCACTTCTTGAACTGTGAATAGTCAATATGCATGAGGCCATTTCTTCTGGGTGTTTCGATTAACATTAATGGCCATAGGTATCAAGGTCCTATTCTATGTGGAGCTGTAGTCGGCTGTCCAAGTTTTAATTCGTGCCATTTCTGTATTAAATAGTTCCACGGGTACTCTTTCCTGGTTTAGTTTGATTTCTTTCCCTTAAACAATGAAAGACGAAGGCAGAATCTGACCACAGTTTATATTTTTACAATTTGTTGTGTCTCACGGTTTAGTGTATGTCAAAAATGTCTTAAATGAAAAGATGTAGATGGCCAACCATTATTTAAAATATTAAAACTATACTTTTTTATAATTTTTGCGACACAACACTTTCAAAATTTCCAAAGTGTTTCAATTCGTGACATAGTTAACCAGTTCTAATTAATATTTTATAATTTAGAATACTTCCTTATTTGTACTATGCTACAAAGAGACTCGATAGTTTTATATTTCATAGTGCCCTGCGGAATATTTAATATTTATTTAGAGTTTTTTCTCTATTAAACCCTTCAATGCAGTAGTAGTAGTAATTCGCTGGCTCTATGCTCAAATTGCGTCGAACAGAATAATAAAATAACATTAACGATCTAGTTAATTTTACCAGAATGGGGTATTAAGACAAATTTATTATACTGCAATATAGACAATTTTTATAATAAATTTAATTGGAGTGGCGAAAAGTGTATAGGATGGATTTTATTTACGTATTAATGTCTTAAGTGCCTCTTTGAACGCCTCATATATAAAATTATAATTAATGTAACAGAAATTGCTTTTAAATTCAATAACTTGGGACTGACAATAGTTTTATTACTATTATTATTCTCATTACAAATAAATACACATTTGTGTAATTGTATGCAACATATTTAAATAAAATATACACTGAGTAACTCTATAATGACGTTAGAGTTTTTAAAAATAGTTTGACATATTTAGAAAAGTTATTTACTTAAAATTCGAACTGTAATAATCATTTGAATTTATTTTCATACATACTAATTTTTCGTGTACAATCTATCACGTGATAGAATATAGGATATACGATTGATTGCATCACATAATATATGGAAATATAATTGTATGGCGTCTTTTACTTGCTAATTGTGGGCGTGCTTTATTGCTTTATTCTTTCAGCACGATATAAAGTTCATTATATTTTATATAAATATTTAATAACGTTGTTTCGTAACTGTTTATATTTACCTTAAATATTCTATAATAATTATATATGTTCTTGCATTTGGTGGTATAGATAAGACAAGCAGTGCCAAGAATTAAGGACTTCTTTCTGAAAGTTATACAGTTGCTGTGTCTTTACAGAAATTTCCTGACGGCTTGGCATGTGTTTAAAATTGTGGTCTCTCATAGGTCAAAGTAGAGGTCAATTTCAAGTATTTTCAAACCTTTGTGAAATGTGATCGGTATTAGACCTTTGGCTGATAGAATTATAAGTTCAACACTGGCCCTATTTATATACTACATGACTTAAATTTCGTATTTGAGGTCTTGGTACTTGGTGATTTTTGTTGTATATGTTCTGTATGTTATTTCAAGAATGGCTATGTTAATTATGCTCCCGATTTTGTTAACTTTCTTAATTAGGGTTGTATGTGATCAGTTGCGTAGCGTCGTTTCTTCTCAGTTAATATTATCCTATTACAATACACCTTATGAGTTTCTTGCTTTTAAATATTTTCCGGTTTATTATCATAATTATTTTATTTTTCTTCGAATACATTGCTAAAGTTCAAGGCTCAGTGAAGGTTAAATAATTTTGTTTTTGTCTGACGCTAGTTCAGATTCATCTAGACACCTGATAACCATCAATGACGGATTATAAGAACATTGTGGGGCCCTAGATTTGGGTCTACTCGACATTCAGTCAATAAATCATAAGTTTTTCCTTTAAGCCCGTTATCTATATCATCCACATATAAGTCTAATATCTATATTATCTATATATATAAGTACAATATTTATATTATCTATAAATAAGTTCAATATCTATATATAATAAATAATATTCTGGTTTGTCAATAATGGAACTTGAATATTTGTAAATGAACAGGATAAAAGTAATTATTCTTAAGCTTAAATAATATCAAACACCATCAAAATC
>QLNU02015003.1:88471081-88490999 GCA_006491805.2 Dysdera silvatica
AACAATATGCTAAAATTTATTATATATCATAATATTCTATGTTTATTGTTAATCATTAAGAAATTTTTATTATATATTTATTAATTTGATATTAAAAGAGAAAACGGAGCGAACAGCAATGACAAAAAACTCATTGCGTGATTAGTTATAATTTTATATTTGTTTTGCCAAGACAACATAAACACCCTATGTCAAAAGTACTGTTGCAGTCAAAATGGATTATTTTTGCTGGTGTAATAGTTTTTTCACAAAAAACGCAAAGATTATTTTGTCTGCAATGTGTTCTTTCTGAAATGTTTTACAATAATTGGAATGGTATAATAAAATGGTATAAAAATTATTAAAATAGCTACTTTCTGGAAGAAAGTGCGTAAAATAATTGGGAAACCGAAAACTATTTTATTAGAAAATTTAATTAAATTTCCTGAATTGGAAATTCAAACTTAAATCTAATGGAAAACTACCGATTTTCTATTGAAATTTTTAAATATGTACAAGTTTCCAGCTCGCATAAACATTATTTCCGTGTCTAGTTTCGGAAACTTCCATAATTGAAGTTGTACAAATTAAAGTTGCCGTTTGGGATAAATAGTGCTGGCGGGAGCATTTTTGCCAGAAATCCAGAATTTGTGGGCTCTTCTCTTAAAATTTAAACATCCATCAATAAATGACGCACGCCTCAGTTTAAGTCGAGGAAAAAATAATTGAACATGGTCCTCGTCTGTCTTCGTCAATGAGCCGGGAGTTGGAAAATCGAGCGAAGTTTTCGAATTTTGTAGTTTTAGCAGGTTTGGAAAAATTAGCGTGTAATAGATTGCTTTTATTCAATTATTTTCTTTCTTGCTTTGAAGTCAGGGAAATAGATGACTGCGGCGAGGAAGTAATTTACTAATGCCCGCTTCCGAGAACATTTCGCGATTGCAAACTAAACGACGCTAACAATGGAAAAACCAGTTTAATTAAGACATTTCCTTTTGGTGCTCGTTCATCGCCGACCGGTGAAAAGGTATCACCCGCCGGCATGCTGTCAATGTTTTAAAGGTAGAAGTTTTGCCTTCACGCTTTGGGGATAGATATCATATTTTAAAATGAATTGGACTTCGGTTTTATTTAAGAAAAATTTAATTCCAACATGTGGAACTATAACCAATTACAAAATTTCTTTTTTTAGGGGCTAATTATAACCAAAAATTTACACGTAATTCTAGCTACTAAAATTTTTGTAAGGTTATATATAAGCTTTGCATTCGGGAATGGGTTTATTTTTCCCAATATACTGCAGTTTCCGCGTTTAAGCGAAAGGTTGTGGTGGAACCACAGATAAACAATACTGAACATTGCCGCAGTTAAAATTTGCCAACGTCGTTATCTGCTGTTTCAGCATCCACTACTACTTTCTTCAGAGTGAAACAAGTAAGTAAACAGTTGGCAAAGACCGTTAGTCTAGGTTGCTATCTTGCCGGTCATAAGAACGTTTGTTTGACCACAAGACAGCTAAATAGCCATTATATCGATGACCACCAATAGGTGATTTTCTTTTTTGGACAACATTTAAGTTAGAAGTTGACGAGAAACAAGAAAAATTTTTTGAGGACTGAATACGTGTTGGCGAAAATTTTGGCAAGTTCAGTTTTGTAAGCTGGTCATAGTGCTTAAGCCTCAAACTACAATTATGGAAAACTTCTGAGAATCTTCTATCTAGCCTATGAAATCCGAAAGAAGGATATTCAAACCTCTCAAATTTTGAAAGTCCGATCTTGGATTGTGCTGAGTCAAATCTAGTCGCAGTTCATTAAACCAGAAATACAAAGTGATGTAACCAACTTCCATTTCATTATCTGCTCTCTTTACATTAAATACGCATCTATACTACAAATTTAGTTAATTAATTAAAAAAAAAAGAAACATACCATACCGTAAAGCATATAATAGAATAACATTCTCATTTCACAAACTTCGAGGCAACATTGTGTATTACAGGATTTTACGCTTGACGATGAACAACCTCCTTACATGGATGCCCATATAAGTGGACAGGGGGGGCGGGGTTCGAGCTCCCCTTAGCCATTCAAAAATTTGATTTGCCCGATTCTGCTATGCATTTACTTTAAAAAAATGTACAGTCACATTTTAAAATAAGGTATTTTTAGCTCATTACTAATTATCAAGAAGCATCATTTATTTTTGTAGAATTTAACATCTTGTACGATTATTAAAATGTTTGACAGCCTTAAGAAGGAGGTAATTTTTCTCAGCCCCCCCCTAAAAGTACTCATATGGGCGTCCATGCCTCTTTAGTCATTGTTTTATGGCGAAAATGCTGTTTATTATTAACCTGAACGCGCAGTGTTGTATTAAGGACAGCTTATGTTCATGCATTCAAAAATAATTTACAAGCGTTGCGGTACCGCGTTCACGGTACGGTACTATAGTCACGTTGAAATACCATTCTTACGTTGAGTACTTTGTTCACAGCCCAGTACTCGTCCTCACAAATGATCTGCATTTTGTAGTGCCGATTTAACCTAACTCAGATAGCAAAGACGGTCCTGAGGATGATCTGAGGAGGTCCAGAACGTCCTTAAGACGTCTCAAGGACGATCTCTTCTATCTGGAAAATTGTTCTTTGGACTCTTTGGCGACATCAGAAGGGCTCGTGACATTTACCAAAAGCATTCCAAGTTATTTTATTAATGTTATTAATTGCAACGCAATGTGTAATGATTTCTCAACTACTTTAGTAGACCTTGATAGTAAAAATAATTCTGATATTTATTTTCGTTATACATTGCAACTCGTAACTAATATGGAGCCAGACATTTAATGTAATAATAAACCCTCAAGTTGACATATGACAAGCAAATGATGCCATAAATGTATATATAGTATAGTCTGAACCGCATCGAATTAAACGAGAAATTTTAAATACTTTTCAAAATTAAATTCTTAAAGATATTCAAGTTTGGGCGAGTTTTAGATGGTTTTCTAATAAACTAAAGAAAGAAAATGCATTAGAAATATACATATATTTGGCCTAATATACATGGAATAGAATATGATGTAGGATGTTATAAAATATATAAAATATATAAAACACGATTGGAGCAAAATATAATGGAATGGAATATATGGATAAAATGAAAATATAATGAAATGGGACAGTATATAATTGAATAGAACATTATGTACATTAAAACAGCACGTCTTGAAAAACTCATGTTGAAGTAAGTTGCAGAGATCCTGGCCTCTATAAATCAGCAATGTCTGAATAGATAAACAATACGATAACATTCCACAGCACACAGATATAAGAAAAATGAGTTTAATATGTTTTGCAGACTTTTCAAATTTTAAACCTCTCCACTCAATATTGCAAAATTTAAATATTGTTTTTAAACTGTATAAGGGATTACGCACACAAATTAGGACATATATTTCAATTTTGGGTTATTTTCCTTTTTCTTGCTGTTTCCATATACTGCATACTTAACGCGATACCGGAGTTTATATAGTTCTGTGCTTGAAATATTATTTGCTAATAATCAAAGGTTCTTCATATCATTAAGAATTTGTCTTTTCACTATTATGCTTTCCCCCTTCATTGGCAAGTCCCAGCATAGGATTTGTTTTAAACATGAAATTCTTCTTTCTTCCAAATACCATCATAAAAACCTTCCGTCATCAAAGAATACAAAGAATTTTGCTATTAGATGATATTTGCCCATCCTTCTGATTTATATATTGTGAATTAGAATGTAATACATTTTACTTAAAATTTAATTATGCATATAATGCATGCATTTCTGAAAATTTTGCGTAATTATTGCATATTTCCTATATTAATATAACATATTTATAGATATTGTGTTATAAATTTGTATTTGCGATTATTTCTAATATTTGATATAAAATATATACAATATAATATGTTCCAACTAGTTCATATTAAGCTTTTTGTATTATTCATACGTAATAATTAATGAGTGATTGAGTTTACTTTTTATATTATACATATATAATAATTATCAAAATAAGTTTTCAATCCTGAAGTTAATATATTATATAATGCGTTAATATGATCATTTACTTATTATTTGAAGACTTAACGCAATATCTAGTAAACAAGATATAGAGGTTATTTTTTGAATTACTGAAAATGTATTTCGGGACAAAATATTGTATACTAATATAATAATGTAAAATATATATATATATTACTAAGCTTCACCCATTACCTTGTATCCATATTTTATAATTTATACTGAATAAGAAGTTCTTCACAACAAGAAAAAAATCCAGAAGAAAAAGTGTGCAAAATTGGGAAAAGTAATGATATTTGTTCCATTATTCCCCCCCTAAACTGAAGCCATAAAATTAAGTTAAATGTTTATTGAAATGGATAGTCCCAACTCCAAACGCTATTTGCCAGATTTTTTAAATGAAAAAAAAAAAAATTATTTAAGGTAAAGCAATTTTTTGGGTGTATTAGGGAAGATACCAATCACTTCGGAAACAAATTATGTTATTCACAAAGCCTTTATCTATATTTATGAAATTAAGGGGGAAAATATGCTTCGGGTTTAATACTTTTAACGGAAACAAAGGGAAAATGGGGAGATAAATATCCCTACGTAATTATAAAGGAAATCTAAATTGCATAGCACCATAATTCTGAATTTAAGATGAACAAATTTCCTTTTTTTAGGAAAAAGAAATTCTTATTGGTTTAAATGGTTTGATCATATATTTCAATTTAACTTTTAAGATGGAACGGTTGGCCATTTGATGCGGAATAATAAAAATCAGAAATTCACATCCATGACGTTAGTGCAGTTTTCACAAATGAGGCCTAAAAATGAAAGAAATACAATTACATATGTCGTAAATCAAATATTCAAAAATTATCCTATATCTGATTGTTAAAATAAATAATAATTTGATCTGATAAATTATTATTATTAGTAATAATCTGATTCATTATGATTTGATATTATTATTATTCATATGATTTGATATTATTATTATTCATATGATTTGATATTATTATTATTCATATGATTAATGAATAATTTGATCTGATAATCTGATTGTTCAAATAATTGGACTACAGGACAGACGATAAAAGAAGATTTTTTATTGATATAAATGTGACCTTCATCTTATACATTACATTTGCTATTTTAGAAGAAAATTTCGAAATAAGTTACGGCTTTAAGTTCCCTTCCCATTTCTAGTATAAATATTATACTATAAAATTTTCGGCGTCATCATTCTTGTACATAACAGGTATTGTTCAGTATATGCATCATACAACATGTACCTTGGATTCAAAATTTATGCGTGAAAATCCCGACACCTACGTTTATTAGCTCATACTAGAGCTTTAGTTTTAAGAGAAAAAGGAACCCTGTCCTCATTGGATGAGGACGGCGTCTCCTTTTCTATTAAAACAAAAGTTCTGGTATGAATTAATAAACGTGGGTGTCGGGATTTTCACCTATAATTATTCCTCCACGAAAAAACATAACAAACTCGCCCCGGAGGCTTTTCTGTGTTGACCACTATTTGGCAATTGTATTATTTACATTGGTTGGTCCACAGTGATTGGCTTCTATGTCGGTTGGTTCAAACCGAAGCGCAATTTGTTACTATTAAGATACATTGTCGATGATGGCCGTTGTTGCTATCACCTCGCTGAGGTCTTGAATATTGAAATGAGAAGCGTGGACTGTAGACATTTTTGATAACTTTAATCAGAAAATAAACCATTGAAGGAATATTTGTTCATACATACATACATACGGCAAGGAACACTTAATCAAAGACATGCAACGGAGAAAAGAAAGATACCAACGAAGGCAAAAACTTAACTAGTAAAGAAGAATGGCCGCGGCGTTTATTGTGGTTTCTTAACCTCTCACAACAATGCCGTTACCACCTAGATTTCAACATGTAACAAAGTAATAATTAAAAAAAAACTACAATTTAATGCCGTTGCCGAGCCAAATTGAATGGTTCACACATTCAACTTTTTAACATCTATTCGTTCATGCAATAGCTTTCACCGATGCTTTATTTTGCGTCCGATGTAGGCAAAATGCACAACTTTGACACACAACGTTTAACACTACCTGATGCTGTGAGTACACAGGCCACTGTTATGTGACCATCCGAGCCTGGGAAAACTTCGGTTATTCTATCCAGAAGCCACTTGCATGTTGGAAGATTATCTTCTCTTATTAGAACCAGTGATCCTATTTTGACGTTATTTTTTTAATTGCCATTTCAAGCGCTGTTGTAGGTTGTTCAAATAATCCTGTTTTCAGCACTTCCAAATAGATTGAACCGGTTTAGTTGTCAGTTGCAACCTGAGAAGTCTGTTTCCCGGTAGGCTTAATAAGCTTCGTTCAGCTATGGTGGTAATCTACCTTCCAATTAAAATATGCCCTGGCGTCAATGTTTCTAAGTCGTTTGCGTCAGAAGATAAAAGTGTCATAGGTCTTGAGTTCAGGATACCTTCGATCTAGATGGAAATAGTTAACAACTCGTCGTAAGTTAAAATTGAATTACCAGCTACCTTTTAAAATTATATTTAAAATTTGTCACGCCAGATTCCCATAATCCGCCAAAATTTGGCGATCTTGACGGTATAAGCTCCAATTCACATTTTCTGATGATAAATAGTTGCTTATCTGTTTGTTCCGTTGCGTAGCGCATTTAATTAAATACGCATTTCAATTTGGAATTTGCACCTACGAAAAATGTGGCATTATCTGTAAATAACGTATTAGATTTACCGCGTTTAGCAAAAAATCGTTTCAGCGTGGTTATAAAGGTAGCGGGTGTTAAATCTGGTACTAGTTCAAAGTGTACGGCTCTAGCGCTGAAACAGATAAAGATTGAATTGTACATTTGTAGTAACTCCCTTTACGATGTCCTTTATTTTTAACAGTAAACGGTCCGCAGAAATCCACTCCAGCGCGGGTAAATTTGAGAACTTGGGGTTATCCTTTCTGTAGGAAGAAGCCCCATTATTTGGTTTGTAACTTGAGGTTTAGCTTTAAAACATATAATGCAGGTGTGAGTCACTTTCCTTGCCAAATTTCGGCCGCTCAATGGCCAAAACTTTTCCCTCGCTAGATGCAGTAAGCCTTGAGCGCCAACTTGTAAAAATTTCTTGTAATATTCCATGATGAGTTCACTTCTCTTGTGTTTCGAGGGTAAGACAGTTGGGCGTTGATGGTTGAAACTAAGAGTGGCATTATTTAAACGTCCACCGACTCCTATTATGTTGTTGTTATTATCTAGGAAGGGGTTTAATGATTTTAACACTTTTTCTTGTCACTTGATCTCCTTTCTCCAAATGCATAATTTCATGACTAAAACGCGATTTTTGAGTTAGATGTATGAGTGCGTTTTTGGCTTGATCTAGTTGCTCTCGACATAGCGATCCCGTCCTTCATAAATTAATTGTTCTTTTCTGGCAATCGGAATAGAATCTATAAATAAAGCCCACTACATGAAGTATCTTACTGTAGATGTTGCTAATGGCAATAAGGGTATCCAAGAAGGATTTTGCATTTAAAATTACAGTTAGACTGTGTAGTGCCAGATTTGGTTTCAATTCTTGTATATACATGTCTTGCGTAATAATTGAACCTTCCGATGTTTCCCCTGGATCATGATATTCTTTTCTAAGAATGAAGGTCCCTCCCATCATATTTTACGTGTTAACAATACATTTGAGTAGAGTCCTCTCGATATTAAGTCGGCGGGGTTGTCTTCGGAGCAGACGTGCTGCCATTTAACAAGCAAAACTATTGAGAAGTACTTTTTGTAATTGTGAAATGAAGTACCCAATTTTTGCAGGCACTACAATTTGCACATGTTTACCGTCCATGGCTGCAATGGCATTGGGGAAATTCCAACGAGCCCAGAATTCTTCTACTTTACTTTCCAAGTTAATTTGATCAGAGGATGGTAAAAGTCTTCTTTTGTAGTTTTTCTTTGAGAGCCTTGAGTACTTCTGCGATGAAGTTTGAAATGCTGGAAGAAGATACCTGGTATGAGAAAGCCAATGAGCGAAAAGATTCTCTTGTTGCGAAAATCTATAAAAGAAAGGGGAAAAAACTATAGTGCAGCCTTCTCTAAAGGCAAACTCTTAATTTAAATTATACATTTATTCTAATGATCATTCTCATTTACGTTAGCTTTTTTTCCAGATGGCCAATGCAAAATGCGGTGGAGGATTGTTAGAGATCATTACAAGAGGCAGAGAAAACAAGAAAATAACGCAGGGAAGTGCTCGGCAGCTGTAAAGAATAGAGCAATTTATTGGGACAGGTTGAGATTTCTAGATACAATGAAAGATGTCTGAAAAAGTTTTTGTAACATCCAGAAGGAAAGTGTAAACAACGATGAAATGCGAGAAGAAGTGAATGTTGTTCTCTATTCTGAAACAATAGATAATCCAGTACACATCGATTCGTCTTCTATGAATACCGGATATGCACCTGAAAATCAGTACAAAAAAAAAGAAAGACAATTTACCAAAACGTTCAACTATTCGCGCGTCTGGGTCGAAAACTAAAAAAGCCAGAAAAGATAACGCTGTTTTGAACTTGTTAAAGGAAGGAAAAGGAGAAGGATTGCAGTTCAAAGACTATCTTGAGAAAATGATGGAGTCTAAGGTAGAAGATCATGATGCTCTTTTCTTTAAAACCGCGACAATGAATGTTAAAGCATTTGATACCAAAACGAAAATGGAAGCGAAAACGAAAATTTTTCTCATTCTAACTGCACCAGAATTTCGTAATCACAGTTCAAAAGTATGTGTGGAAGACTTATCTATACCACATAACGAGAATACAAGACCAAGCTCAACTGCAACCCCACAACTTAAGCTGCAAGCCTGATGAGCCTTCAGAAGTACACCCTGTTACTACAATTCTTGATTTGTCTGCTCATAAAAAAAATGTACAGCCCACAGATTCAGATTTGTCTGACTAAGGGAGTAAATTTTTTGACGCTTCATTTTTAGAACGTTAATTTATTTAAAAATGTAATTTCAGCACTTACCTTTATCCTTTAGGATAATAATGCAATTCTATAGGCAATCTCTATAACTTGTTGCTACCTTCAAATATTTTTAAAATAAAATATTCCTAAAATAAATGTTTTTATTTTAAAATGTTTTACAATATTTCATTTACATACGTCAAAGTGAGAGCAAGCTTTTAAGTTGGTGGTATAGGCCATCTCACTCTATTGCATGCCTTTGTGGTCAAATCGTCTTGGATGAGGTTTAAAAGGAAAAAGAACTGTTCTCGCGTGAATCTGAAATAGGCTTTCAATTTCACCTCATCATCTAATAGATGTCTCTCGATCAGTACTTTGCAAACTCCCTCCTCTCCTCTGCTGGAAAAAAATTGTACTAACACACTTTCTTTTACATTAACGGTCAATAAGATAATCGGGTTCTTTTTCGGAATCTTCAACTCCATTCAGTAGCCATAAAGCACACAATTTTTTCCGTTTGGATATGTAACTCATTTTTAATGTGTAATTAGTTCGTTCGATTGCAAGTTTTACACTGCGCGTGATAGTGAGAAGTTGAGTGTTGTAGTATACTTCGTTTCATTTGAAAAACTACTTCACCTTCTGTTACAGTGTTTTTCGAATTTTGATCGCTCACTCACCACATTAAACCTTCCGTTACTTACCACGGACTTGATGAATTTATAGTAATTTTAGAATATATTTTTGTGATTACAATATTGCCAAAATGGTGTCTGTCAGGTACTTGTAGCAGATAAAAAAAAATAAAAAAAAAACTTTTGCAAATTACTGATGAAGAAAAATGAGTGATTATAGTAGAGCTTAATTTAGAAAATTATGAAAATAATTTTTTTATGAATATTTCAAAAATAAGATTCATGAAAATACCATGTATGAAACCAGAATGATTGAATTTTGAAATTTCGTGTTTTCATATAACGAATGATAAGAAGAACTTGGCCTTTTCCGACTTCAGTGTTATCGAGCATTACTTCCTCCACTCCTTTCCTACCTCCATGGTCTCACTAGTCCAAGAAATAATACAGTGCAATAATCCATCCAACAAATTATGTCTTCCTGATTGTTTCGGTGGCAACAGTCTTTTGAAACCCAAGAAATGAATATGTACATTTTTGTTCTTCGCATATATATACCGCATACACACAAAATTTATATGCATACAATATGAAATATATATGCTTAATGGAGGCTATGACACCCCTCAACTCTCATGCTTACAGTCGATGGTCATACTACATACACATTACACTATATAGTCACCAGGTTTGTAGCCAGGATAGAGGGGCAACTAGGGACAAGGTAAAGGTCATATGGGGCATAAAGCACATGGGGAGTGTTCTATATATATATAAATAGTTCTATGGGCAACTGGGGCCACATCTTTGCTGACCCCGGCTTGGCTACAGGCCTGATAGTTACTATACATTTATATAATACACCCATCACACTTAATATGTATATAGTGACTATAATAAATACATATAGTAATATAGTCTAAATAGTATCATTCGCACGAATGTGTTTAATTAGAACTGCTCCTGTGATCCGGTGACAGTGAAAGTGCCCATATTGCAATTTCCTAATTCGAATTCTTGGTTAATTCGAACCAAGTTTACAAACCCTTTAGCTTCGAATCAACCAAGTTCGACTGTATAGTGAATATACATATATATATATATATATAATCACCATATTTTGATTATAATAATAACAATAAATAATGTATACAGCGATAATTTTTAATAATAATCATAAATAATTTTTTCGTAATAATAATGTTTTTATTAGTTTTTATAAGTAAATTTTTTTATATAAATAATAATAATTAATCACATCAATATTTATTAATATAACTATTACAATGATTAATAAAGGGCTTTTCCCCCTACTCATTTTATTAATTTTCTATTCGCAACAATAACATTCAACCGCAGTGTTATTGCGCAATTATACGCGTTTTTCAAAATTCCTAGGAAAACACAAACACGCAATGAGATTCACGCTTACGTTATTTATTGTTGCGCCACGAAATATTCGCGTTTAGGAAAACGCATCTTAAGATATCAATGTCAATTTCGTAGGATGCAGGCAGTTCTAAGCAGCGTTGGTGTATTGTAATTTTGTCAATTCATATTGTATTTAGATGATTTCCAAGATTTGACAGGACTGCCCCCAATGCTTCTATTACCACAGGGATCGCAAATAATTTTTCTCCATAAACGTTTAAGGTCGATTTGCTAAACTTTGAATTTGGGGATTTTGTCGAAGTCTTATCCTGAATTCTTCGATCATCAAGAATAATCACATTTATTGCCCAATTAATATCATTTGCATTTCATTGGAAATTGTTATTTTCAATAGAAATGAAAAACATGAAGGCATGTATTCAAGAAATGTAAATTAAATAAAGATGAAAACATGCATGCAAATGCATGTTTTCACCTTTACCAAAGCTTTAGGAAATATATTTGTGTCCCCCTTTACACATGTTAAGCTTTTTTGCACGATGATGTTCTATTACACGATAATTTTACGAAGAGTCATGCATTAGAGATATTTAGATAGCAAAATTTCATTCAGTTGTCTATCGTTCACTGCACAATATTGCCCAACAAATAAACCTTTTATCCCCTTTCTTACAAGCAAACATTTCACGTTTTCATTTAGCCCTCGAAAAAGTATTAAGTATTAAAAAATATATACTCACTTAAATATTTCATAAAAAATTACATGATGTTACCTATAAATTATTCAAAAAGTGGGTAAGTGAGGAAAACTATGTAATTCAAACACTAATTTCTGTTATATAATCATATAATAGTGTAATTTTCCTTTAAGTTTTTACTCTTTTCATCAAATCACGTTAAATATTCACCCGATCATTGATCTCTTTCATACTCGGGTATACTTCCAATAAAAGGATAAACAGAATGCCAATTTGAAAGAAATATTATGTACTTGTAATCATCTTATTTGATTTATTTACTTCTTAAGCCTAATATTGGCCTTTTACTAGTCATTAGAAGCTTTGCGGATATTATTATTATTATTAATTGAAATAGAGAACAAAAGATACAGAGAACATTTTTCAGGGTAATTATGACAGTAAGCCGCAAATTTAGAAGTATAGCTGGCATTGGCGCCCCTATGGGTATTTCTAGGGGAGGGGTGAGAAAAATTATTACCTCCTTCTCAAAGCTGTCGAGAATTTTAGTGAATGTACAAGATACCAAAACGCTACAAAAATAATTGATATTGCTTGACAATTCGTAATGAGCTAAAAAGTACCTTATTTTAAAATGTAACTGTAAAACTTTTGAAAGTAAATGCATAGCAGGTTCGGGAAAATACAATTTTTAAACGGCTAGGGGGGGACTCGAGCTCCCCCTCTGCCCCCATAGTAGTGTCCATGACAGCAGGAAATTACGGAAATTATCTATTTTTTTTACCGTCAGAAAAAATTACACAAATTTTGGTGATTGTTTGCTTAAATTATCCGTCCGAGGATCGTATGGCGGAAGGTCTGAGATCAGTATCGTAGGAAAGGGTCTCAACCCCCCCATGGGATATCAAAACGCATTATTGTCTCTAAGACCGCACCATTTAATCCTCTTTAAAGCTATTTTTGCCTCTATAACCTCCTGTGTGCCCTTTGAGTTTTGATTCGTTACGCTACTGCTTGAGACAGGACCGATGAATGGTACACCGTGGTTTTTGATTCGCTAATAATTAATGGTTTAAAGAAAGTAAACTATATTATGCTCTTCAATAGAGATTTGTATTTGCTTACTCGTGACCTATTTTCCGCATTAATGTAAAAACAAATAAGAGATATGCACATCATAGTCATACGCAGAAAGATCGTAAGTAGGGTTATAGGCTCGATGGGGGAAGGGTTACAGAGCTTCAACTCACATATTTCTATATTAAATATACAAAATTTCATTGCAATGGGGGGTTACAACAGCCATCAACACCCCCCCTGCGTACTCCAATGACGTACATATATATATTCATGGGTGCGATATTACACATATGAACAAGAAGAAATGTATTAATAAATAATAGGAAAAGTATAATATTTTTCTACATTGTATTCAGTTTATTGTATCGTTTAAAATTGACGTAAAAGATGGATACAACGTTTTTTTAAATGTTCTGAAGACGAAAGGATTTCTTTTATGAAGATATGAATAACGTATTTCTTCCTCATCGATTTCAATGAGTTGCTCCAACCGGAATTTCATTTTTAGCGAAGCAAGCAAGTGGTTCAAGACATCTAGTCGCCAAAATGTAAAAGTCAGTGTCATCGGATTTGAGGCACTGATCTCTGCATTTCTGCATTTGAAATCAAAGATTAATTTTTGCTCTAAAATATCGATTCTTTCTCCGATCGATCTTTTTGACCGGTAGATGGCGGTAGGTCAATCGTGTTACAAACAAAAACGAAATTTTCAACTTCACCAACCTGCAGATGGCGCTTTTAGTAGCAAATCTTTTTAGTTCGCTGTAGGGGAGCGAGTGCTAGTGCGTTTGGTGTTTATTGGACTCCAACATTGCTTCGCGTTGCAGGAGAGCTGCAGGATTATTGCATTTCTCTATCCGAGTCTCGTGTTATGTGGTGAAAGTGTTTGTGCTTGGAACACTACAACAATGATACACGTGCTAAGTGTGAACTTGTTTTGGATATCCAGTGCCTTGCTTGTGGAAGGTATGTTTTTTCAAAGAATTATGATGAGAATATAAATAAACATACAAAGCAAACTTTTAAACCTTGATATAGATATCAAATAGACCAGTCTATGAGCTCCTGATCTATATTACCTGCAAAGATAATTTATGATATAAACTTTATTTATTGTTAATATTAGAAAATCGGTAACAGGAAACACTTTCTATTTCATGTCTGTTTAAACAACACATGAACATTCTATATTAGAAGAAAAAATGGTATTTCCTAATAATACTGATGTTATATCACAATATTAATGGCAAGGAAGTCTTGGCAATTGTGAAATTGCCTAAATTTGATTAAAAAAACCCAATAAACTCAATTATTCGTATATTAAACAGGAAATGAGGAAGTGAGGAAGTGTCCCACTTCCTGCACTTATTTATATGCTTCTGTTGCCATAGTTCCGCGTTAATGTTAAGGTATTATTACCCTCCGCAGGGATAACACAATTGCCAAATATGGTCAACACAAGAAAGCCTCCGGGGCGAGAATTTTGTGAGTTTTCGTGGGGGAATTTATTATACTATAATTTTTGCCACCCACGTATTAATTACAGCTCAAACTAGAGCTTGTGTAATTTTGGAGAAAAAGAGACGCTTTCCCCATCCTGGATTCGGAGGGACCCTGGTTCGAATCCAGGATGGGGAAAGCGTCTCTTTTTCTCCAAAATTAATAAGCTCTAGTTTGAGCTGTAATTAATACGTGGGTGGCAAAAATTATTGTATAATTCCGCGTTAATGTTGAAACTGGAGCAATACCTTCCGTCTATTATTAACAGCTGTATAGTTTATAATTTTTTAAGATATTACTTCCCGGAAATAATTTATTATAATAATAATTTGTTTATAATTTTATACCATAGAGAGGGAGCTCATATTGAATTTAAGCACCAGAATTTTTCGTATCTTTTATTAGGTATTTGATAAAATTCTGAATAAATGAATCCGGCAATCAGGGCCGATTTTTTGTAATATTAAAATGTTCGCTTCTCTTTTTGTTAATTCGCAAGTCTCAAGTTACGTACTAAACGTGACTAAAGGTAGATGGCGGAATTAAAAATAATTTTTTAGTTAACATATAAAATGTATGGTACATTTTATCGCTTAAGCATTTAACTATTTTATGAAGGCGCGCGTACTTTTTCATTAAAAGATCTAATATGGCAGAGCCGTGCTTAGGGCATACGAGTTGAGCGGCCCCAGGGCCGCTAAAGATGCAATATAAGCACCAATAAATAAGTTTTTAGCGGCCTTCATATATTTTTCCTGAGTATTTGGTCAACTGACTTCTATGTATGACATTACTGTATATTTCCCAAAACATTTATGAAACTTCTAAATGGTGGTTAAAATAAATACGCACGTCATTAGTCAAATGCGTTAGTATCAGTAGACTATGCACGTTGCCGTGTTTATCGTGATGGCCTTATAACCACTATAGAGACCCCCGGTGTCCGATGAAAAAATAAAAACTTAACGCAAAGTTTTGAGAAGCAAAAATTTATAATTATACTGGATTTTCTTTAGGTTTATAATGCGGCAGTAGACATAAATAAAATCCTTTCATTTATCCACGACATCGAAGTTAAGTAAGAAGTGACAATTGGATGATATATACCTAGCTCACTTTGTTTACAAATATATATTTTTAATTTAACTTCATTATCTTTTCTTTACTTTTGGCGTTTGGAACAGTGATTAACTTTATTTGATAATGCTAAACCTACGTCAGTTTTTTTTATCGTTGTGTTAGTTTAAAGCATTTTTGAGGGCCGCTAAAATCTGTTTTGACCAGGGCCGCTAAAGCCGTAAGCACGCTCCTTTAACATGGGTCTATTATCGTGTCATATATTATAAATATTCGTAATATTAGATAATCCGCATGCACTTCAATTTATAAATGGGACGCGAGTTGTTAAAATATCTATGCATTACTTCGAAAACCGAGATAGCGTGATAGAAGTTTCCGAGTCGATTTCATAAACTTCGGAAGAAGTTTCAGGAGTGAATTTTTCTACGTAAGCTTAAACCATATTTTAAAGTGACGTCATAAATGAAATGCGCATCAACAAAGAAAGAATTTCTTCCGAATAGGAGTCATTTTGACATAATGCGCAACGGAAAAAAACAGAAAGTCTTTTAGTTGATGTGTTTGTTGGGTATTTGGTCAACAAAAGTCAATTAACATTTCAGTTAACGAATTTCCGCTGACAAAAAGGGACTTAGGCACTTTCCTGAATTATTAAGGTCTTCAATATAATTTGAAATTTCTAAAAACGTCGCTTAAACTCCTCGTTAGAAAAAATATGAATGATTTTTATTTTCCTTTTAGCTATTATTTAAAAATAAGATCATCCTTTTAGTAATTTATTAAAATTTTGTTTTTTAAAGCGAAACCAAGTTTCAAGAGGGTGTTAGTTTTTTATTTGTTTCATTTTAAATTAAATTTTTTTGCTTTGGCAGCTGTTACTGGCCGCTTCTTTATTTAAAAATGCTTTCAGCAATAAATACGTAATAAATAACTCAGACTAAACATGTAATAAATAACTCAGGTTAAATATGTGATAAATAACTCAGATTAAATATGTAATAAATAACAGATTAAATATTAACAATAAATACATCATTTATTAGCTCTAAGTCACCGTTATACTTGAGAAAAGACTGTTAGTTATAAATATGGATTATTGTTATCACATGAATATATATTCAAATGCAGCTAATATACTATTTACAATTTTAAAATATTAAAATAAAAATTATTTTTGTAGCTTGCAATACTTTTTTTCATATTTGGTTATATTTGATTTCCCTGTTTAATCCAGAGTCATTAAACGTGTTTTAATGTGTTTCGTTATTTCTTTTCGCAAAAGGGGAAAAGTTTCTCCGTAATAGCAGGCCATTAAGGACTTTGGGTCTCTTTTTCTGGAATCATTTTTATCGAAAATGGAACCGAATAAATTTGTTACTTGTAATTAAGGGGCAGTTTAGAATATTGCACGCTTGCACTAGGCTGCCGATGAACTTTGGACGCTAATCAGCGTTGCATGGTCACAAAATTTTCCTAATCACTTTCAGAAAATCGTCGTACAGTTCAGAAATTCTAAGTAATAAGATAAATGACTTCTGTCTTCCGTTTTTGTATAGTTTCATTATATTGTTTAAAAATCATAACAGGTTTTGCGAAATATGTACTTTTTAAATTATTTAAAATAAAATCTGATATATAACAAAGCACGCATATCGAATAAGCTGGCTTTTTGGCAAAAGCCATTTCACCAATTTGAGCTGTTGGTCTAAAAATCCCACGATACATTGCCTATATTTTGGGGGAAATTTATTACATTTTTTTTTTAATTCCATACGTGGTTCGCACCTGTATAAAGCGTATATACCTGTTATAAAGCGTATAAATGTATAATCAGTGTTTCATGACGGATCATCGTAGCTAATGACCTGGCCTTACCAGCCGTCGTAAACCTATCAGGACCTAAGTTGTCATGAATAAGGTAAATATTTGAGTAGAATGGGGCAGCGGTCTCAGTATGTCCACAGCGAAATCACAAAATTTCCCAGCCTATATCAGTGCAAAACAAAAATTGGTAATATCTGTTTTTTACTTATGTTATATAAGGTAACAATTTATTTCTCGTATAGAGAAGGCAAAATTTACAGGGCTTCGCAAAACTTTTTAAGAATCCGAATTTTAAATAATTGATTTTGGGATAAAAGTGTCCGCTCTCTGTCCATGCAACAGGCAAAAGTACTGTTTAAATAATATTAGAAAACATTTAAGTTAACAAGCGTGTTATTTAAAATCCCTCAATAGCCGATATTCACTGGATAGAAAAACAATTGTTTGCAAAAATGTGGTGCCTATAATTGCAGGGATATTATTGTGAAGAAGTTTCTGTCGGGCAATTCTTATCTGATCGTAAAAATGGGGTGGTCCTATCTAAGGGGTATCTATTGATAGGGTATTTTACTTTATCAATACCCTATCAATAGATACCCCTTAGATAGGGTATTTTACTTTATTTGTGTCTACTGAAGATAAATGAATATGTGCGTGTGTTCTGTACTATATATATTGCAAAAATTAGCAAAAGCATATATATATATATATAAAATGAAAATAACTGGTCGTTATAAAAATCAAACAACGTACTATATATATATATATACGTATATTGTATAAAAATGCAAGTGCAAAATTTCGGTTACATAAAGATACCAAAACTATCAAACTTGGCAAAGGGGTGAGGCAGGGAGATACCATTTCTCCAAAACTTTTTACTTCTGCTTTACAGATGATTTTTCAGCTGATAAATTGGAATAACAAGGGAATAAAAATAAATGGTGAATATTTAAATCATCTGCGGTTTGCTGATGACATTGTTATTTTTTCAACGGACCCATTGGAACTCCAAGACATGGTACAAGAGCTCTCAACTAGAAGTGAAGAAGTTGGACTCAAGATGAACCTACAAAAAACTAAGATCATGTTCAATAATTTTGTAGAGGAAACAAAAATACAAGTTGACAACACTGAGCTAGAAATTGCTGATTCATATATTTACCTTGGCCAGCTGATTTCAATGGATGGCAACATTATGAAAGAACTCAACAGACGTATTAAACTTGGCTGGAGTGCATTTGGAAGAAACAGTTTTATCCTGAAGGGGAAATTGCCTTTGTGTCTAAAAAGAAAGGTCTTCAACCAGTGTGTATTGCCAGTCCTCTCTTATGGATCAGAGACATGGAGTCTAACAGTTGGAGCAATACGAAAGTTACAGACAACGCAAAGGAGCATGGAGAGGTGCATGCTTGGAATAACTAGGAGAGATCGAAAAAGAAACACTTGGGTGAGAGAGCAAACTAGAGTAGAGGACATCATTGTTAAAGTAAAAGGACTGAAATGGCGATGGGCTGGGCATATTGCAAGAAGAACTGATCAACGATGGACAACTGAAATTCTGAACTGGATTCCAAGAGGCCACCGAAGACCTAGAAAACGTCCTCAAACTAGGATGGGTGGATGAAATAAGAAAAGAGGTTAGTGACGTGGAAACGAATGGCCTGTAGATAGACCAGTGGGAGCATTTGGGAGAGACCTTCATCCAGCAGTGGATAGATAATGGTTGAATATGATGATGATATATATATTTCACTTGAAACAAGGTGATTTGAGCTTATAAACTCTGATGATAGTGACGCGATGTACATTTAATATATTAATTAATGTAACGTGTATGATCAATATGACATGTGACAACACATAACATTAAGCATAATTTCTTAAGAAAATAACGATAGCATCATTCTTGATAACAGTAGCAAATGGCTGTGTTCAAAACATACTAAAATTGTATACTGATTTTAAAAGATTTTTTTTAGTTTGCTAATAATAAAATAGATTTTTTCAACACTTATAAAATCAGAATAATCCCTTCACTGCTTCGGTTTGAATGAAAACAGTTATTTCTTGGAAGCACTTACTGAATGCAAACTGATGTTTCTTGTAATCCAAACCCGTTTTATGAGAAAAATAATTCTGTGAAATATATAATTAAAATAAATAAAGGGTTCATGTACTATAAATCACAGTAAAAATGGAACTCACGCATGTTAACACACATAAAATATTTCATTAACATAAAAAGACACAAAATAAGGTTTGTGTCTATGTGCCATGATCCGATTTTTAGACATTCAGTAGGTCAGTGTGGGGGCAAAGTATCGACTAATGGCCTGTGACCCCCTTATCGCAGGAAGCCCCGAGGTTAGAAGACTTTTTACGAGTTTAGCAAATGGTTGCAGGTGAACGTTGGAATTTCTAAATAGAAGGGATGGAGTTTGCTGCACGCCCCTGGCCTCAGGGAAGTTGCCCCACATATCCCATTCTTTCATCGCCCCTGATGACCTCCTTTCGTTGGTTCTATTTTTGTCCATTTCAATGTGATTTTACAACACAAGTCCACAACCAATTTTAAATTCGTGTAACCGCTTTAAGTCTGTAGCTAATGCCTTTCCTGGAAAATGGTCTATTAAAAAAAATGGTTGCTAAATATAGAGGATAAGAAATTTCACTACAATACAAGGAAAA
>QLNU02015003.1:88503036-88517286 GCA_006491805.2 Dysdera silvatica
GAACCACTAGTCTCGAACTTCTATACTCAACTGTCTCAGCAGTTGCTTGAAAGGTTTTGGTGCTTTAACCAGAGGTGAGCTAAATATTTCAATAAAAGACTCATTGAATGGTTGTGCTCATCTATTCTAGACGGAAGCATTCGGTCAGTGTTGACCTGCTCCCTCATTAGTTCCTACCCACAGATTCTGGTGAGGTTACAAAATACGTTTAGTCGAAATACATGTGTGGAGTAAATAGGTCCGCCAATATAGCAAATGATTTTTTACCATATTGACACATTGTATATTTTAATATGAACGTTCATATTTCATGAATGTCAAATGACATTTTGTATATTGTAGGCTCTAAGATTGGGCAAATTATTACCTGGGATGGGATCAACGGTTCAACGTAATTTCCGAACAGTCATACATTTACACGCGTACATACAGTCATACATTTACACGGGTACATACAGTCATACATTTACACGCGTACATAGAATCATACTTACTGGAAGTTGAACGAAGCCCAGTTGTTTTAAAAGCGGGATTGATAACGATAAAAAAACTCCGTGCGTGAAACGGTGGAGATTCAATAAATTAGAAAGAAAGAAAAATTCAGTAAATTAGAAAGAAAGATTCAGTAAATTAGAAAGAAAGAAAGATTCAGTAAATTAGAAAGAAAGAACGATTCAGTAAATTAGAAAGAAAGAAAGAAAGATTCAGTAAATTAGAAAGAAAGAAAGATTCAGTAAATTAGAAAGAAAGAACGATTCAGTAAATTAGAAAGAAAGAAAGATTCAGTAAATTAGAAAGAAAGAAAGATTCAGTAAATTAGAAAGAAAGAAAGATTTAGTAAATTAGAAAGAAAGAAAGGTTCAGTAAATTAGAAAAGAAAGATTCAGTAAATTAGAAAGAAAGAAAGATTCAGTAAATTAGAAAGAAAGAAAGATTCAGTAAATTAGAAAGAAAGAAAGAAAGAAAAAAAAGAAAGAAAGATTCAGTAAATTAGAAAGAAAGAAAGGTTCAGTAAATTAGAAAGAAAGAAAGAAAGAAAGATTCAGTAAATTAGAAAGAAAGAAGGAGAGATTCCGTAAATTCGAAAAATAAAATTTAATAAATTAGGAAAACATGATTCAATAAATTAGAAAGACAAGAGTCAGTAAACTTGAAAGACAAGGTTCAATAAATTAGAAAGGCAAGATTCAATAAATTAGGAAGCAAAAATTCAATAAATTAGAAAGACAAAATTCAATGAACTAGTACAAGCACTAATATTGTAAACCAATCTATACAACAACTAAGTGCCAATAATTGATTTTCGTAGCCATACTTTTCATTCTGTTCTGGTCGGTCTTACCCTTTGTGTCTACGATCTTATATAGTTTTCGCAATTTGTTTTCGACTTTTGCGGCGCAACGGCAGCAAGGGACATGCTGCGTCGGGACATGCTGCGTCGGGACTTACACCTTTCCGATAAATTCTCACCTCTTAATGTCTAGGGAACCAACATCCGGATTACAGTGAGCCGTTAGTTGGTAAGCTTTCTTTTCTTGGCACCATTGGGAGTTGAATCCGGGTTAACGTCACGCCGAATGACCGTGTTTCCACCGCAACACCGCAGGGCCAGTTATCGGAACTCAGATACCATCTCTAAAAATTTTACTCAAGATATGGAGAAATAGATGCGGCCACACTACGGCCATCATAATGCGACCATAATACGCTTCGTCATGGACCACTGATTTAAATGGAGGTTTATGAACTTTTGACACGGGCGATTTAAATGTGATCTTAATACCTTTAAACTGAAAGATAGAAAGAAGTTTCCGCTTTTTAATCTATTCTTATGCGCATCGAAAGGTAAGAGTAATCTATTCTTATTCCCCTAAACTTTTTAAGAAGAAAAAAGTTCGTTTTTCTTACAAGAGCGATGTTTTTTTCTCTAGGCACATTGACAGGCCTAGTTTTCAATAAAGTGAACATCTTTTGAACTGGAAGTGAAAAAAAAAGATCATTTGTTGCAGAGTAAATTAACTTTGCATGGAAACAAGAAAAAAACTGGGCTTGAAGATTTCAACTGTGCTTCGTTTTTCTTACTTGATTTTCTTGTTCTTTCTCTTCTTATTGTTTCCGGTGTGTTCGTTCCAGGAGTTCTGTTGAGGTTTCGATTATAATTGCGTTTTAAGAAAATGTCACGAGATTTGCGTTTCTCTCCGAAATTGTAATTGTTTTTGCGTAATTTTTTGCTCTCCCAGTTGAATGGAATCCTCCTACGATTTTGTTAATTTAAAACGAAATTTCATTTATTTCCAGCACTCCATGCGGGGACATAGTTTTTTTCGTTTTTTGAGTGTATTCTCGTTCAAAGGCATACTTTTGAAATGAAAATTAGCCCCCAGTTGTATTTAGTTTTAGAAAAAGTTATTTTTTATACATCCATTGCCTTTTTTCATATTTTTATGAGGTTAAGGTTTCGTAAGTTTGGAACAAATCTAATTGTTTTAGAAATTCAATTAGTATTTTAATATCTGTGGCTAGTTTTGTCAGATTGCCTATTTTTTTGCACAGACAATTATCCCAAAATTAACAAGGTGAAGTTTTATTGAGGAAACTGTCACACGAGCATAGAGAGATATAAGATTTCATGACTTTTATTAGAAATTTCGATTGATTTTTTGAATGAAGCATTTAAACTATGAGCGAAACCGTATGGAAAGTAGTATACGCGGGGGTTGGGAGTCAAGCGTTCCTCAATGCTTTCCCTACCCTCGAGATTCAAGTCTGGTGATCGGCTCTCACTTCCTTATCGTAGTGGTTAGATCCCTGGCAGTGTTCGGTCAGCATTGAATGTTTTTTAGGAATTGGTGTATTGTATGATTTAATTAATTTTTATTATCTTTCATGATCGCTAGCTGTCCATTTTTATCTTTTATAAAATTTTATTAGTAAGTAAAGTCCTTCTTTTCTCGGTGTATGCTAGGATTTTCCTTTGAGGTTTATTATTACTAATTTATTTGTTAATTAGCATTTCCTTTCATGGTAGTCGGTTGATTTTCGCAAGGTTCTCTATATTAAAGTTTAGTATTTAAGGTAATTAATTTCTTTAACTATTTTTTAGGAATTTTTGTTACAGGTATATTCTATGACTCAATTATTAATTAAGGCTTTTATTATCTTTGATGAGTGCTAGATGATCATTTTTATTTTTTAGAAAAATTTGTTAATAAATAAAGTCCTTCATTTTCCAGTGTATTCTAGGATTTCCCTTTAAGGCTTATTATTATTAATTCATTTGTTAATCAGCATTATCTGTCATGATAGTTTATAATTTCGCAAGATTCTTCAATAAAAAAGTTTATTATTTAAAGTAATTAATTTCTTTAACTATTTATTCGGAAGTTTTGTTACGGGTATATTATCTGATTTAATTAAGGATTTTATTATCTTTGATGGTCGTTTGTTGTTGTTGATTTTTCTCTTTTATAAATATTTTATTAGTAAGTGGAGTCATTCTTTTCCAGCTATATTTTATGATTTGCCTTTGAGGTTTATTATTATTAAGTTAATTCTTAATTAGAATTAACTTTCAAGATAGTTGGTTAATTTTCAAAAGATTCTCCAAAAAAGTTTAGTACATAACGTAATTAAATTCTTTGATTTTTTTAGGATTTTTTTGTTATTGGTATATTCTATGACTCAATTATTAATTAAGGCTTTTATTATCTTTGATGATCGCTATTTGTTCATTTTTCTCTTTTATAAAAATTTCGTTTGTAAGCAAAGTCTTCCTTTTCTCGATGTATTCTGGGATATCGCTTTAAGACTTATTATCATCATTAGTTTATTTTATCATTATCTTTTATGATCAATAGCTGTTTTCGTAAGTTTCTTTATAGAAGTTTCGTTAGTAATTTATTAAAGTCTTTTTCCGGATGTATTCTATGATTTAATTAATATTTAAGTTTTTTAAAAATTAAAGTTATTTGAAGTTTAGTATTAATTTAATTGTTGTTTTACCTTTCATGGTCGTAGGGTGATTTCGCTCGTTTCTTTTTTTAAAAGAAGCCTATTAGCGGGTTTTGCTTATTATCCGACCTGGATAAAGAGATCAGCAGCTCCTGGTTCCTCTGAGAGGCATCTAAACATTTTTCTCGTGGTTCCGTTTACCGTATGTGTGTGCGTGCGTGCGTGCATTTTAGTTTTAGAGAGTGGGACAGTTTCTTCGCAGCACTTTTTCTGTGGAAAATATTCCCTTTTATACACAAAATATGCCCTACGTTTTATGGTTTACCTGCCAGGTTTTACATCCTTCTAAAAAATTTTTTCGACGGATTTCGCTTCCTTATAACCAGAGGATACTCGCCCCTATTTCTCCGCAGAGGATCGACATTTAGCTCAGGTACATAATTCTATTATGCACAAATATCCCCTACGTTTTACCAATCATAAAACTCTTATTTTATACTTTTTTTAATGCTCCCCCTTTATAAAAGTCGACGTAGTTTCTTTGTATCCTAGTTTGGCTTTCATTACTTCTTTTCCTAATAAATAGCCTTTCTATTTTTAAAACCCCTCTTTCATTCATATAGCAAGGTAGATACCCTAAAATTGCATATTTCTCATCCTCTAGCATAACAGAGATGTCTACACATAGGGAGTAAAAGTGACGTCATCGGTTTCATAGCTGTTATGCAAAGCCTCACTCCTGAAGGGAAAGCTCCCTATAGGTCAAATGTCAGTTTATCACGCCATCTCTATGTAAGTTGTTCGTTTAAAAGTCGCGCGGATTGTTGTGATGCATTCACTTAGTTATTTCTTCTTTCGTTGATATTTTTCCGGACTCTTAAAGGCTTTTTGAGGAAAATGTCTTCCAACGATCAAGTATGTATCGTACATCCATCTCTGTACCAGCAAACAACGTACAAAACGACGGCGAAACATGATGTTGCTCCATCGGCAAAGAAATTGAAAACCGACCAAGTACGTGCAAGTTCTTTCGAAAAATTGTTTACCTGTATAGTGATCAAATAAAATAGTTATTGATTTTCTTTTCTAACTCAATCATTTTCTCTTCTTGCTAAAACAATTTAAAAAAAAAAAACATTTTCTATTTTTATTGATTAATCCTTTCTTTTTTTTTCAGATATTTACTTCAACGATGTCTATTCCTGTCAGACAATCTGCCGAACATCCTCCCGTCGAAGAATCTACCGTGCCTTCTTTCTGATTTCATCCAATTGGGCTAAATTTTGTTTATAAATGTGAAGAACTTGAAAATATAACCAATAAGGTTGTTAAATTCGTTGCGTCTAGCCAATTTTGTAAATGTGTATCCAAGGAACTGGCGAATACCTCTAACATGCTTGACGGCGATGCCAGTCACCTTGTCTATAAAGATAGTCTGTCGTCAACCTTGGAGAAATTCGTTAGCGATGAGTTACTCAAACAAAATTGGAATCTTTGTTATTTCCAAACGTGTGTGTGAAAGAAACTCCGTTAAAAATCGGGAGTCCTGTGAGGGGTGTCCTTTCAAAGCAAAATCCTCTCTTTCACTAATGTCCCATGACTGAAAAAGTCTTGGAATATTTCCATAGGGTCCTCTTAGGACTGTTTGACATTACATGAATTGCTAGAGTGTTTGAAGCTAATAACAATAACGTATCCTCTTTAGAGGCCTAGGTTAAAATCTTGAGTTTTGTAGATTTTGTTTTTGATGGCTATGGGAATTTTTTGACAGGATAACAATTTGAGAAAAAGAATTTAAGCACTGATGTAACATTTTTATTTCATTTTTATGAATACAAACAAGTGATAAAAACTTTTGTTCTTATTTGTGTTTTGCTAGTTTTAAGATATTTTGTCTAAAATGGTGATTTAAAAAAACGTAAACTTTAATTTGTGAAACTAGTTTCAATTTGTAAAAACTTTTCATGATCTTGAAAATTTAAACAAACTTTAATCTGTGAAACAAGTTTCATCTTGTAAAAAAAAAATTATAATTTAAAAATGTAAACGAAACTGGAATAAATTTTAATTTGTAAAATTTTTTAAAAAATGACAATTTCACAAAAATTTAAACAATCTGTTAAGAAGGGAAAATTCTATTTCGAACAATATAGTCTGTTAGATCCATAATGTTGGAACTTGGACTGATAATCTTCTTATAGATGCGTTGTCCGTCCATGCTCCAAGAAACGATGTTTGAGTGAAGTTTTGAATAATCCACAATGTTTTGTGCTTTCGAACGAAGTGACTTTTAAACGCTATGCATGACGAGAGAATCTTCAAAAGTTTCAGGTTTTATACATTTGCCGAAAATTTGTCTTAAAAATATCGTTCCTTAAAACATTATATTTTTCATTTCATTTTTTTTATTAAAGATCTTTTTCATACCGTAAGTTTTTAAACATTTAAATAAATTTCTGTAACATCTTAGAAAATCTACAAGTCGATGGAAAAATTATTTATTTCTTGTTTGACATTTTAATAAAATTGAATCTGTCAGATAAGAAAATCCTTACTTTTCCTATATTTCTCTACGAAAAAGTGTTTGCAACTTAAGAAAAAATTTTCACAACACTTCATAATAATTTCTCTAACATATTGAACCTTCACAAAATTTTCAAAAATCACAGGTAAGAAATCCGAATATAACTGTGGATTGTATGTTTTCAACAGATTAGTGAAATTTTCAGGGCAACCCACACTCCCCAAAAAAATGTTCAATTTTAAAATTTCCTTACTCTTTATTCTTAAGTTAATATACATTTTCGCACATGATTTAAGTTTTAGATATGTTTTATATATTTTTTAAAACGTTATTTCTTATTTTACATTTTTTCTTAAAGAATTTTTTTTCATACACTAAGTTGTTGAAACATTTAAAAAAATTTCATTAATATCATAAAAAATCTACAAATCGAAGAAAAAAAGTATTTGATATTTTGATAAAGTTTTATATTTTTAGTTTGAATTTTTAGTTTATTTCTAGTTCGATATTTTTAATAAAATTAAATATGTCACATAAGAAAACCCTTACTTTCCTATATTTCTCTACAAAATATGTACAACTCACACTACCAATAAAATAGTTCTTCTGTTTAAGATGATTAGTTAAGACTTTTCTATCCTTAAATACATTAGAAAAGGCTCTTTTTGCAAGTATCACTTAAGACATACGGTTTTTCGAAAAAATTCGAAATTTGAATTTTTTCGTGAATTTGTGAATTTTATGCTTTCCACAGATTAGTGAAATTTTCAGGGCAACTCGCACTCCTAGGAAAATCGTTCAATTTTTAAATTTTCCCTACTCTTCTTTCTTAAGTTGATATATTTTTTAAACAAAATTTAAGTCTTAAATATATTTTTTTCATGCAGTTTGTTAAACATTTAAATAAATTACGTGTTAAAATCTTAGTATGCAATATAGTTTCTATAGTTATCTATCTATAGTTTCTAAGAAAATCCGAACCCCTATTTATCCAGAAAACCAACATAAGTCAAACTTTGGTACTTTTTCTGTACACTAGTTAAACGCGTTACCATTACACAACTTCAATGACATTGACTACAAGATTAAAAATTATAAAAATTTATCACTATTAATAAAAAGATATCTACCATATTGAAAAATCGCAAAATTTTCAAAAACACGGGTAAGAAATCCGAGAATAACAATGATCTGTATGCTTTCCGGAAATTACTGAAACTTTCAGAAAATGAGATAGAATTTTTTCACACTTTTTCATAAGAAGAGAAAAATTGTCATCGACGTGATAGCGATGAAAATGGATAAAAAGGAGAATGGGAAAAAACGGAACATCATCAGGAAGATGTAATATTATTCAAAATTAATTACAATTTTTTTTCTACATCTGAGAAAGAAAAGAAAAAATGTGTGGGGGAGGGAACCTTTTCGAGACCCTCACGCTATATCCTTATATAATAGTATACTAAGATTATATCTAAGATATATATATATAACCACATAAGCAAAATTTAGCCCAATTGGATGAAATGAGAAGGTACTGTAGATTCTTCGACTGGAGGATCTCGGGCAGATTGTCTGACGGGAACAAACATTGTTGAAGTAAATACCTGATAACGAGAGAGGATTATTCAATAAAAAAGAAAAATGATTGCTTTAGAAAAATAGAAAATGTTTTTTAAAAAAATGTTTTAGCAAAAAGAGAAAATGATTGAGTTAGAAAAGAAAATCAATAACAATTTTGTTTGATCACTACTGAAACATTTTTTTAGAAACAATTACAATTACTTCGTCGGTTTTCAATTTCTTTGGCGTTGGAGCAGTACCATGTTTTGCCGTTATAGGAGGTTACTACTGCCTATAATCGTGAAGAATTAAATGCGAAATTGAGAAATATCAACATAATTTAATTAACATTAAGTACAGCGCGAGAGCATTTTTTACATGTGCTTTCGAAATGAGGTTGAAAGAACGAATGTTCATAACCAGTTCTTTTTCGACCTCCTTTTTGAGTCTGTTGCCAGTTCCGTTCACTAAAGTTTTTCCCGTCGATATGTGGACATGCTCCCACATTATTCCCCCCCCCACACAAATACCAAAGGTATGAGGTTCAGGGGTATCAAGGGTTAAATGGTAGGCGCCGTCCCGAACGTGTGGTGGGTGCTTAGGTGGTTGCAGGCTCGTTGCTTTGACTGGAGGTGGTTGTTGGACTATTAGAAGTGGCTAGGTATGTGATCAGTGTCGTTGGCTCAGCTTTGTCAGAGTCATCCGCAATGAATGCCGGTTTTAGGCCCTCAATGCCAATGACTGAGCGTTTACCTTTGATCTCCAGTGTGACGTGCTTTTGTGCTCGTTTGATAGTTTTGAATGGGCCGTCATATAGTGGATGTAGCGATTTCCTAACACTGTCATGTCGTACGAAGACGTGAGAACAATAGTCCAGTGACAAATGAATGAACGGTGTGTGATTAATGTGAGCAGATGTTGGTTAGGGTGACAATGTTTGCATGGTGTTACGTAGGCGTTGGAGGAATGCTGACGGCTCCATCGTTGCTTTTCTGATGGGGACAGGAAATCCGCTGGGATTCTGATGGTTGAGCCGTAGACCAATTCGGCTGTGGTGCATTTTAAGTCCTCTTTCAATGCTGTGCGTTATCACAGGAGCACCAGTGGCAGTACCTCAGTCCACTGTGGGTTTCGATGGCATCTAATGGCTTGTTTGAGTGAACGGTGGAAGCGCTCGACAAATCCATTGCTGGAAGGGTGGTATGGTGTCGTGCGGATTTGTTTTGTGCCCAGTGAATTCGTCAGCTAAGTGAATAGTGATGATTGGAATTGTCGACACTAATCTGTGATGATGACTGATGGCACACCAAAACGAGCAATCCAATGATCGACGAGGATTCTAGCAGCTGTTTCGGCTGTCATGTCAGCTACCGGTATTGCTTCTGACCATCTCGTATACCTGTCCACACAGGTAAGAAGGTACGAGTTGCCGTTGGAAGGTGGTAATGGACCAATGGAATCAAAATGTATATGATCAAACCGTTGTGATGGCATCATGAATTGTTATATGGGGCTATGGTTGTGTTGGGATAATTTAGACTGTTGGCAGTCAAAGCAGCATGAGCACATTTCGTGACGTCTATGGTGATCGATGGCCAGACATATCTTCCTGTGATCAGCTTTTTGGACGCTCGTATGCCTGGGTGCAAGAGATTATGGAGTGCGCTGAAGATTTGTCTTAGGAATTCCGGGGTTATATACCGCCTGATTTTTCCTCTACTTGTATCACATATTATCTGAAGGCCGGGGTTAATTTTTACTAGCTGCAGGTTCAGTGAGCAGTTAGAACTGTTTAGCAGGTTTCCCAATTCCAGGTCTGTTTCCTGGTCTAAGACAATGGCTTCGAAATTAATTCGACTGTCATTGCTTATCCCGTGTATGCGCGACAATGTTGTCGGCGCTTGAAACATGTCTGATGTCAGTGCAGAACTGGGCAATATAATCCAGGTATCTGAGCTGTCTCGGGGAGGTGGCATCAGAGTTTTTTTTTGAAGGCAAACGTTAAGGGTGGTCTGTGAAGATAATGAATTTTTGTCCTTCGAGGTATGTCGAAAATGCTTGATTGCGGCGTATATAGCGAGGAGTTCGCGATCATACGTGCTATATTTTTGCTTCTCAGGGTGAAGCTTGCGTGAAAAACATGCAAGCGGTTGATAGCTGTTGAAGTTTCGAACGCGTAGCACTGCCACGAAGGAAGCGTTGGATGCGTCGACCATCAGATACATTTGTTTTCCTGGCGCATGGTAACTGAGAATCGTTCCTTGCATCAGGTCCGCTTTGCATTTTTGAAAGCAGCTGTTGTTTGACCGTCCCATGGGACTGGGCGTTTGTCATTTTTATGGGAGTCTTTTAAGAACTCATATAGAGGTGCTTGAGTCTCGGCGGCTTTCGGTATAAATTGTCTGTAGAAGTTGACCATTGCCAAAAATCGTGGTAGTTGTTATATAGTTTCCGGTTTCGGAAATTCGGCAATTGTTTTAGTTCTTTTCCGGCAAAGGTTTAACACCAGCAGGGATTATTAGGCACCCTAACAAAGATACCTCTGATTTTCTCAGCACACACTTAGCTGTGTTAAACTTGAGTCCATATTGTTTTAACCTTTTATACACTTGTTGGAGATGCTACACATGTTCTTCCTCCTCAATGGATGCGATGGGAAGATCATCACGTCCGGGTCACCACATAGAGAAGGTTACTGTGGCCAACAATCGTGAAGAATTAAATGCAAAATTGAGAAACATCAACATAATTTAATTAAGATTACGTAGAGCGCGAAAGCGTTTTCTACACATGCTTTCAAAAAGAGGTTGAAAGGATGAATGTTCATAACCAGTTCTTTTTCGATCTCCTATTTGAGTCCGTTGCCAGTTCCGTTCACTAAACATTTTTCCTGTCGATCTGTGGATGCGTCTCCCACACCGTCATTGCACACGTCGTTTGCTGGTAGAGAGCTGGACGTACGATATATACTTATTCATTGGAAGGCATTTTCCGCAAAAAGCCTTGAAGAGTCCGGAAAAATATCAGCAAAAGAAAAATAACTAAGTGAATACATCATATCAACCCGCGCGAATTATAAACGAACAGCTGATAATAGCGATGACGTAATAGACTGACTTTAGATCTATGGGGAGCTTTCCCTTCAGGAGGGAGGCTTTGTATAACAGCCGAGAAACCGAAGACGTCACTTTTACTCCCTATGTGTAGACATCTGCGTTATGATAGAGGGTGAGAAATATGCAATTTCAGGAAATCTGGCCCCGCTTTTTACTAATGATAAAAGAGGGTTTTAAAAATAAAAAAAGATATTTATTAGGAAAAGAAGAAATGAAAGCTAAGCTAGGATACAAAGAAACCGCGTCGACTTTTATCAAGTTGGAGCAGTAAAAAAGATATAAAATAAGAGTGTTGTGATTGGTAAAACGTAGGAGGATATTTGTATAAAATAGAATTATGTATCTGAGCTAAATGTCGGTCCTCCGCGAAGAAATAGGGGGCGAGTAACCCCGGTTATGAGGAGGCTGAAGCCGTCTAAGCATAATTTTAGATGTATATAAAAAACTGACTGAAAAACCACAAAACGTAGGGCATATTTTGTGTATAAAAGTAAAATATTTTCCTCGGAAAAATACTTCGAAGAAACTATCCCACGGTCTAAAACTAAAGCGCACGCATGCATATACACATATGCAGTAAACGGAACCACGAGAATAATGTTTATATGCCTCTCAGAGAAACCAAGAGCTGCTGCTCTTTTTATCCATGTCGAGGAATAAGAAAAACCCTCTATTACGCTTTTTTTAAAAAAAGAAATGCACGAAATCTTCTTACGACCATGAAAGGTAAAATAACAAATTAATACTAAACTTTAAAGAACTTTAATTTTTAAAGAACCTTAAATAACGCTTGAATCATAGAATAAATCCAGGAAAAAAAGGACTTTAATAAATTACTAATGAAACTTCCATAAAGAAGTTTACAAACACAATTATTGATCATGAAAGATAATGATAAAATAAATTAATGATGATAATAAGTCTTAAAGGAAAATCCTAGAATACATCGAGGAAAACAAATTTTACTTAGTAACAAAACTTTTGAAAAAAAGGGAAAAAGAACAACTAGTAATCATCAAATGTTATAAAAATCTTAATTAATAACTAAGTCATAGAATATACCAGTTAACAAAAAAATTCCTAAAAAAAAGATAAAGGATTTAATTACCTTATATACAAAATTTTTGTAAAGATCTTGTGAAAATCAACCAACTATCATTAAAGATAATGCTAATTAACAAATAAATTAACAATAATAAGCCTTAATGGGAAATCATATACAAAAAGGACTTTACTTACTAATAAATTTTTATAAAAGAGAAAAATGAACAACTAGTGATCATCAATGGTAAATTAAAACCTTAATTAAATTATACAACATACCTGTAACAAAAATTCCGAAAAAACAGTTAAAGAAATTTATTACCTTAAATACTAAACTTTTTTATACAGAATCTTGCCAAAATCAATCAACTATCATGAAAGATAATACTGATTAACACATAAATTAATAATAATAATAATAATAATAATAATAATAATAATAAGCCTTAAAGAAATCTTAGAATACATCGAGAAAGAAGGAGTTTACTTATTAACAAAATTTTTATAAAGAGAAAAATGAACAAATGCGATCATCAAAGGTAATAAAATAATTAATTTAAATAAATCGAACACTACGCAGATTAAATTAAACAACAATATCAATCAACGTTTATTGGCGTAGTGATACCAGCGCCGATGGTATGGCGTGATTAGATGGTGAAACGTTCGAAAGAAAATAAATATTTCTGCGTTCGGTGGGACCTGAACCCAAGGGAAGGTCGTGGGTTCAGGTCCCACCGAACGCAGAAATATTTATTTTCTTTCGAACGTTTCACCATCTAATCACGCCATAACATCGGTGTTAGTATCACTACGCCAATAAACGTTGATTTATATTGTTGTTTGATTTAAAAATTGAATCATAGAATATACCTGTAACAAAAATTCCTAAGAAATATTTGAAGAATTAATTACCTTGAATACTAAACTTTTATAAAGAATCTTGCGAAAATCAACCAACTGTCATGAAAGAAAATGCTAATTAACAAATAAATTAATAATAATAAGCCGTAAAGGAAAATCCTAGCATACACTGAGAGAAGAAGGAATTTACTTACTAATAAAATTTTATAGAAGATAAAAATGAAAAACTGGCGATCATAAAAGATAATAAAAAGCTTAATTAAATCATAGAATACACCAATTCCTAAAAAAAACATTAAATGCTGACCGAACACGGCCAAGAATCTAACCACCACGAACGGGAAGTGGAGGAGCTGATCATTAGACCGAATCCCGGGGTAGGGGAAAGCACTGGAGAACGTTTGACTCCCAATTGCTAGGTATACTACTATGTAGATTCAAATATTAAGAAGATATGCTTGTTGCTTTGCATATGTTCTATTTGAGGTCACATTAGGTTACCACACCCGTCTCCTTGTAAGCAAGTTTTGTATATTTAATTAAACTAATGGGTCTAATAAATTAATAACTAATTAATTACTGTTTGTGTTGTGTTTTAAGGATCAAGAACTGAGTACATAAGGCGCCTAGTCATATATTTCCGGAGTGTTTGGCGTCTAAGCAGCGCGTTTTTAGGTGGCTTCCGCGGAAATTGGGCGTACCACGAAGACATTTCAGGTGTTCTTAAAGCAATTTGTAAACTATTGATGAAACTTTGAAGGAAATCTGTGACTTCTGCAATTTTTCCCCACAATAACATTTTAGAGATGAGTTAACTAACTCCGAAATCAACTGACTCCAAATGAAGTTAACTAACTGTAAGTTAACTCCTTAAATTAACTAAGTCCAGCTAACTAATCGTAACTTGTTTGTTTATTTGTTTGTCGCTTGCGGTTTTACGGCTCAAAGACTACAGTGGTCATGCTGCGCCGGGACCTACTGTTTTCCGAGGAATCCGAACCTCTTAAGGCCTAGGGAACCAAACCCCGGACTACAGTGAGCAGTGCGCCAATCGTAACTAATAGAAACAAGAGAAAAGTATTACTCATTATTCTACACTTATTTATAGATTATTCTTGTGTTTATATCCAACGCGTGATAAATAATAGCCATTAAATTTTTCTTAAATATTATTTATAATGGAGTTCC
>QLNU02015003.1:88551395-88562119 GCA_006491805.2 Dysdera silvatica
AAACACTTTTCTACGCGGCGTGCGCAATAATCCTCTATGTAATACTTGAGGGGTGGCAGCTGGAAACTGAAATATTATTAGTGAGTTTATTAAAATATTAATTGCCCTGCGGTGGCGCAGTGTGGTAACGCGTTCTCCTAGTGCGCCGCTAATCCGGGTTCGACTCCCAGCAGTGCAAAGAACGCTTACTCAGAGATCTCATAAAGATCGCACTGCTCACTGTAGTCCGGGGTTTGGTTCCCTGTGCCTTAAGAAGTTCAGATTCCTCGGAAAATTGTTTGTTTGTTTTTTGGTTTTACGGCTCAAAGACTACAGTGGTCATGCTGCGCCGGGACCTACTGTTTTCCGAGGAATCCGAACCTCTTAAGGCCTGGGGAACCAAACCCCGGACTACAGTGAGCAGTGCGATCTTTATGAGATCTCTGAGTAAGCGTTCTTTTTGCACTGCTGGGAGTCGAACCCGGATTAGCCGCGCAATAGGAGAACGCGTTACCACACTGCGCCACCGCAGGGCCTCTGAAAATTGTAGATCCAGAGTTTTGAATTCCTCGGAAAACAGTAGGTCCCGGCGCAGCATGACCACTGTAGTCTTTGAGCCGTAAAAACCACAAACAAACAAATTTTTAATTAAAATATTCGTTTGAATAACTATTTGAAAAATTAACTTCATACACATAAAAACTAAAAGCATTATACTCGTCATTTTCCCCCAAAAGTATGGAAAGAAGAGAGAGGCAATGAAATCCCATTTTTTTCCACTCGGTTAAAATGATAGCCGACTAAAAAGATGGAAACAAACAACGCAGTGTATGCAGGCCCGTAGCTGGATGCTTGTTATGAGGAGGGGGCTCTGAAAGTTACAGAGGGTTTCAGAAACCTACAAGGGGACTTAAAATTCGTAAATGTGTTGACGTACATTATTAATATATTTAATAATACTAAATATATAAGCAGACTAATATATTTAACGTTAATAAATAAATTTCTTAACGTAAATTGTCATTAAAAATTTGTCAATTTTAGTATATATTTCTCTGTAATTTACTCTATCCTTATTATAAAGTATATGAAGACTCAAACCTATGTAAAAAAAAAAATTACATACGCAAGAATAGCTGTAGAAAGCTAATTTGAATACACTTTTAACGTCAAAGATAATTTCTATTGTTGTGTACAATTTCGAACAAAAAAAAATTAAAAAGAAAAAAAATTCTACAATATTTGATTTCTGAAAAAAAAAAAAAAAATTTTTTTTTCAGAGGGGGTGACTATATTTCCAGGGAAGGCCCCAGCCTGACTACGGCTCTAAGTATATGTTGTCAACTAATTGAAATTTTCCATACAGGAAGGGGAAATTTTCGATCGCATGTTGTCAGTTACATATACACACCAAAACATGCACACATTAAACAATCATAGCTTACAATAAATTTGGGTAAATATTTATGTTAGTTCGAAAATTACATCTGGAACAGGTCTCATTGGTAATTAATTCGATTGGGTGATTATAATGTATATGGTACAATAAGGGAGCCGTAGGACTTGGTGTCAAAACTTCCACGCTTGAAGAATTATGCGTAACTATCTCAGTCAAAAAGCAGTAAATATGGATTTCACTTCCTACCGTCTCCGCTGTTCAAATCACACTCTTTGTATCATGCATCGTACACCCTTTACGAGGCAAGTACGTTATCAGATCCCAAATGTGGTACAATGTAATTCACTAAGAGCTGAACTTTCTGTAAACAAACTTTTCATCCCTTTTCATTGTCGTTAAATCTTTTGATGGTGTTTTTAAACAATTCTGGCCGATGGCTTAAAGTTTTCGAATTTCAGCGGACGGGTTTTGTTCTAAGAGTGGAAGTCGCCGTTCGGAGAGTGCCGTGTTCTAATATAAGGTACAACCGTTTCTTCTTGTTTGTTTTCGCCTGCATCGCTTTAATTTATAATACATCCTTGCACGCTTCAGAAATGTGTACTTCTTCATACATATTTAAAGGGTTCACGACGTTTTTATTCTTTAAGCTTCGAGTAGGAAAAACGTAAGCGCTCCAGATATTCTCTCGGAGCAAAGGGACAAATTGAGAATTAACTGAAAATGAATTGTAATCTAAAAAGGCTTTTTGACTTCTGCGTTCGATTCTTAAAAATTGTGTTTTAATTACTTGCTGTACGGTTGAATTAGAAAACAATGGAATTGAATTCCGAATCTAGACATTCGAGATCCGTGAAGCAAGATAGTCCCCATTCTAGGTAGGAAAGAGAACAAGATGAAAAGACTTAAAAATCCAATAAGCAGGATCTTACTCTGTGTTTCCATGCTTAAACTTCAATTATACCGTGTGATGCGTTAATGTGTTCTATTTAACTATTGAATATTTGGAAAGTAAATTCGCTAGATATTTCGTTTAACAGCTAAAATATTAAAATATGAATATTAGAGTGTAGTTCTTTTACAAAAAATTAGTCTTTCGGTTCAAATCATTCTATTTCTCTTTATTTCATTTTTTGCCGAATATGTGTTTTTAAATACAAATTCGATTAATAGTATGATATAAATTAAACATCATATAAATATAATTGAAACAGAAATTTTTAGGGTCGCGAAATTTTAAAAGGGGGCGGACTTTTTTTTCAATTTCAATCTACCTACAGTAGAATTCCGCTTATTCACTTCGTCCTATTTTTAAATTCTAAAATTCAATGAAAGAGTACTCATCTATACATAAAAAATAAATAGATTTCGTAGTTAAATAAAACAAATTTATTTATAAAAATACCATTATTCTATTTTATCACAGTATGCATAAGGTAATCATGCTTCCTACCTCCCCACATATTCCGCGATATCTTCGTGCTTTTGTGGAAGTGGGGTCAAGGAAATCTACTTCTTTCTTTTAATCGAAAATTTCCAGTGATCATATCTTTTACATTTTCTGCGATCTTCTTTGCATTTGGGGAGAAGAGGGCGCAAAATATAATAGCTGTGCACACACACACAGCTATTATATTTTGAATGCAAGGCGCCCTCTGCACAGCACAGGGCGCCTTGCATCCTTAATCAAGGCTAAGAAATTTGTAGACAACTCCGTGTCCTTGTTAATATCCTTAGCCACTGTAGACAACTCCGTGTCCTTGTTAGTATCCTTGGGCACTGTAGGTAACCCCGTGTCCTTGTTAGCATCCTTGGACACTGTAGACAACTCCGTGTCCTGTTAGAAGTAGTAGAACTATTACCAAGCTTTTAATACTCCACTTTTTACATGGTTCATACTAGAATATATGTTTTAGGTAAAGCATAAAGAACACAACGACACGTATTCGGGCTGAATTTGAACTAGCGATCCGTAGGTTACGGTTCCGATTCTTTAACCGCCGGACCAACTATTCTCTCGTATATGTACATTGGTTAAAGGGAGAAATAGCGAAGCGCACTTTGGAATAATTAAAACAGGATTAAGTTTTTGGTATTGTATTTATATATGGTTCAAATTATAACCTTAAATTAGTGAACTAGTGAATTAGTGAACAAGTAGTAAGTGGAAATAACGTGTTTTATTATGAATAAAGTCCAGGTTTAATTATTAATGCATTGTGTAGTGCTGAGCGATTTTCTGCAGCCCCGTGGACTCAGGTTCCACTGCCCTGGTCTAGAACATCGGAGAAGATTCGGTTTCTTCGTTAATTTGAAGGTCCCATAAGCGTGAGGCTAACAACCGTAAGCCAGCAAGTTATACTCACTGTTAACCAAACTTGAAAATTCAAGAAACCTCATTCAACCTAAATCAACTTTAGCTTTGACTTTTTTTTTCTTTCTGAAGTCGACAATTTGACAAAAATTGAAGGAAAAAAAAAAAATTGGGTTGCATGACGGCCACTAGGATCTATCATTTAAACCTAAGATAACAATTAAAATAGAAAAGCTAAGAAAACGGAAAGTAACTTTTTGACTTTATTGATGGCAAATTGATTGAATGTAACTTATTTATTTTCAAAAATGGGAAGCAATTTATGATATAATAATAATAATAGTAAAATTGTTTATTCAACCCGATATACATTTTTCGTGATAAATAAGCGAGCAATATAAAATTATAGAAAGAAGATCTACAGTAGTGGACAAAATTGTGGAAACCTTTTGAAAAAAGTTTATTTTAGAGGTTTGATGGCTAATAACACCACTTTTTTTTGTACCAATACTATAAAATTATATATCATTAGAAAGGTAATTTAATAAAGATTGTAATGCAATAACATTTGTTCAATTATCTGTATTCTATCAAAAGTTATAGCCAAATAACCAGAAAAAAGAAGCACAGCTTGCTTACATTTATATGAAGTAGCTTTCCTTCATTTGAATGTGGCCAATGAGCATGAGTGTTTACAGAGCCAATCAGGTGTCATCTTGTTTTGGCAATGAGCCAATCATGTTTTCTCTTGTTTTGGCAATGAGCCAACAGGTTACAGGACATTTATCAGTGTGTTCTGTAATTGCTATCAAGTTGGTTGTTTTTTTTTTGTGCTCTTTGATTTAGTGTGCTTGTAAAACGTAATAAAATTAAAGAAATGGCGCAAAGAGTTGACTGGTCACCTAGGAAGCGATGTAAAATAGTAATATTAAGTGAACAAGGCTACAGTTATGAAGAAATTAGAAGAAATATTGGGGGAAACTTAACTAAAGGTGGCATTTCTAAATTTTTGAAGAAGTATAAGGAGACTCAGTCATTACAAAACCAGACTGGTAAAGGCAGAAAAAGGTGCACAACAGCAAGTGATGATAGAAGAATTAAAAGACAGTGCCTAGGTGACAGGAAAAAATCATCTCTGTGTATACAAGGTGAAATGGCGCAATGCAATGTGAAGTTAAGTGCAAGGACTGTTCGGCGCAGACTGCATGAATGTGGTCTAAATGCAAGAATTCCACGAAAAAAGCCATTTTTGTCTGTCAAACAGAGGTTGAAAAGATTAAACTGGGCTAAAACCCATGTTAACTGGACAACGGAACAATGGGACAGTGTAATTTGGAGTGATGAGACCAAAATCTCACTGTTTGGTAGTGATGGCGTAAAATACGTATGGAGAAGAATTGGAGAAGATTTCCATCCTGAGTGCATTACACCTACCGTGAAACACCCAGTTAGTGTTATGATTTGGGGTTGTATAACATCAAGAGGTGTGGGCAGAATTTGCGTGATCAATGGGAATATAAATGCCCAAAGATACATAAATGAAATACTTGAGCCCAAGCTGCAGCCTTCTGCATGTGATCTTTTCCAAGATAATGAAGCATTTATATTTCAACAGGATTCAGCTCCATGTCATGTTGCTCGTGTGTGCAAAAAATGGTTTCAAGATCATCATATTCAACTGCTGGAATGGCCTGGAAATAGCCCAGACCTTAACCCCATCGAAAATCTATGGAGCCGGCTAAAGAAGCTTGTTAGTCGGAAGCAACCCAGCAATAAAACACAATTAACAGAAGCAATAATTCAATCTTGGTTTCATATTATAACAGCTGCAGAACTAAAGAACTTGGTTCACTCCATGGGAAAGCGTTGTAAGGCCGTAATTAAGGCTAAAGGTTACCCAACTAAGTATTAACTGGTATGGTGAACATTTTTGTATATCTCATTTTTTCTATGTATATCACCTTTCTTCTTTATGAATGCTGTTCTATTAAAATACGATTCATAAATGTTATTGCATTACAATCTTGATTAAATTACCTTTCCAATGATATATAATTTTATAGTATTGGTACAAAAAAAAGTGGTGTTATTAGCCATCAAACCTCTAAAATAATCTTTTTTCAAAGGGTTTCCACAATTTTGTCCACTACTGTATATATATATATTATACATATTTTTATTGGCAAGAATTACACACTATCTTGACAATGTGTTTCGGAGGCCACTATCATAAGGAGGTACCTGATTTTGTCACTGAATTTTATTGAGATTCTTGTTAACTATTGCCATTAACTAGTTTTTTTTCTCTCTCTCTCTCTCTCTCTCTTTCTAGGCTATTCAAGAATACAAAGATCTTATTTGCGAAAGAGATAAAGACACAGTCCTCGGCATTCTTCCATTTTGGCCTCGCTTATATAACAAGCTTTCTTTGGTTAGTAGTTCATAACATGTATGCTGGAAATCATAGCTGTCGATGAGACTATATGCAAAAGGTGGAGATGGGGTAGGGTTGAAGATATTAGGGTTTTGTTTTTTATGTTAGTAAATATGTAAATTGGGTATTCACTTAAACCTCAAAAAAAGTAAATTGAATATTAAAAGCTTAAAAAAAGGAAACTAAGTGAAAAAATTGATTTATTTCTGAGGTATAGAATACCCTAAGGGAACCCAGTGTGGTAACGTTCGCCTAGTATACCGTTAATCCGGGTTTGACTACCAACAATGCAAAGAACACTTACTCAGAGATCTCATAAAGATCACACTGCTCACTGTAGTCCAGGGTTTGGTTCCCTAGGCCTTAAGAGGGTCGAATTCCTCAGAAAATTGTAGGTCCAGATGTTTGGATTCCTCGGAAAACAGTAGGTCCCGGCGCAGCATGACCACTGTAGTCTTTGAGCCGTAAAACCATAAACAAATAAACTGTGGTGTGCAATCTTTAAAAAAAAAAAACGGATTTTAATAAAAAAAATATTGTTTTTTTTTTGTTTTTTTTACGCCCTGCGATTAAATTTATTTGTTGAGAAAGAGGAAAATACATGCATTTTATTGTCCATGGAACCTGCACAAATTGCAACTAAAATTTGCAAGCATAATTATATATTAATTTGAAAATTGCAGACAAACATGAGAGAAAAGAGTATGAAATCGTCAAGGCACACACTTGAGACCTTTAGATCACATGCTGAATGTTTTATGTAGCTACAGTCTACTTTCATGTTCTCGTAAGGTAAGGAGAGACTATACAAGGTTCCTATGCGAAGTTATCCCGAAGTCAGGAAGTTTGAAATGAGCCCTAAAAGTCAGAGAAAAACTTTTGTGGTTGAACCTGGAAAAGTCTTGGAAACCTTTTTAACCTGTTTTGAATAGCTAAATTCCACGCAAACATGAGGTATCTTCCCCAAACTTAAAGTTCAATTCAAAGTTTTGTTTGCAATCTGTCAGGGAATCTTGTTCGAAAAGTCAGGGGGACATTTTTTCTCCACTTGGAGTGGGTACCCTGGTCTAGCATAATTGGTAGAGCATTTGACATGTAGTGTCGAAAGGTCCCAAGCTTGTGCCTCAATTATCTTATGCTCGTTTCTTTCACATTTGTATGTGATTTTCAATTACTCTATATTTGCATTTGTGAATTCCAGCTGAAAGCAAGCTGTGCAGATTTCATAGTATAATGCAATATATATACAGTGGAAATGGTTTATAATGATGACGGTTATAACCACCAACTGTATATAACGACGTAATTTTTACAAGAAGTTTGGTTTCTTTCTAGAGTTGCCTGTTGGCTCTGTGAATGCCGCATTTTCTTTCTGCATGTGACATTTTTTTTAATTCTCTCAAATAAAAGAATATGCACTCTATAACAAAAAAATCGAAACACCAAGGAGTTTATTTATAATTTAAAAATTATAAAATATTAAATACAAGGAGTTGTCCGATTGCGATAAAAATTGGTGGATGTAAAGAACATACATAGAAAAATAAACGATTAAAATTTCAGAACAATTGAATGATTTATTGCAGAGTTTGACCGTTACAAAGGGAGGAAGTCAATAAGGCGTTGGTCCACCTCTGGCCTGGATGCAAGCTGTCACACGACATGGCATAGACTGATAAAGATCCCGGATAGTGTCCTGCGAAATTTCTTGCCAAATTGTCTCCAACTGTCGGGCTAAATCGTCAACATTCCTGGATGGTTGCAATCGCCTTCCCATAGCGTCCCAAATGTGCTCTATGGGAGAGAGATCAGGAGACCTAGCTTGCCAAGGAAGTGTTGGGCAAGCTTGAAGACAATTCATAGCAACACGTGCCGTGTGCGGCCGGGCATTGTCTTGTTGAAACGTAAGTCCAGGGTGTCGCAAAAGGAACGGTAACACAACCGGTCGTAGAATGTCGTCTACGTACCGCTGTGCTGTAAGTGTGCCAGAAATGACCACCAAAGGGGTCCGGCTATCAAAGGAGATGGCACCCCAGACCATAACGCCCTGTTGTGGGCATGTGTGGCGTGCGATAGTAAGGGCAGGATCCCCACGCTGCCCTGGACGTCTCCAGACACGGAGATGAGACTCGTCACTAAAGACTATACGTCCCCAGTCAGCGCAGTTCCAAGTTGATCGAGCCCGGCACCACTGTAATCGGACTTGACGGTGTAAAGGCGTGAGAGGTAAGCGGCGTAACGGTCAGCGCGAGCGTAAATTCCGCTCTCTCAGTCGTCTGCAGAGGGTCATGTTGGACACATGTGTGCGGGCCACACGTTGGATAGTTGATAACGACGAATCCGGTGCTGTGACAGCTGCTCTGACAATCGCTCTGTCTTCCCGTTCTGTTGTGGCCCTAGGTCGACCGCTGCCGTCCCGACGCTGACATCTGCCGTTGTTGACCCACTCTTGCCAGCACCGTCCAATCGCCGCATCGCTTCGACCCACATGTCCAGCGATTCTTCGATTCGTCCAACCAGCCTCTTTCAAACTCTGACATATGCTCGTAATGAGCACGAATCTTTCGGCGAGGCATTGTTACAGTCGACGTAAGATATCCGCAGTCAAAATGCAACAGAAATTTTGACCACATATTGAGAATCGCTCCTTATATACACCTGCTGAATGCGCAGTTCCGATGCGCTGGAGTTCCCGCTATTCATTCATTGGACACCAAATTTTAATCATTTGCATGTTCGGTCAAAATGTCTTTGCATACGAAATTTCATTACAATCGGACAACTCCTTGGTGCGTCGTTTTTTTTTTATTATTATTTATTATAGAGCGTATATTGTAAGCACTCTCTGAATGTTCACCTCCTTCAAGCAATTACCTCCATTAATAATCAGTTTGTTTGTTTGTTTTTAACTATTTTTTTCCCTCATACTAGGTTACCCAACCAATACTAGGTTTTCACCCAATTTAAATGTATATTATTTACAAATATAATAAAATTCTTAATATTTTATTAGTGAATATGTAATATTTTGGTTGAAATGTTGTCACTTTCAAATCTGCTACAGAGTATTTTTGAAATATAAAAAAAAATTTAGTATATTATTTGCATCCTATTTACTTTTCTTTAAAGGTAGAAGGTATATATATGTATATAGATTATGATTTTCACAGCTTTATATATAATTAGTGTAAATGCAATTCGTGCATTTTATAAAAAATAAAGTTATAATTTATATAATTATATTCTAATTAATCAAGGACAGTTTAACTTTTTTAGTTTGAATCATTCAATTAATATAAAGAGCGATCATGGAAAAATCAGGAAAATTTTGAGCATGTTTTTTAGATCCGGGAAATGTCAAGGTATTTTTTTTTATTCAGATTCTGTTTTCACCCTGTTCGTGCATACTTACACATTCTTTGCTGTAAAGGTATAGTTTTCTGCTATGAAAGCTAATTTTTCCTGCTACAGAAATCTGTTTTCACGCTACAAAAGTTAATTTTTCCTTCTCCGAAACTAAAATTTCCTTGGAACAAATCTTAAGTATGGTATATGAGTAATCTCTCCAAACAATGTCATTCCAATTCACAACTCTTCCTGATTAATGATATTTTGTAGTTCCAACAAATGTCTTATAAAATTATGCAGATTCCAATTAACATATTTTTATGTTTGATGTTTCTTTTGTCCCTTTAAAGTCATTCATTAGGGAAAGAAACCGTAAATGCAAATTAAAATGTAAAAATGGCTCTTATTGGGTTTTAACTTACCAAGTGTATCACAATCTCGAAGTTTTTGTAGCAATAGCCTTGAAATATAATTTCCTGGTAAACAAATGATTAAGTTGTCCTTCAACCAGTGTTCATTCTAAGCTTATTTAGTGGGACAGAGCACCCTGCCCGCCCTTTTATGAAAGTACGTGGCACCTTGCCTGCCCTCATACAAAAATTTTCACCTTCACATGCGCCTCGTAATTAACCTTCGCATCCTATTGGAAATTGGCCCTTTTCAGAAAAATGCCACCAAAAATATATATTTGGTTCTATATGCCTCACCTGCCTGTAATGAACGCCCATATATAACGAACGATTCTTTTGATCCTGTCCAATTTCCTATACTTATGTCATTGGATACAACGAACCCCTGGATATAGTGAACCAAAAAATCGGTCCCTTGAGGTTCGCTGTAGCAGGGTTTAACTGTAATTTAAATGCAGCAGTTAGTCGAATTCTGTTTTCTGTCCAGAAAAAATAAACAAAATGGTTTATTAAAATTGTTTTTAATTGGTAATCTAATTTGTTAGTGTTAATTAGTATTAAAGCATGTAACAATTTTTTGTTAAAGTGCCTTAAAAATTATAAAGTGCCCTTTTTTTACAACCCAGAGCGCCCTGCACTTTTCTGAACCTAGAATGAACATTGCTTCAACTTCAGAGTTAGCGACCTCATCATTTGTTTATTTACTGTTATTAACAGAAAGGGGGAATTTTTTTATATTGTTACTTATTTTTAATTTTCTGTCGTATAAGTTTTATTCCTACTTGTTCGTTTCTCATCTTTCAGGTGCTAACTAAATAAGTTAGTTACATCAATTCTATGTAT
>QLNU02015003.1:88568984-88609777 GCA_006491805.2 Dysdera silvatica
GTTGGACTCAAGATGAACCTATAAAAAACTAAAATCATGTTCAATAATTTCGTAGAGGAAACAAAAGTACAAGTTGACAACATTGAGCTAGAAATTGCTGATTCATATATTTACCTTGGCCAGCTGATTTCAATGGATGGCAACATTATGAAAGAACTCAACAGACGTATTAAACTTGGCTGGAGTGCATTTGGAAGAAACAGTTTTATCCTGAAGGGGAAATTGCCTTTGTGTCTAAAAAGAAAGGTCTTCAACCAGTGTGTATTGCCAGTCCTCTCTTATGGATCAGAGACATGGAGTCTAACAGTTGGAGCAATACGAAAGTTACAGACAACGCAAAGGAGCATGGAGAGGTGCATGCTTGGAATAACTAGGAGAGATCGAAAAAGGAACACTTGGGTGAGAGAGCAAACTAGAGTAGAGGACATCATTGTTAAAGTAAAAGGGCTGAAATGGCGATGGGCTGGGCATATTGCAAGAAGAACTGATCAACGATGGACAACAGAAATTCTGAACTGGATTCCAAGAGACCACCGAAGACCTAGAAAACGTCCTCAAACTAGATGGGTGGATGAAATAAGAAAACAGGTTGGGGTGACGTGGAAGCGAATTGCTCAGGATAGACTTGTGTGGAAAGCATTTGGAGAGACAACCCGCGAAAGTGGCGATAATGGTTGAATATGATGATATATATATATATATATAACTTACTAAAATATCTGGAGCCGCTTCCGGTTATTTGTTTGTTCACTTGAGGTATTGAAAGGTGTTACCCATGCTGTGTCCCCGCGTCTTTTCCTTATTTCTGAAAGCATCTAAAATGTATGTTTTGGAACGTTGTTTTATTCGAAATAGGTACCAGCGGGCCATTTTAACAACTTTGGCGGGCCAGATTTTGGCCCGTGGAATTTACGTTAGATAATCTTGTTCTAAACTGATTCCTTGCCATCAAATCTGAATCAATTACCGTCTCGGGATGTTCGTAACCATAATGAAAATTTTTCCTAATAATTAAAAATACCTTTTTCCACTACCCTTCATAAAATTTGTTTTGGCTTAGATTCATAGAAGATAACATGAATTTTGAGATAACATACTATTGTATTGTTTGTAACATTTGCAACGCATTACGTTGTCTTTCGATTCTGATATTTTCCACATGCAGAAACAATGAACATTTCAACCAGCCTATCTATTTCACATTGTATTTATTACTATTGCCAATTACGTCCCCTTAATGGTAATACAGATTTAGTATTGTTATAACTGCACTAATGAATTCACATCAAATGTAATAGATGTGGAAATAGGATGCATGTTTTTGTTTGAGAGCAGGTTAAACTGTTGAGGTGGATTTTGGAAGTCTGACTTGAAAATATGGCCGTCCCACTCTAAGCGGTATGATGTAGAATAGGGTGGGTCGAATTTTCAAAAATTGCTCGAATCGAAACGTAATAGTGCGGAAAAGTTGCTGCTTGTCGAGATAAACACAGTGGCAAAAGAAGTTTTGGAATCGGATAATATCTTCAGGTTGCGCATAACCCTCAAAATTTGTGAAATTAGCCATAAATTGACCTTTTTTAGAAACTTTTGAATAGTGCCTTAAATTGGTCGGATTATCATCAAACTTCAATTGTGTCAGTAATTTGAAACTAGTTGACGGGAAATAATACTTTGACGGACGAAAATGCCACCAAAGGGGGTGGGAAGGGCCTTAATTTAGAATAAAAAATTTGCCAAAATGGCGGAAAAGCAAAATATCGTAGAAGCGTTCATGACTTCAGAAAAATAGGTTAAGTAGACTGTTTGATTAACTATTGCTGTGCAGCTCTTCGCCCGTTTGCATTCCACATTCAGTGTAAAGGGAAAGAACACAGAGATCACCTTTTTGTGAGGTGTTACCCTTCGAGTTCCACCCACGCCCTTCCCAACCAATCAACCATAGCTGAACTTTGAAAATCACTACTCTTGTGATTTGGGGTTGATTCCCCATCAACTGGACTTCGTTTTCAAATATTGGCATTTGACACCGAAAAAGCAAAGAAACTAGCTCTACAGTAATCGTCACATACTTTGCTTGCTGCTTCTGTGATTAATTTCACAGTAAGTTTAACCTCCTGAGTGTGACATGGAAATTCGTTTATGTTGAAAGTTGTTATCTGCTTGGAATGAATGAGGTTTAAGATTTCCTCGGATGTTGCAGATGCTAGAAGTGGAGGACAGGTAGCTTTTGTTGATAACCAGCTGGTCAACCCCGTGTAGTTATTTGCATTAAAATTAAAATCAGGAATGATGAACGCATGTAAGGATTTGCATTTCTCTGGATTTTAAAATGCATCGCAAAGCAAACTCTCTGACATGCTGTCTTTGACGATCTGTATTCGATCGATAGCAGCGCTTCTGGTGGCTAAATCTGGATGTTCGGAATTCTAAATCGAAACACAAAAGATACAGCGCAAAATTATATTATGGTATATTAAAGTGACTACGACCGATCCGATGTGATCGATAGCAGCGCCTCTGGTGGCTAAATCTGGAAGTTCGAAATTCTAAATCGAAGTACAAAAGAGATAGAGCAAAATTTCCATTTTAAAGTTGTAGAATGACGGTTAATTTGTACGAAACCACATTATATTTACACGAATAATATAAATTTCCACCTATAAAATGCCACAAATCGATGAGTGTCATTTTGCGTCAGTTCGAAAGGAAAAGGCATATGAATGAACAAATACACACATACTTATTAGTGCATACATAATTCAATGCATAAAAATGTAAGCATGTTAATACAACTTGATGACATTAAACAAAAGGAGGACAAAATAGATAAACCGACTCACTATGGTTACGGTTTAATGTTCAGTAAGTACAAAGAGTTCATCCTTCGATGCGACACACATTTGTATTCATGAAAGTACTATTGCACATTCATCAGCATGAAAGTTATCGCATTGTTCCGATGATTTAGGTCCAATAGACTTGTCGGTACTGTTACATTCATCTGATCTTTAATGCGACCACAGAGGAAGAAATCCAGCGGAGTGAGGTTCGGTGATCATGGAGGCCATGCAATGTTACCATCACATCCGATGATTTGTTCTTCAAAACAATCCTCGAAAATGCGTCGCACTGCTACTGGCTTATGTATAAGGGTTCTGTCATGCTGGTACCACTGTGTCCGTGACACGGCTACGGGAATATCGTGTAAGAATTCCAGAATGATGTCCTGTAACAGTGCTTTCAGTTAATGTCTCCCAGTAGAACACGGTTTCCACTAAGCGATTTTTCCAAATGCCGTACCAGTTTGATCGACCAGCCCACCTGATGTCTGGCAGACTCTCCACACAAGGGACAATTTATCTTATTCGTGTGAACTTAATGTGGTTTCTTACTAACTAATTGATGCTTTACAACTTTGTAATTGGAAATTTTACGCTATCTTCTTTAGTTTCGATTTAGAATTTCTAACTTCCAAATTCAGCCACCAGAGGTACTGCTATTAGTCACGTCGGGTCGGCCGTAGACACATTAATATACCATTATATAAATTAAAAAGCTGTAGCATTTTTCATTCGCGAGATATTTCACGATAAAAGTGACTTTCTTATGCATCATGTATATATGCAACTGGAAAGTTAATTAGGTATTTTCAAGGCAATTAAAACGGGGCAAACTTGTCAGAAACAGGAATCATTTTGACGAGATGTAGTTGTGAAATAGATGAGGAAGCGCGTAGTTGAATCTGAAACCTCCAAGCTTGTTATGTATCTTTCATATATTACTGTGAAATTACAGCAGTTATGGAATCATGTAGCACATTACATATAGGTTAACATATAAGTATAAAAAATGCCTTCCATTCTGATTCAGATATTTTTCAATATACTGACATGCTGTATTTTACTAAAATAGCAGAATAATAATAATACTAACATAATATATATAATAAATAAATAAATAAATATGCTTACAGCTAAGACTTTAAAAAGTAGTTAAGAGCTGTTTCAGTAGCACGAAACAAGTATAGAACGGTTAATGAAATTAATAAACCTTAGCTGAGAAAATATTGTGTTTATTGTTGTTTTCTAATTTCTGCAAAGTGAATCGCGATACTGTTTGTGAACCATTTATTGTTCCAGTTTTTAAACTTTATACGTTAAATAATTAAACAAGAGGAATATTAGAATAAATGTCAGCAGAAAAACGCTTTATTTTTGTGTAATATCATTCTAAACGACGATTAAAGAGTGAGATGGGGAAATATTTAGGACCCATAAGATTCGCTAAATGAAACAGACAATTAAAATTTCAATCAAATTTGATTAAAACGTTCGGAAAATTTATTAATTTATTTCAATCCCTATTAGTCAAAAAATTAATGCTACTTTATTTTCTCAGAAATTTTCAAGTTAAAAATGAAAAAAACGTTTAAATAAGGAAGGCTTTATAAGAAAAAAAACCAACTTCTTAGTTCATGTATTTAAATCGGTTTGTTTTAAACCATTTGCAATTTTTCGAGCATGGAGTGTAAAAGTAACAGTCCTCTGACTGAACTGAAATTAGAGGCTTTTGATTTAGCTTTTCTCCAAGTCATTAAGATATTAAGCAACTGATATCCAGCCCTAATAATCTTATTCCTTTTCTTATACATATGTTATTCAATACTGGTACACATGCGACCTGACAGGCGTGGAGTTTGTAAGACAAGTCAATGGTCCTTGACTTGAACCCTTCTTTAGGATTGATCACATATTTTTCTTAAAATCACGACCCCCCAAAAGTTTTCTGATTTGAGCAAAGAAATTATGAGTGTGCACAAAATTTTTATTCAATTAATCCTACTGTTTTTTTTAGGGAAAACAGTTTTCGTTTGAAGATCATATAACGTAATCATTACAGAACTGAGCTTTTTAAAGAAATTCTTAGAAAACATGAAAAATCAGGAGGGGATTCAGGAAACTGTTAAATCTTACGAATCAAGACATCGTGAAAATACGTTGAAATTATCTTAAATAATCTTACATTAATCCTTAGATTAAAATTCGTATCCTTTGCTGATACTTCGGTGAAAGATTCATTTTTAAATAGTTGTAAAAAAGTGTTAATTTAGGATAATTTATCTAAAGTTAAAGTAAAGAAATTGCTCAATTCTTTTATCATCGGGTAGTTACATGAGACAAGAAACAACGTTTTAAAGGCTTTTAAAACGTTGTTTTTTGTGTCTTATTTATATTGCGTATTGTTTCGTCGAATATTTCCACGTATCGGGTAGTTAGTCAGCGTAGTAAAAATGGTTTCACAAATAAGGAGAAAATAATATATTATTTATAATGGGAAAACATGCGAGGAGAAAAATCTGCACTCAAATTTTGTTTATCGTTTAGTTTTAATCCTTTAGTCCATGTGAATAAAAAAATCATAAGTTTAAAGTTAGTTGAAAGGAAGTACATTAAACGAAACGGAGAGCACGGAGAAAATTCCAAAGCATTTAAATTCCAAAGCAGTTTAATTTTAAGGTTTTGTTGAGCATTTGACATTTTTTCTAAGATTAGTAAGTAAGTTACTAAATTATAAGAAGAAATAAAAGCGGCAGGGTTATTTGTGTATGATGAATCCATAGAATATAAATAAATAAACAAAGAATTGAAAATTCAGATCTTTTCCAAGCCATGATGTTGAAAGGTTTTAACTAGAGTAAAAAGGAAAAATAACAAATAATAAGATGCATTGCCAATATTTTTTGCACCCATTGTGAGCAAGAAAATATTGCCCATTTTAATCCTCAACGAAAATCATAAAAATATGGTGTGGAGATATTATGTGTTGGACAATAAATTTGGTAAATATTTATCCCTGCAAGCGCTCTCAATAGCTTGGGACAAAAAAAGATACTGCTAAATGTTTTTTTTCCTTCAAACTTAAGTAATTATTTAGAAACAATATATTACTTGCATTGTGAAGTAACGCCACAAAGTTTGCCTAGATTAATTACTTAATATATGTGACATGAATTAATAAATGTAGCTCACCTACAACCTAAACAAAGAAATTTACGAACAAACAGCTGCTAAAGAAAATACAATTCTTTGCCGCCTGCCAGTCAGTAGGTAAACAGATGTTTGACAGTAATAAGAAATTTGTATTCGAACTTAAAATTCCTATGACATCATATATGAAAAGAACTGGTATTTTTATATTATTGACACATAAGATATATAGAAATAGTTAATTAAGCTACATAGAAGAACGAACTGTTTTTAAAAACTTCGATGTTTTTTTTGGCAGAAATGAATTGAAAAGAATTAGTAAGAGCAGTCTTGTTACAAGAGTCCTCTTAAATAATGGTGAACTAAAATGTAGAAAAATTAACATAATATTATAAATTTATAAAATTAATATTTATCATTTATTAATTAATTACAATCTATTCATATTAGTCTAGTCGTTAGTGTTTTAACAATTGACATAATTTAGTAATTGAATATCGATTATGTCCTGTTCTTTATATTTTAATCAATGGCCTTATTTGTGAAACTATGGTTATATTGAAGTGAAATATGGGATTTTAAGTTTTCATTTATTTATTCAGAAGAAATTATTTTTTAAAAAAAGTTTTTTATAAAGAAAAATTAAAAATTAAAATAATTTTTTAAAGAAAGTTTAGGTGTAAAGTAGGGTTAATAAATCAAGGTCCAAATTTCTATTGAGTGGTCATTAGTTGTTTAATTTCAAAAGCACAGAAAACGAGAGTGAGAGGGCATAAAACGTTATACTTTTTCTTTGGGGAAAAATAGAATTTATTACTCATCTATAAATTAATAAATTCGCACTACTTGCAATATCCTCAGCTGACAGATGAATGTAAAATATTTGCGGTTAAAAAGTAACTAAAAGAATTGTTGTTAATCTGGAAACGTACATATTAATTGTAGGCAGCGTATTAGGATGAATTATTTTTAATGGCTATGTGGTGTGTATTCTATGGTAAATTTAATGCAAAACAATGTGCTATTTTCCTCTAAACTTGACAGTTTTGTGTGAGTGTTTCAGAGATTTTACCTCTTTTTATCAATAAATATTAAAATTAACAATCATTTTTAATGAATAATTTATCAACATTTCTTCCATCATTAGATACAAATTATGAAACAGTTAATAAAGCTGGAGACCTGAAATTGGTTTCATTGCAATGAGAGTGCTCGTCTCTACAAAAGCAGCAAAATCACAAACTCAATGTCTTGACACAATAACGAATTTTTTGTAGCCTACTGATCACATATATTAAAGATGTTTACTTTTCCTTGATTCTTTGGAATAATGTTCTAGGAATAAATTTTGTGGAGTCTTCTAAGTACTTTTTATAAAAAAAAGTTGGAAAAATAGTTGCGCTTTCTATTTTTTCAGTTTCTATTCCTAAAGAAATCTAGCTATTAGAGCTATAATTGGAACCAGTTCTAATGGCCATTGGACACGCAGCCTAGCTAAAAATCGTTTAAAATAATGTTATTGGCCACAGAGGAACTAAAGCTTTAATGCCCTGAAATTATAGACCTAGTTGAAATGTCCATTATTATGTTTTATTAGTAATGGCCGGGGAAACGCCATCAGACCACTGACGCGTCATCGTGTCACGTGACAAGGAACTGTAATTAAATTATTCTTATCATTTATTTACAAGAGTTTCACTGGTCTTTATAAACTTTGGTTTCACCTTTTTGCTCCGCATATTACTTTTAAAAATAAAAAAAAAATATTGTTTTGAATTTTATTTTCAAATTTAATGGCTGTTGTAATTTTAATAAATATTTTAAAATTCGAAAGTGAAGGGATAAAATACCAAATTGATTTATTTAATAAATAGAGTATACTTCACAAAAAATGGAATATAGTTATTAGGCATACAAACGACTTTTCAATTGAACTGTATTCAAGAAAATGTTACGTGTTTTATTATTGACGACACGTTTTATTTATATTATATTGCTTTGTATTTTATCAAGGCATTTCAGCTTCTTTCATTGATAGTGATGTCAAGTGACGTCATTTAAAAAGGTCTTAAATTGAAAAAAGACAATTCGAGGAATCCAGTCTGGCGTTGAGTGACAAGTTTATGAACATAGAAACCAACAATTTTTGAACGTTATATCATAGCTGAAATACAACTCCAGAGTTATAAAACGTTCTGTAGAAATTGTGAAGTTATACGATGATGGATTCTGATGATTATGCAACACCACAATAAACTGATAATTCTCAGTGTAATCGCCGACCTAAATGATGAAGTTTTTTATATTCAATTACAGAGATTAATATTTTAAATTATACTTTCTCCTTAATAAATTGAATGAAAAATTAGTTACCAAATTAAATGTTGGCTTCTAATTTTTTTGGACTTAAGAATAAAAGATATAAATGCCATAGTAATCTGGTCCCCGTTTTCAGACATAAAGTGAGTATACATGAAATGACATTCATGTTGGTTTCTTCCCGTTTGCTCGAAGTTATGGTAAAAGTTTAATCACGTCTTTGTTCCATTTCTTCCAAGGTTTTACTCTTTTTTTTTTCTTCCGTACTTTCCCCTCAAAAGTTGTTATTTTTTCATGTTTGTTTCGAAAGAAACTCTTTTTATTTTTGTTTTCTATTCTTCATCATTTTAGACAGTTTCGGTTGTTTATCAATTATTTCCAAAGTTTCAATATTGTTTGTTCTGTCCATCACATTTATCTCTAAGACTCTCTGCTAACAAAATCTTTTCAAGTCATCGACTCCTTTTGTGTTTAAAACTCAGGCGCTGACAAAATGTCATCACATAAGGCTCACAGCAATATGGGACTAAAATTCAAAGCTTGTTGGGCAGGAGTATTTTCCGAGAGTAAGCTCAATGCCTCTTATTTTGGCAATTTTTGTGTTTCTAAATTCCTTTTTAGCTTTTTGTTTTTGATTTCTACAACATAACCATGGATATCAACGCCGTCTTAAAATATTTAGGGGGGGGGGAAGCATTGCCACTTGCCCTGGTGGCACTGTTAAAGGAAAGGGAAACACGCTACTGTTCTGGGCATCTCAGCAAAAAAGAAACATATAACTCGGCAATGCGGATGTGATACGGTTCCCTGATGAAGAATCATGTCCGTATTGCTAAAATACTGTAAAAAGGTGCTAAAATATTTAATTATCGTGAATGTTTTTATTATCTATAAGAGAGAGAGAGACAGACACATTTATCATAAATATAATGAACTGATTTTACCTAAAATAAGAACAGAAATGGGATGGAGCAATATCAATTTCAAAGATCCAATTCTTTGGTAAAAATTGCTAGAAAGCTTAAAGAATTCGAATAGTGCAATTAATGTAGAATTTGAAAGAAAAATGGATATTACTAATTTCGATTTTAGTGAAAAATAATTATTAAAATACGTGATTCTGAAGTTTAATAAGGTGTATGGTTACCTCTGGTAGCCATACATACTGCACGAAGATTTCCCATACTTTCAATGAGGGTATTGATGAGTTGTGTGCTCAAAGAATTCCAAAAGTCACGGATAGTTGTTCTCATTTCTAAAATAAAGATTAAAGGGTGTAAAGGGGCAGCAAGTCGTCTACCGAGCATATCGTACATATTTTCTATAGGATTAAGAACAGGAGAGCTAGAAGGCCTCTGCATGCGCTGGGCATCTTTGCTTTGAAAGAAGTCGTTGACCAGGGCTGCACGATAAGAAGGCGCGTTATCATCCATGGATATGAATCTAGGGCCATCACCACCTCGAAATAGACGAAAAGAAGCCCCAAGGACTTCGTCTTTGTATCTTCAAGTAGTAGCGAATCCCGATTCAAAGATACGGAAGTCTGTGTGGCCGTCTAAAATGATACCTAACCAGACCATGACTCTTACTGAAGGAAGATTATCTTTCAGTGATGATTCGCGGGTGAAAACGAGTTCCACTTCTCTCCATATCATTATATGACAAGAGTCGGTTTGTAGACTGAATATGGATTCGTCACTGGACATGGTATTGCCCCACTGTTCCCGGCTCCACTCCGAACATACGCGTTTCTGGGCAGACGTTGGCATGGAGACCAACGCGTTCGAGTGCTCTATAAACACTTAATCTCGAAATATTTGCTTCTGTGGCGGCTGTCAGAGCTGAACCCAGTTGCCTGGCATAGCGGTGCCGCTGACTTCGAGCAGTTATTGTTCAATATCGGTATTACCGAGCACTTGTTACACTTAGCTGACCTGGTACTATCCATTGGATAATATCTTCGGTACTATGAAACGTCTGCCACAGTCTTGAGATCACACACTAAGGCACATTCAGAATTCGAGACGCAACGGTTTTGATCGTCCGGATTCCATCATTCCTATAATTTTTCCTTTCACAACTATGTTCAGTTGACATCTTTGTGACATAATTCGTTCTTTATGATAATTAACCGCTCTCCATACCACAGAGTTTGCAAAAACCTGTCTGAACCAGCCATGCTGCTTAAGGCCGTTTTATGATCGTTCTAACATGCACAGGTACTTTGGACCTATCGACATTGACTGAAATGTTTTGCATATGCACAATATTTTACTTTTGTTAGATGACCCTCTTTCACAAGTGCTTTTGAACAATTCTATCAATATGCACTTAGTTGATATTTTAGCGTTTTATGAATTATATTTAACTTTTGGATATCTGTGCATTTATATTTATATATATCAAGATGAAGACCTTGTGTTATATATATATATATATGTGTGTGTGTGCGTGCGTGCGTGCGTATGTGCAGGAATTATAAGCATATTAGCATATACAAATTAGTGGGGAATTAAATTGCAATTACTAATTCGTTTACCAAACGGTATATAAAAATAATATAATACGTATTATTAAATAGCGCAAGGACTACGTTTACAGAACTTAGCGATCCTCATCCTGAAAATCATTTTCCGTAATTCCTCATCCCGGCATAGTAATTCCGTTCATTTTGAAACGGAAGAATAGCTATAGAAAGCTAAATTTTGTTGAACCAAATACTTTGATCTGATAATGGTAGCAATTCAACGTGGCTTTGATTTCCCGGCATAACAAGTGGATCACACTGACAGGTATTGGCCAGGCCCTATTTCAGATCACCGGAGAGCCTTCCCTTATAATCAATTTCGTCTGTTATTAAAGGATAAAGTTTGTTTGCGAAACAACTAATTCGTTCATTTCAGTGTGTTTGTAAGAGACCGAAACGTATTCGTCTGATGGAGTTCATCCAAAGACTTGGGTTTACTCAGATATGCCATTAATAAACCAATAATTATTAATTTGCTTTGCAATCCTACATTTAGCGTTGTCTAATTTCGGGCGAGTGCGTCAGCTAAACATTATTTTCAAATCATAATACATTTATAATCATTTTACTATTTCTGCACCGGCCATTCTATCAAAAGTGTTGGAGTTTCCTGATTTATTTAACTCACAGAAATTAATGGTGAGTGAAAATTGAGTTGTACCAGTTTTTACTACTATATTTTTTTTTGGAAACACTGAATGTGGCAATTAAGTATCACTGGAGTAGTTCTAGCTACGCATTTATAACGGAAATTACGTTTACTGCAAATAATTAAATGTTTCGTATATTTTTGTTTATTATAGTTTAAGGAGTTTGTTCATGCATTCATCAGTAATAAATATAATAAGCACATTTTAAAAATATTTATAAGCTATCACATGAAATCTATTTACTTATTTGTAGGAAAAACGATCGTTTAACGTCACTGGTCACTTCATTTAAACTTTTTGACCTATGTACGTCCGTAACATCAATCCAATATTAAACGACATCTCAGAAATCTTGATGCAACGTTTACTATTATACCAAAAAGCATTGAATAACTCTGAAACCGTAAGTCCTGCTGGAATACTTTTACTTTCATTCTAACTGGTATATAGTCATGTCAGCTACATATACGTGGGTGGCAAAAATTATTGTATAATAAATTCCCCCACGAAAACTCACAAAATCTCGCCCCGGAGGCTTTTCTGTGTTGACCATATTTGGCAAATGTAAGTGATCAAAATGGGGAGTGGGAGTCGCCCTATTGACTCACTCTTGTATCCGCGCTTACCCAGCATATGTAAACGTCGGCGGCAAGCTCAACGACTTCAGGAGTCAATACGCCGCCATAGACACCCCTCAAAATATCGGGTCACCCCCGAGCCATCACCGTTTGCGCGGGGCAAGGCTCGACGCCCAGCGGTCAATATGGGCGTCTGCGGAAATTTCTAATTTATAACTCATTATTCCGAGCAGCTACGGAGCTAGTTTTGGTCTCAAATGATAGATCTCGGTTAAATCTGAGCGTGACGCGTGCATTTCAAAACATTGAACCAGTTTTAGTGACTGAAACAAACGTAAAACAAGAAAATAAAACTACAAAAAATTCACAATATCTGCCAAACCTCTAACAAATGCTAATATGGAATATAAAAGATGCATAGCACCGGAAAGAGCGTCTCGGTAGTTATTCAGGTTTATATGCATTGCCAGTGACATGGGGTTAAGAGACGCAGGGCACGCAAAAATGCGAATGCCGGCAGCGAAGTCAATTATGGTTTATATATGACAGTAAATGTATCAATCCATTTCTGTGCTTCATTGAACCTCGCTGCCATAAATGACGTTGGATGGGGAACGTACTCACACCTATCTACCAACTGTGCATCCAGCCGTGGCCACAATCCTTTTTTTTTTTATTTTTTTGCAAGCTATAAATATTCTATGAGTACTGCGATAACTATAGTTTAATCTCTGCCTTTTGTGGATATAGTAATTATTTTTAAAATACATCTAGTTACTTGAGTTTTGCATAATTACTTGTTTTAATTTATGTACTGTGTTGGTCTACGTTCATCTTTTTTTTTATTCTGCTCCCGATCATATCATAGTTCGTCAAGAACCGATGGGACAATTGCCTGCTTTTTCCCCTAATTTCCCTCAGGGTATGGATTGCCCTGCAGACAGATGGATAAAATTCGGTACTAAATTAAAATTACTTATTAAAGTATAATTCTGATATTCGACAATGGTGTGGTAGAATTAAACAATGAATTATTCTCAAAGAAAAGAAATGATTTACCCGGATAATACCTGGAGGGACATGAACCCACGTTCTCTTGGTTTCCGATAAAATGCTTTGCTATTAAGCTACAGGCGTCAAACATTCTTTTCCCTTGCGGGAGTATCTAAAGCGATATTATGGACAACTTCACAACTGGTGGGGCAGTCCATGCACTACCACATTCGGGAAATTAAAACGGGAGCCATCTTATTTTCAGTTTATTATTAGATTTCCTCGTCCCTTTCATGTCACCCTTAATAAGTTCAAACGCTTTCATATGTCAAATCCGCAGCATAACGATCCAAAAATTGCTGAAATGAAACGATGTATCCATCAATTTGAAAATAACAAATTTGGAGTTTGTAGATTCACGAAAGATGTTGAGAGGAGGATAAAGGAGAAGGGAGAGGATGCGCCCAGCGTGACATCCCATTACTCTTGATTTGTTATTCTTAGAGCTGCTCCATGGTCCATTACTAATAATCCCTCATCCCGGTTTTTCAGACATAATTTGCCCAGCACGCTTGTCATATTTTATGGGCACGCATAAATCTACAAGCTTTTACCTTATTTTTTCTTCTTCCTTTTCCCCTGTTTGAAGAAGTTCCTTTCGGGCGTTAAGGTAAATACTCTTTCTTTCTTTACCTTTGCACGGTTTGCGGTTACCCAATAGAGAGCGTTTATTAAAATTAGGAGGTGGTTAGCGTAAGTTTGCTTTTTTTTTTACGTGTTAATTTTTTCAGATCAATTATGAAAGAGTAGGATAAGATGGCGCCATTAAGAGTTGGTAAAAGTATGCTTCGTAAAAATTGCAGATAATTATATATGCTCACAGCAGGGGAGAAAATGAATAAGGGGAATTATATAATTACTGTATAACGTATAAATTAATCTACTGGCTTATATATCATCAATCAGAAATCAATCATTAATCTACTGGCTTTATTATCATCAATCAGAAATATGTGTGGGCTGATACTGGATGTTTGTAATACACATTAATATTTTTTTAGTCAAGTGATGTTATAAATTATCTATTCAATTTTTAAAAACAAACAAACATGTATTAAAATATCTACTAAGCTATTTATATATTTGATATATCGATATTTTATATCTTCATATCAAATATAACGGTGTGTGAATTAACTATTGCTTATAGAAAAATTGCACGAAACTTGGTACATTATAACCTCTCTCTTGAATCTCGCGGGAACGCGAAAATAAATCTAAAATCTAGATAGAATGATATAGAGCAGTGGTTCCCAACCTGGGGGTCGCGACCGTCAAAGGGGTCGCGAACAGGGTTCATGGGGGTCACCGCAACTATTTTAGTTGCAATAATTTCTTTTTAAGAAATTTTATACTAAATGTTTCCAAGGCTTTTATATTTCAACATGGCTAACTGCAATATTCTACTAACGGTTGTTAATTTTATATCTATAATATACATTAATATATAATATACACAGGGTGGTCCTGAACTCTCCCGACAAAATAAGAGGGGTTGCTGGGGACACCAAATAAGGCATATTTGCCTATATCCCCGTGTCCGCAATGAGGCTGGTTTGGCTGTAGAGCGTAACTGCTGTTTACGTCCATGTCTTTTCTACGTAGCCAATTACATGAATTAAATACAATTTTTGATACGTAATTTGTGGAAATAATAAAATACATGAAAGTGACTGAGCTAATAATACAAAAGGGACAAAGAAATCCGGAATTCCGTTTTCTGATTTTGATCTGTGTTACTGTTTAGTGAAAATAAGCCTAAAACTGCCTTTTTTAACATTAGCAAAGAGTTGGGAGTTGCCAAATATGTGTAACAGGTGAAGGACATCAAAGGAAATAATTTTTGTTAAGCGAAATTTTTTATCCAAAAATTAGCCGTTCGGGCACTACAGTGAATTTAGTATTTGCATCCACCACATTCAAGGTTTTCACAAATGGCTACAATGCACCATTTCAAAAATTTTTCAAATTATTTAATGTGAACAGACATCGGGCTCTCTCCAGCGATTTTCTAAAATCAGTTAAATTCGCCAGAATTGTATGTGTAGAATCCATGGTCGCAACTGAAGCGGCGAATACTAATTATAAAATTTCGGTGAATTTAACTGATTTTAGAAAGTCATCAGGGGGTGCTTGACGTCCGTTGACATTAAATAATTTTAAAACTTTGTGAAATGGTGCATTGTAGCCATTTGTGAAACCTTGAATGTGGTGAGCACAAACAGTAAATTCACTGTAGTGCCCGAACGGCTAATTTTTGGAAAAAAATTCACTGAACAAAAAATGTTTATTTTGATGTGCTTCACCTGTTACACATACTTGTAACTGAACTTGGCAGTTCCCAACTCTTTTCTAGTGTGTTAAAAAAGGCAGTTTTAGGCTTATTTTCACTACATAGTAACACAGCTCAGGAAACTGAATTCCGAATTTTTTTGTCTCTACTGTATTATTAGCTCAATCACTTAAATTATGCATCAAAAAATGTATTTAATTCATGTAATTGGCTACGTAGAAACGACAAATACGTAAACAGTAGTCACATTCTACAGCCAAACTGGTCCCTTTGCTAACAAGGGAATATGGGCAGATATGCCTTAGGTCTATTTGGAGACTCCAACAACCACTCTTATTCTGTCGGTAGAGTTCAGGACCACCCTGTATAATTAATATAATATATATATAATACAGTAGAACCTCTATATAACGTACTTCCGTATAGCGAAATTCTCTATATAGCGAAGTTTTGGTAAATCCCCATGGTCATTACATATGAAAGTGTTTCTATATAACGAAATTTTTAACGACTAAAACAGAAAATCGAGTGGTCACGTCAGCTACCTTGGGTTCCCTAATACCGTTGGAATACATTGGATTTTTGGAGGGCGCGGATCCTATCTCCCACGAGGGCGCAGCGGCCCGGGAGCCGATGGGCCGGCGGCTCAGTCCGCCTGCACACACCTGTGTCTGGTTACTCCATGAGCCGCGAAGCTGCTAGGCTTGGAACAGGCCCCAATTGTCCTTGAATACACTGTATTGTTTGAATAGTAGTACTTGTCGCACTTTTTTGCTCGGTTGATTACCAGAAATCCAGACCTTGCAAATTTCCCACAGGGGTGCTAACACTTGTATGATGAATCAACACCGCCATTTGTTGTGCAGCAGGATATTAGAATTTTTCTACAAAAGCATGAATGTGTATGAAAGAAGCATTAAATACCTTTCCATTTTAAGGTAATAATCGTTCAACTCTCTTTTATACGCATGTATATTTATATATTTGACACTTAACAACATCCATTTTTAAATGGTTGAATGTCATTTATGAGAAACAGTCGTTAACTGAAAAATAGGATTTTAATTGTGGTATCATATTGCCCTGCCCTAGTTCATGAATACATCGTTTCCACCTAGCGAATTTTCTGCATAACGAAATTTTTTCATGGAACCATCCATTTCGTTATATGGAGGTTCTACTGTATATATAGTTAATATAATATATATATCATATTATATTGAGTATATATATTATATATATAATACATATAGTCAATATAATATATATATATACGTCGCGGATTACTTGGCTACTATAAAAGTGGGTCGCGGCTAGATGAAGGTTGGGAACCACTGGTTTAGAGATACTAAATAGAGGCTTCTATATACATATATATATAGAACTTAGGCTGGAAATACAATAGATTTCGAAATATAGAGGTTTTCAGGATAGATTCTAGTGCTTATATTGCGCATACGTGATTAAGAAGAAATGATGAGGAAAATTATTAACGATCTTCACCAATGACCATAATTAAGCTTTCATTTTATTAATAATTAATTGTGGTTGAACTCCGTTACAGCTAACTACAATGATTTCTTTTTATAATTAATGTTAAGATTTCATGTAATAACTTCCGATTAACTCATAATATTATATATTATATATAATATATATATATATATAATAATATACTATATATATATACAATATATTATATATATAATATTAATAGATGCATATTCATCGATGCGTTACTGAATATTAATGACTGTAATTAATAAATACTATGTACGCTCGTTGACAATTACCTAAATTCCTTAACGATTGCTTGAATACCCTGGGAAAATAAAACGGTTGCTACGAAAGGAGAGAAATAATACGATTAACGAATGAATGAAAATGATGACGCATGCATATGTACTAATTGGAAATCCTTTATATAATTGAATATATATATATATATATATAATACCATGATGTTTTACGTTATTTTCTGCTCTGATAATCAGAATTCAAACCTAATTACATTACATACATACGTATATTCACATTGCGAAATGGTGACATTTAAAATACAAAATGACTTCGAAAATTATTGTTTACCTTCGAACGTTTCCAAATCTTATACTTCCTAATCATAAGATATTATCAAAGTGCGCCATTCCAGTAAACTTGGTACTTAGGACCAAATTAACCCTTCATCTACTACATTTTATCATCGATTATAAACTATGATTTCATGCATAAGAGGAAATTGTATTACATAGAGAGGATGCTGAACGCCCAGAAAAAGAAGTAGTCCATGGCGATTGATCAACTATGCGAATCACGTTGGAACTTTGAACGTTTAAGAATTCTTGATGTGGATGCATAAGATCCAAATTTTGCAATTGGAAGCAAAATTACTTTTTTCCCAACGAACTTTCTGCCTTAGAAATACAAGAATCACTAGTTGATTAAACCCCGCCCACGAGAATTCCCATTGGCTTACTATATCTCGATTATTCTCATTGGAAGAAATGGGCACTATTTTTACTTCACTTTCTCTGCAAGGAAGAATGTTCGACGGCGATGCTTGACGTTGATTTTTCGCACAATATTGTATTTTATCTTTAGGACTGTTACTACATTTTCTAAATATTCCTAATTGTTATCGAACTGTTTATGACGTTTCATATTAACTTAATTTTCTATACACATATTCTAAGCTAGGGATTTTACGGTTTTTTCTATGGAGCCGAGAGAACCATTATAACTTGAAAAAAAAAATATTTGAATAAATCATGATATTGCTGAATATATTTATATTTATTTAAGTAACAATATAAGAATTTTCACTAATAGATTCAATAATATGCTTTAGCTATATTTGAAGTGATAACTCCCACAAGACATATCATTAATTATACTTTCAAGATAAATAAGGAATTTAATATTTTATTGCTTTTTTTCTTTTTTGATTATTTGAATATATTTTTTCTCTGCGTTAAAGTAAACATGAAATTTGATTTTCATTTCGCGATTCAACATTTATATAAAATATAATATAGAACTGTGCGTGCCTGAATTATTATATTAAATCAAGCATGGTTCTCATTTATTGGTTTAGGTATTTAGGCAACATTTTAGCATTAAATTATGCAATACTTTATAAGGACATAACTTGCATAACGTGGACAACTGAATTTTGAGAAAATATATCTAGAAATTTTTTGCAAAGACTTCCTTTTATCCAAATTTTATTTTAAAACGCTCTGTGCAAAAGTTGTTAATTTTTATGTAATAGTGCTCTTAAATACAAATCCTATTTATATATTTTATGTTTCCAAATATAAATAAGTATTGCGGGATGTGATTTGTATACAATGTAAAAAATTATAATAAAATTTAAATAATTTCTAAAAATAGCAAGCATAAAACACAAATCATTTTCATAGAATGTTTACTACATAAAGATTTTGACTATTTTTGTTAGTTTGGATTTTGCAGAAAAAAAAAGGACGAAGCAATTATTTTTTCTGAAATATTGGTTATTGGTAATAGGTTACAAAAGTAGTGAAAACTCATTTTCGTGCTCAGGAACACAATGGGTAATTTAATTTTAGAAAACCAATTATCTCCGGCTTTTTCTAAAAAGCACGTCTCGAAATACAAATTTTATTACATAAAAATTTAGTTCATTACCGCCGGTACCCTTCTCCACCCTATCATACACATCACTTTCAATTTATTTTGAATAATTAAATTTGATTGCTATTTTTGAGTTAAAAATAATGCACACGCTATTACCTTCTTACTTTTGATTACGCTTAATTATTGCAAATTACTCTGGTCCACCCCAGGGATTTTGAAGGCGGTTTTTAAAATTTGAAAATCTATAGTGTTTAAAAACAACGAAAGTTGTGTGTCAGTGCTTTTTAAGAAACGAGTGATTGTTTTTAAAAGATTAAAATCCAAACGATAAATTGTAATTGTCAAAGTATCGAAAAAATTACGAGCGTACGGGTATTAAAATTTACAAGCGCGCATTTCGAAAATGTGAAATGACGAGTTTTGCAATTAAGGAATCAATTAACAATGATAAATTGAAAGTAGAGTTACAAGGATATTCAGGAGTTGAAACTAATTGTGCGACTTGAATAACTATTGTTTTAAATAAAAGATTTTGTATAATTTAAATTTTGAAGTTTGTTAAATAGGAAGTTTCCCTAATTAAGAAAATGAACAATGGAATTAAATGGCAGAAATTTACTTCTATTCATTCCAGATCGTCAAATCTATATAATACTTACATTTGATTCTCGATAGCTGGAGGAGAACAAAAACATTAGTATACATTGGACTGGATAGGAAGTACAGATCTTTGGTCTATTGTGTACAAGTTACGATCTGTAAGACCATCACCAGATAGCCGTTTGGTAAAGCTACAAAGAACACTTTTTTTCTATGTAGCGTTTGCAAGAAACAACCTAGAACAATGCTTTATTTTTGTGTAACTTTTGCCAAGCACTACGTAGAGCAATACGTTATTTCTGTATAATATTGAAAAAATACTATGAAAAACAACCTTTTTTCAGTGAAATCCGTTCAAAGTATTCATATATAAAATATCCTAACACCCTCAGATACGGTGTTTAGCTATTGTCCAGAGCGAAGTGGTCTTCCACTAGTTATACGTTTAACAGTAAATAAAGATTATATTAGATTAAAAAATGACTATATTATTATAGATTGTACTATATACCACGGATATGTGGATATAAATCTTTGTCTATTGAAACTAGTTTAGGAAGGCTTTTAGGTCAACTAATTACCATAACTAGGTTTTTTTGTACATCTGTGCATTGGTATTTTCAAGTTATTTTTTGCAAAAAAAAAAATGTTGCCTCCGCAGGGAAAATGTGTTTTATTTGCAATAGTTTCCTTTTGATTGACTGCATATTCCTAATTTCAACTTGTTTGTGCGAACTTTCTTCGGAAGATAATTAAAAAAACTGAGAAAAAATTCTCACGCCTGTTGCCGTATATTAGAAGTAATTTTTGTTACTACAGGTTATACATGTATTCAGTTTTTCTCTGGTTTTTACAATCTTCTGAAAAAGGATTGCGCAAGCAAGAAGAAATGTGAATACAAAGATATTATCACTGTGAAAGTGCTCGATAGCACGGAAGTTACACTTAATATGTAGTAGTATGTAGGGGTGTTAATGTAGTTTTATACCGAGTATTCATTTAAAAACGCCCTACTTTAATAACTTTGGTTCTATGGCAGGCACGATTTTGAGCAAAAGCACGTAAATTTTTATTTCAAGGGAGGAAGCCCAAAATTAATATCAAATAATATTTTGTTCAACCCCTGACCCCCAGGCAACCCAACTTTGAATTTTCGAATGATATCATCTCGTGATATGTCATTGTCAACAGCGTAAAAAATACAATATTCTTACGGAAAAAAATTAAACTGCTCCGTGCATTCTTGAGAAATAGTTAAAAATGAAATCGTTATTTTGACACTTTCAAACAATACTAGAGTGAGAGAGCAAGCGCGCTTTGTCCTACCTTTGGATTGAATGAAATGATAAGTATGAAATTTTTTTGCTGTCTGAGCAGAAAATCGGATTTCTTTTGCGTATTGGTCATGAGGAGTGGTAATACTATTAGATAGCCAAAAATACTAAAGTCAGCGTTCGTTATTGCTATCGGGACATCAGAGTGAATAACACAAAATAACGATTTTATTTCTAGCTATTTCTTCTGAATGCATGAAACAATTTGATTTTTTTCCACAAAAATATTGTATATTTTACGTTATTTACAGTGGCATAGTATAAGATAGGACGCGCCATTTGAAAATTCGAAGTTTGGGGCTTGGGGGTCGGGGGTTTGAAAGAAAAAATTATTTGATATTGATTTTGGGCTTCTCCTTGCAAATAAAAATTTATATGTTTTTGCTGAAAATCGTGACTGCCGTAAAGGCAAGTTATTAAAGTAGGGCCTTTTTTAATAAACAACCGGTATAATGTAATAAGCTTTTATGTAATAGTAACACGGTAGCATATATCTAATCAGATATCGATAAAACATGCCACGATGTTAAGATATTGTAATATATGTTAACATAATTAGCATTTCTAACGTAATTATATCATCGATAGCTAATTAATGGAGATTGATGACACAAGGACGAAAATAATAGAACTACATGAAAACATAGCTGCCGTAATGACACACGTTAATATATAACAATATAACACGTTAACATATGTTAACATGTGCAGATGTTATGTAATATATATTATTTAAAAACATTATAGAACGCCGCATTGAATAATCATTATTATTAACTACTATAATTGTTAAAATAAATGTTTCTTCTTATGTTTTGTAAAATTGACTAGTTTTAATAGGCACGAAAATATTGTATTAAAATTGAAGATTATAAAACCTAATTGGACTTAAACTTACATTTAAAACAGTTTTTTTTATTATATTTTAAACATTTGAGGATTACTTGGCTAATGAGGGCTCAGATGTAGGAGAAGAATTGATGAGAGAGAGAGAAAGAGAAAGAAATATTATTTACAAAATGGTAATTGTAAACACATTGTTCTTTGAAACATCAAAGTTTTTTTCTCATTTATCAGGTTTCAAATATTCATAATTATTTTTTATTTGTGTTAATATGTCTTGGTTTTAATATGTTTGTTGATAACGAGCAAAATTTTTTGTAAAATGAGCTTTAAAGGGGACATTTTGCTAAGACCTAACACATGATTTGGTTTACAGGAGTGCCCTACATCTTAATAAATAACTGAAATTTTCCGTTTTTTTCAGGAGCTATTTTTCTTCAAGTCTTTGATACATTACCACAAGATCGTGAAGTAAATCCTGGGGAACTCATCTCCATTCCATGCCGTGTTAGAAACAGAAAAGGGGAGTGTGCATGGTTGAAGGACGGCGTGGTGGTTGGCAAGATTCCAGGCAAATACACGTTCGATCGAGAACCAGAAGACGGTGATTGTGGCATTGTTGTCACCAACACTCAACTGGAAGAAGATGATGGGCTATGGCAGTGTCAGGTCACGCAGGCGTCTCTTCAAGAAGGAACACTCACTTCACCAGAAGTGAAGCTTACAGTTAGAGGTGAGTCTACGCATTGTACACTTTCCATTGTTTAAGAACTCAGTAACTTTAGAACTTAGATGGACAGGAAGAAGCGCGGGAAAAAATTGTATTTTTCAGAGAACTTTAACTGTAGTTCGATTCCTACCACGAGGGCTAATTAAGATGAGAACAACAGGATACCAAAACCATTTATATTAATATTATATTAATTAACAGGAATTGCACGTGATGCACAGACCATTAAACAGACATTTATAAAGTGATGCTATTAGTCACCAATCCTAGTTAACTCTTCAATAGACAAATAACAGATAGTTAATCTGCGTAGTGAATAATTAACACTAATTAAGCATAATTAAATAGCAAATAGATTAGAGAAACATGCATTTCTTCTTATTTATGGATATATACCCATACATGTATATACCTATGCGGTAAAAACTCGATTATCGGACCTCAGTCATCCAGATCTTCAATTATCCGGACGCGTGGAGCTAATTTTTTTATTTCTTGAAACAAGCGCCTCCGTGCGGAAGCGGAAAGCGAGGAAGTGGGAGGGGAACAACTCCCATGATAATGGAAGCCCCCTTCCACGTGGCACGTACCAGCTGATCGGAAGGTTCTTGTTATGTAATTTAAGATTTTGGGGCATTATATTTTTTTACGTACACGGGTTAAAGTATGTTTAATGTATATCAAATATATAATGTATATGTAATAATGTATATATTGTACATGTAAAGTTGTCATACAATTTAAATTTTTTTCAAAATTTTTTTTACCATATTTTCCGATTTTCCGTTTATTTGTATTCGGTTATCCGTATTTTTGCTTATCCGGATGTTCCTTGTCGCAATTAGTTCGGATAATCGACTTTCTACTGTATTTTTTGCGTGTGTTTAAATTTATACGAAAGGCAGGCCACGAGTATATACTTGAATATAACCTGCTCGTAAGCCAGGTAAGTAAAACTCAAAAATAAGTTATATATAATTAAATAAAAAATCATAGCATTCTAAATATCTAGGGATTCTTCCAGATATTTTAATAAACGATTCTTTAATCTTTTTTTTAAATAATTGAAAATTATTTATTATCTTCATTGGCCCTCACCATTCGTCTCACAATTTTCGTCCCTGAAAATTAATGGAGATAGGCTCAATAATTTTTTTTATTGTCAGCAAGTAACGATCATTACCGTATATATTTTTTTATATTTTATTTGTGTTTCCATCTATGCGCATTTAATTTTCATTAAAAAATTTCATATAATCCCTATTTTAATTTTTCAAATATTTTTACTAAAATACAGTGTTTATATACTTCACTTGTCCGTAATATTTTGTAGGTTTTTACAATTATTTTCCAATCAATCTCTGTTTTGCTATATATAGGTTTTACCACTTTATTTTGCATTTTTGTCAATCTTTATATATTCGATTCTCAAACAATTATAATATATCAAACAACAATATCAATCAATCAACGTTTATTGGTGTAGTGATTCCAGCACCGATGTTATGGCATGATTAGATGGTGAAATGTTCGAAGGAAAATAAATATTCCTGCCTTCGGTGGGACCTGAACCCACGACCTTCCACTTGCCGGGTGAAGGCTCTACTCATTGAGCTACGAAGGACAATATATAATCTCTTTACGAACGTATATATATTGTTGCCAGTTATTTCGCAGAATGGTGTAGTACATAGACTACTATTTAAACCAAATTGCAAAGAGACTGGTATTAAATTGATCGAAATGCACGTTGCAGCATACAGGTATGTATTTATTTTATATAAATCTGGTTTAAATAGTAGTTTATGTACTACACCATTCTGCGAAATAACTGGCAACAGTATATATACGTTCGTAAAGAGATTATATATTGTCCTTCGTAGCTCAGTGGGTAGAGCCTCCGCCCGGCAAGTGGAAGGTCGTGGGTTCAGGTCCCACCGAAGGCAGAAATATTTATTTTCTTTCGAACGTTTCACCATCTAATCACGCCATACCATCGGCGTTGGTATCACTACGCCAATAAACGTTGACTGATTGACATTGTTGTTTGATTTAATCTGCGTAGTGTTCGATTTATATAAAATAAATTATAATATAGTTAGGGACAATAAATTAACGAATAATGCAAATTAATTTAAAAATTTTATAGTTAACAGCCTTTAAACCTTCTTAATTTCCCTCTCCATTCCTTTGCTGATCTTGTAGATTCTTTAACTAACATCATAGCAGAAGTGTATCGCAAATGTTCAAATTTTACCCCTAGTGTTATGGACAGTTATATTTTTATAGAGGGTTATGATACTGCTATGGACAATGATATTAGTATTACGCACACTGATATTAGTGATATGTACACTGATATTAATGATATGTACAGTGATATTAGTGATATGTACAGTGATATTAGTGGTATGTACACTGATATCAGTGTCATAGGCAGTGATATTAGAGGGTTGAGGAGTATATGATCTATCTAGATTATATGTTGTAGGCTATATGATCAATAAAGATTATATGTATGGACTATATGATCAATAAAGATAATGTGTTATGGACTAATTGTTTCGCACAGATTACGTTTTCCTTCTTCGTTCTAAGATGTTTCAGTCTGTTAATGACTAAACATACATGGTGGATTGAAATGTCAAGGTATTTATTTATGAATGTTGCAAACTTCCCTGTAAGTAAGCTAAATTACGCGTATAATAATTATTTTCGATGTAAATACATTCAGAAATACAGTACACTCTTTCAAAGAATGCTTTCACTTTAATTCATTTAAAATGCATAACAGCGTTTCCCGTTAATATTGTAAAATACTAGACCAACTAGAACACTTAGATTTGACCAAAACCTACATAAATCCCATGAAGGGCAGTTCACGGAAGTCGTCATGTCAAGATGTTGTAATTGTGTTAAAAAATGTACAGATAGTTTTTGTACAGGGCAGCAACTGTAGTAACCACCGCTTCTATGACCAATTCTTTGGCAGGCCCTTACGTTAACAGAAATAAAATGAGAAATGTAGCTTATTAAGCACGAGGATTCATGGAATAACGTAGTTATAATAACTATACGTAATTATTTTCGAGGCTTGATGTTATAACCTGATGGTTGGGCGAAAGATCATGAGCCGAATGTAAGTAGACCTGTGTTCGTTAGCGTACATATTTGTCGAGAAATTATGAGAGTCGCTGACCTCTTAAGTGGAAAATTCTTTACTCATTTGGAAAAGTAATCAACAGTCACCAAAAAATACATCTTATTTCATGAAGAAGTAGGAAGTGGTCCCATCAATTCAACACCCAGCGTTAGGGGAAAACAATGTTAAAATTACAGAACATTAACCATTTTCCCATATGTTTTTATCGGTTTACTAAGCGAGTCTAACTTAATATGCAATATAGCGTAAACGACATTGAATCAAAATTAATGATTGCGAAATGTTGAGACAAGATTTCATTTTTTTTCCTCATTTCATAATATTATTTCTATAAAGCTATATTTTTCGTTCGCCTGTGTTTAAAACGAATGACAACATATGACTTTGCAAGAGAACCCGCCATTCTTTTCATTAGCATCAAACAGCAGAAGACAAAAATTGAAAAAAGCTGTTGCTTAGAATTATTTCGTTGCTTGTGATCCTCTGCAAAACTACATTAGCATCAGGAGGATACTGTGGATGTCGATTTACCATAGAGAAGACTTCTGGCAAATGTTATAAATTTCTGAGTGAGATTTGATTAGAAAATTATAAAAAAAAAGCATTTATGGACTGCTAAAATATGCACGCTTTTTATTAGCATATGACTTTAGTTTTGAAGTCCATTGCAGGTAAATTCCAGTATACTGGAACTGGAACACTAATTTCAGGGATTATAAAGAATTTTAACTATCGAAAAATTCGTGATCTCATCTGCTTCTCGAAGGTAAGGTCAAGAACGAAAATAAGAGCATATAACAGATACAATTAAAAGCCTGAATATAAATTAAGCTAAAATTTAGACTACAGAAGTAAGAATAATTAACTTTAAGCACCGTAGCGAAGAAGAAGATTTCTTTTTTTCACTGTTTGAATTGAAAAGTCTCTTCGCGGCAGTGTTGCTGCACCTCAACTCTGCTACGTCACTGGCTCTGGGAAGCCATCTCTTCCGAAATCTGGTGAGCCGTCTCTGGCAACAGTATTCCCGTGTCTTACGATTCTTCTCCGACATTTGACTGCAGCAGTTGTGTAAAATCAGCTATAACACAAGAAAGCATATTTTCTTCGGTTCTTTGGTGGCATCGTGGCAACGTATTATCTTAGCGTACTGCGGTTGACCAAGTAATACGGATCGATGGAAGTTCAGGAGTTTTTAAGTACGATAGCTTAGCCATGGTATTTACTTGGCGTCATTTGTTTCGAAGGGAAGTATGGAGTCCACGACAGATTTTTTAAATCGTTTCTTGTTTTATTTAATTTAATTTATTTTTTATTACACTGGTTCAACACTTTTAGCATTTAGGAAGCTTCTCAAGTGTCTGACAATAAAATTTCAGGGGGGCGTGGGGATCGATCCCCCCCCACTACTAGGGCCTGATTAAGACATAGGGCTTTAGGCACCAGATTACCCTCCCTAGAGCAAAGTAACAAATTTGAAGGTGGGACTGCGAAATTATATAGAAATGTTCTTACCATATACTCGTTAAAATGCGGCAAACTATCTAAAAATCGAAAGCGTGAAAGCGGGAAAAGTCGCAAAAGGTCACCTGACCTCCCAAAATATATATTTTTCTGTAAAGATTCCAATTTTCGTAATAAATGAAGAGTGTTATTCCAAGACCATGGTAAATTCTGCCGTTGACTCCCAAAATGAAAATCCGTGTCTAATCTTGTTCAAAATAGCCCAAAAGGTAAGATTTTACATAAAAATTTTTTAGATACTGATCAAAAGTGAGCAACCAAATGTTAGCTTTAAAAAATCGCAAACAATTTTGGTGTCCCCTTTCCAACTGGGAGACCCTAGGTCCTGGCTTTGCGAGCCTAGTCTGTAATCAGACCCTGCCCATTACGTAACCACTGATTCAGGTAGTGATGAATGATGGCAGGGCTCTGGCCAAGCCTCGCCAAGCCATGGTACTTAAAACCTTCTGAACATACACCGACCTTTAATATGTGTTCCACTACTAACGATGCAAGCTTTACGACTAACTGTTCGCTGTAGTCCGGTCGTTGATTGCCTAGGTCTTAGGAGGTTTGCATTCCGCAGGAAAGCGTAAACCAATGACACGATGACAAAGCGGTAACTAACTCATTCATTTCTCATGCAATTATACCCAAACAGCAAACTAAGGTCATCAGAATATCCTAAGGATATACTTCCGGGACGAGTGGAATTTGATGGGGATATGTGGCTATGTCCATAAAAGGAATTGACGGGCCGTTATTAGATGAGATGTGGGCCGAAAGTTCTGTGCACGACTACACAGATGTATTTCAAACGTGTCTGGGCAGGTTCTGTGGCCTGAACGGCCAGAAAAACCTAATCGAGATATTCTTAGGAATATCATGTATAACTCTAAAATATTCTGTAGATAGCATTAAGGCATAGCAGTGTTTGTGGATATAATTTGTCTTATAACTGTACAGAGGCCGTTCCTCAGATAAAACGTTTGTTTTGGAAATTACCTATAAGATTATTCGAACTGTTTGTTTCATTTCTGGATGATATTCTATGCATTCTTAATGCTTCTGATTATAATTCCATTGTCTTGCATATCATACAAAACAAGTACTAGAATTTAGTTTTCTGCTTGTTTATCATGAATGTTCAGCAAAAGAAAACATTTGTACTAAACAACATTTAAGCTATATATATATGAATTGTGACGTTTTTTATTAGAGAGGGTGATGGTGATTGTATATTATTCACTTCTGAAATCAAGCCATACCACTGAAATATCCATAAATTATATTCTAGGATTTATTTTCTATTTAAATCGTGTGTTTTGGAGTATGGAGGATATGGGCACCACACTAGAAAACCTCCACCTTCATTTATGAGACTCGGAAACAAGATCGTGCTTTAAGCCTGACTACAACTTAAGTCCCTTTTACCGGACACCCTTTAGACAGGGTCACTCCGTTTTTACGATCACTCCTTTTTTACGGACGAATTTTTCTATCTGACGAGTCTAATTTGGAGTTTTGCTGCATTTATGGTTAAGTGTTCGTCAATGATCCTTAGTTCCGTGATTTTACTGTGTGTATATATACTTCTGTCAACTGATTTTTGGGTATTGTTTACATTCTCTTGCTCTGCGTATTTGGCGAAAATTTTAAAATTGAGCTACTTGCGAAAAACAGCACTATCCGAAACATAAAATATGCAATATTCTGAAAGGATCATATTCGCAAATCTTCAAATGCTTTTTGAATGTCATTGTATAGATACTAAAGCAATACTTTCCAAAACGATGCCAAGAGCATCAATATATTTCACAATTCTCTACAGGTACTCCTTAGATATGTTTGTGGTCTCATAGGAACGCATGGAGATTGCCTGGGTATTTCGTTCTACTGTCTGTGTTTGGATTTCCCCATGACAGGGAAACTCGAAGCATCCGATGGGAGTTTTCCCTCGGGCCGGGATTATTTTCAGTATGAAGCGAGGTTTATCTTCTTCTTTCGAGAACTTTATGGAAAAACTGTTATTTAATATTAGAAACATTGAACGAGTTACATACATTTTCACAAGTTTCCTTGATTTTCCGTTGAATTTTAAATAAATGCTTTTCTCTTCTGTAGAAGAATCGCTGTATGTCAGTAAAAAAACGATACACATTATTGCTGCAAAACATTAACGGCTGGAAAAAATCTGGAGAAGTTTTTACCTCGATGAAGTTTCTTTAATAAAACAATCATCAGTAAGCAAATAAAGTCGTTCACGGAATCACTGTGCTAGCAAAAGTATTAAAAAGAATGTTTTTATAATTAACAATCAACTTCGGGGTAATTAAAAATTCATAAATTACGTATTTATATTTTTATAATATATATCGTCATATATGATCAATTATTTTCAATCAGCAGCACGAAGAAGGTCCTTGTATATGCTCTTTTGTACAAGTCTATATTGAGCAGTTCGTTTGCATACTACCCAGGGGCGGATACAGACTTTCATTTTGAGGGGTTCAAGGGCAGAATTTGCCATGGTCTTGGAATAACACCCTTCATTTATCATAAAAGTTGGAATTTTTTACAGTAAAACAATATATTTTCGGGGTCATGACCCCTGTGACCTTTCCCCTGTGTCCGTGCTTGATACTACCCCAAACTTTTTTCTTATTTCATGAATGCATTTAGGCCGAGGACGTTTCCTAGGTCTTTGATGGTCCTTTGGAATCCAGCTGAAAATTTAAACTGTCCATCTTTGGTAAGCTATTATTGCGATATGCCCAACCCATTGCCATTTTAGCTCATTTTCTTACTTTAACGATGATGTCCTCTATAATTGTTTGCTTTCCCATCCAAGAGTATTTATCATTCGATTATTTTTAGTTATACAAAGCATGTACCTTATCTCTCCCTACATTTTTGATTTTTTTTTAAATTTCCGCACTGCTCTTTTCGCTTGAGTTTTTGCCTCCGATCCACAGGAAAGATCTGATAATGCACACTGTTTGCAGATCTTTCATTTTAGATACAACGGTCACTTCTCCTTTAAGATCTATACATGTCTCCGGTTTTGAGGAGTTGTTTTAAAGAGAAAATGGCGCATAGAAGGTCAATACTTATTAGTTTTTATTTGAATTTGGAGTTGGAAGATTTTTTTACTTAATATTACTATTAAAGTTATTGCTTTGTAGGCTAATTTCAGACATTCGATGTATGCGATTTTGTGTCTATAACTCACAGCGTAGATAACTAGGCTGTTAGATCCTAGTTTCAAGCTGTTATTTCCTAGTACAATCTGGCTTTGAAATCCAGTATCTCCGCTCATTAGCCAAATTATCACGTTCATCCAATAACTAAGGCAACCTATCGGTTATCAGAGAGGTGATTATGGCTCTAAATATATTTGTTGTTTTATTTATTATTTATTTCAAATCATGTTTGTCTTCAAAACAAAATTGAAGAATATTTTTCTGTTGAAATTGAAACTGGAATATAAATAAAGTAATAAATATAAAAATAGTTCCTTAATTTATTTACGTTTCAGTTTTAACTTCAATAGAAAAATGTTTTTCAACTTAGCTTTGAAGACAAAGATCGTTTGAAACTGAATAAAAATATGCTTTGCGTTTTCTCTTCTACTCTGTCGTTATCACTGGTGTGCCTATCGTAGGTGGAGGCTAAGGTATTTCTTGGCCTTAACTGCGGAAAATTTCGTCCCCTTACATAAAAAAGCGAAAAATACAAATGAAGGCTATTTGTGGGGCTTTGGGGTCGAAAGATATGGCTCCCATAATTTCAAAGGTAGCTCTGCCAGTGATTGTTTGCGTTTTACATACACCAATCTATTGTTAATCATATTTACAATTATTTTATATATAAATGAGTTGTCAGTCATTAATAAGTGTTGAAAATTGTTTAGTTTTAAATAACACGAAAGGTTATAACCTGTTTTCTTAAGCTTATTAAGCCGGATACACTTTTCAAGATATAATCAATAGACACCCATCACTTAGCTTAACATGAATGTACACCCTTCCCCATATAAATGACAAAATAATAAATTAAAGGGATTTCGCAGATACACGAAGTTCTTTGTTAATGAAATCTTACGATATCAGGCGTATTGTATTATGAGCTGAACACTAAAACACTGACGAATACAATGTAGTTGAATTTAGTGTACGTTTATTACATAAGTATGTAAGTGTAAGGATATGTAGTATATGCAGTGATGAAGTGAAAAAGCACAGCGTTTTAAACGTAGTAAAATTAATACATTGATACACCTAAAAGTTGTACTTTTTCCTTCATTTATACTGCGTAGTGTGACGTGACTATACTAAGCTTATATGCAATTATATTTACGAAAGAAGTAGCATTACGTAATTTACTTGTAGCAAGATATAATTTGGAAAATTGTTTTAAAAATTTAAATAATTGGCTCTAGTAATGAACAATGATGTAACATCGAATTTGCGATTTGCATAGAATTAATTCTAATCATTTATTCCAATTTAAAATTATATTAATCGGAACTTGAATTATTCTAGTCGCCCAAATTGGACGACCAATTAGCCAAAATGACAGGAACGATCAATTTCCCCGAAACGTTTCCGATTATATGTTTAAACGTTGTCCTTTACTATTGTGAATATGATGAGTAATAATTTCATAGCTCATCAACACTTCAAGACAATCATTAGAAATGATCTCCCGATAACAGAATTATCCATCTATTCAGTCCGTGGTGACCGTAAATCAGTCAATCATACATATTTCTGTAATATCTAATTAACATGAGTAGCTATATATAAAATACTTTATTTTTCCATGCGACAGGTTTGTTAATCCCGCACATGGAGGAAGAGTATCAAAACTTAAGATCAAAAATCCCTCTCTTCCTATCCTGGTTTAAGTTTCATTTCGTATAATTAGTCTTTTTAATTTGCTTCTAAATTCCGTCTCTGATGTAACATTTGTTATTTCGTTTGACATTAAATTCCACATTTTTTAATACTATTATAATTTATATTACCAAAACCCATGTTTGTTCTTATTTTTTTAATTTTTAAAGTTTTCCTTGATCAACTATTGTTCATATTTGGTTTATTTTCTATATTTATGTCCTCAATGTACTTCCCTTTTCTTATTCTATTAAATATCATTATCAAGATTTTAAATCTATGTATTTGATCTAAATCCATTATATTATTTTCAATTTTTATTTTTTAAGTATATATATATATATATATATAAAGTTAATTTTAACATGTACGTATATGTTTTTATAATTCCCCTACTTGGTACTTTGATTTCTTTAGTTTTAAAAGCATCGATCAGATTCGTAGGATTGATAAAACTCGTAATCAAAATGAAATACTGTAAATACTTTAAATGAACTTAAATCAAAATTAATTACTGCAATCAATGCTTACTTTAAAAAAATAACTTTAAGCTAAGTCTTCCGAATTACTTAAAAAAATAAAAATACTGCATTACTTCTTGGCAGTGATTCTGTTATATACTAATATGCTGATGGTTTATGGAATTTCCTCAAAAGTTTGTAAAGGTTTGGGCTTATTTTAATTAATTGCTTAGTCAGAAGGAATACTCCCCAAAGCGGTACAATTACGCTTTGGGGAGTATTCCTTCTCCCCAAAGCGATACAATTACGCGTCCTATGGGGAATTTTGGGAACATCACGTCGGGACACATTAAAACGGGACGTCCGGTCGCCTTATGCATAAATGATATATGAAAATATACTATTTTTTAATAAGCGCGATATACATGATTAAGTTTGTGTGTATATGTGTGTGCACGTGTGCACGTGTGTATCAATGAAACTTTTGCAGTTTTTTATTTTCTAATATATCTGTTCTGAAAAAACGAGTGGTAGTTACAAAATTTGCTGAAAAAATTACGGTAAAAGGAGAAAAAATAAATTGAAAATACTTTTGCCAAATAACAAATGATTAATTAGGGACGAAAGTTCTGGTTCTCTCGCTTAATTAGTTCGCATTGTTAATTAAAGTTAGTCGTTCATTCCCTGCTAGATAATGAGATGATGTTAAGCTTGAAATTGATTGAAATTTCTTTGCACTCAATTACCTTGATGTGGGACACAAAATATAAATGAAAATCAGTAGCTCTAGGTTATGATAGTGGCTGTGGGTTATCTCAGGTAGACCAACTTGTTCTGTGTTTTTGAACAATTGCCTTTCTTTACATGCACAGTCTAGATATATAATCTGTGAAAAAACAAAGTGAGGAAAGACTATTCGTGAAGTGTTTTAATCGAGAGGAATACGGTTCTTTCGTTCAGTTCCAAATCATTTAGGAGAATAGTTGCCAAACCAGTTAACTGTTTGATAATCTCAGGCATCCTGCGAAGGCACAGCATGAACAAAGCTTTTTGGAGCGGGCAGACATCGGGTGACCAGAAAGTGAATCAAAAAGCCATCATATGTAATGTGGAGAGTAACATCCTTCCATACAGAGGTTCGCCAATATAGGGGTTGCTATATTTTAAATATTCCGAAGAGAGCGTCTTAGTACATTGTGTGACTATTTAAAAATGTTAATTAATGTGTGACTATTTAAAAATGTACAGTCGAGTCTCATTAACGCGAACATTCAAGGGGACAAAAAATTTGCTCACGTTAAAAATAATTCACGTTATACGGATAGGATTGTGTTAATATTGTATACAATTTGAAGGAGAGTCAGGAAATAGTATATATTAAAAGTAATTCACATTAAGCGTATACGTGTTAATGAGTTTCAACTGTGTAATTTAATAAAAATAGACATAATTTATATTAATTATAATTCTTATTCTGATAACACGTAAAATTGAAATATACTACTTTTGTTATAATATATATATATATACATTATAATAAATGATGGTTAAATAATGCAAGCAGTCTAAACATGATTTTGGTTGCTTTTGACATTTTAATAAGAGCATATTACATTTCATACATTGAAAAAACAAGGAATACACTTGTTATGGAAATTTATATTAATTATTGATTTAATTTAATTATATTTCGAGAGAACACCCATTCCTGTCTTCAATATAGTTATTATTCATCATTGAAAGATGCTTTTTATAAAGATTGAAGAAGCAGCAGTGGTGGTTCGTCAGCTGAAAACGTGGTAGTGCTTCAAATACTCGTCAATTGCATTTGAACTTCACAAAAAGACATTCCCCTCTTCTTTTTAAGAATGAACACTGCAGTAACTTTATTTTTTTATCCATTAGGCTTTTCCCTACACACTTAGGGCAGTTAGTACTGATAGACGATTACTTGACGTAATAATTCTTAAAAAGAGCTCTATTCTTTTTGGCGTAGGGCAACATGTTTTTATTGTGTAAACGAGATGGTCAAGTCTGAGCGCAAGGCTTTTTTTAGAGGGCCTCGACAACTTTCAAGAAATAGCATCCTAAAGCCTTAAAAATTCGAATGTTTATTCCTTAACGCTTCACCTGCCGGAAAGCCTATTAATAGGCTATTTTTCACCAATGTTTAACGACCGGTAGCCTATTAATCGGTCCTCCAGAGTTTGCTGCCAAGAAGCCTATTAATTGGAGTTAATGCCTTTTTGCGAAATACCGCTGTTATTTGTGAAGAACTCATATAATCTGCACTCGAATCGTTCAGTCTTTTCGATGTATACATTTCAGTTGCAAGCGGTAGGTAAAGTATTTATATACATTTCACTATTTGCATAAATTTTAGCAGAAGTAACAGTCTTGCTATACATATACGCGTTTGTTCACGGAAAAATACCGAAATGAACGATTAGAAAAAATATAAGTACCGTGATCTTCAAGTACCTTGAGTATCAGCATTAAAAACAAAAGTTGTCAATGAAGTGTCATGTTCTAAATTTTTGAAAAACAATTGAGCAACTATCAGGTAGTGGCGGATCCAGAGAGAAAATTTGGGGGGAGGGGCGGAATGTAAAATACAGTAGGACCCACTTACAACGAGCCTAGTGAGTTTCCGCATATAGCGAGGAAAATACGAATTTTATTTGGTATACTGCTTAAAGGCAATATAGTTTAACCTCTTTTAGCAACTAAGTATTTTTGAAACTCGGATTTAACGAGAAAATCTGTTTCAAGATTTCCCGCTGTATGAAGTCACGCTATGTAAGACAGCTATATAACTATGCGCACATTAACAAATTTTCATCCATGGATGAATGGATGAATGGATGGACAGGGAGACAGACCTGTGTGGAAAGATCTTTCTCTATTAATGGATAAATAATTGTTGAATATTATGATAGTGTTAAGATAGAGAGAAAGTAAAAGGTAAGAGATGGAAAACGCTTCATTATTAATACATATTCATTAGAATCATCACATATAACATTAAATCAGAAACAATTTTTATCAACTTTTTTAGGCGTAATGACAGTAACGCCGATGTCATGGCGTGGTTAGATGGTGAAACGTTCGTAAGGAAAAGAAATGTGTTTTGCATCTGGTGGGGTCCCACGACCTTCTACAATCCGGGAAGGTGCTATCACTAACTGAGCTACAGACGACCAAACAATCAATTCCCTACGAACGTATTTAAAGCGTATTTTTCGAAACCGGTTATTTCGCAAAATGGAGTAGTATACGGACAACATACTAAACCAAATTGCGAAGAGATTGGTATTAAATAAATAACATTGTTGTTTGATAGAGCATTTCCCTATGAGATTCGAAAAACAGTGGAAAATACACATTCAAATTTTTTTATTTCATAAATTTGAAGGAATTTCGTTTCTACAATTTAGATAAAAGATATAAATAAATTATTCTAATTAAATGTAATGTATTTTAAATGTTTTTGGAAATATCGGACTGGTGTTTAACATCGTTTGTGGTTTTTGATCCAGAATTGGTTCGAGCCGTGAAGATTATTTTATTGACATAAATTAATGTAGAAACAATGCCACGACAAGATGAAATCTCATCAAAAGATACAACAAAAAAGTTATTTTGACACTCAGTGTTCTGTTTTAAAATACAAAATTTCGGAACCAACTTTTGACGTCATCAAGTGGAAGCGGAATAAGGACAAAGTACATATTTTTAGTTTTCTTCATTCTACATTCATTGAAATATCATACATGCATATTTTTATGTAAATATCTATTTCTCTGTTCCACTGTCCACCTCTATTTATCACCGAATCACCTTATTTTCATTATTTTTATATGAAATTAATTAATTAATAAATAAATAAATTAATATTATTGTTATTTATTCGTCGCAAAAGCTTAGGTGACTAAATTACACTTCCCGAAACAGATACTTTTTCATATGTTCCGTCTATCTATATATGTACACTTTTTACATGTATATTTCAGTAAATGTCGAATTCTTATATGTTGTACAAACTATTATAAAATTTTCCACATATTTTTGTTCTATTTATCGTAAACCTATGTCTATTTGTAATTTTGGGAATAATTTTATATTCAGTAACACGATACCTTCGATTCTTAAACAAACTTTTTGTTTTCTTGGAAAAAACAATGGAAAACAAACCATTTTTGGACGAAGTATGATATTGTATCATATTAAAAAAAACGATGTCTGAACTAATAGAAGATATCTATATATATAATTTCGTGTATATTATTTTGTATGTGCGAATTAAATTAATGGTTAACATTTGTTGAGATAGATAAAAAATAGCCTTCATCTACATACGTTCTTGAAAATGACGGGAAAGTTTTAAGAAATTTTTAATCACTTCAGACGTATTTCTTTCCTTATCTGCTAAAAATTGAAAATGTGATACCCCATCGAGAAGCGCATGTCATTATCTTAAACTTACGACTTTATTAAGAAAGTCTTTTGTTATTGCATTGCTTTCACTGACATTTAAGAATCTGTAATTCTATTCGAACGGAACTCTTATCAATTGATAATTCTGCAATATTTTTGGATATCGCTGTTATTATGTCGTCAATTTGCAAAAATGTTGTTATACCGAGTTGGATATTGGAAATAAGATACCATTGTTGTCCAAATAAAAATGAATATTTTTGAAATCAAAGTTTAATTATTTGTAAATGCCCTAAAAATAGCTCATAATAGATCAGAATCCCGATCGTCTTAAAGAAATCCTAACTTAAAACGAATAAATAAAAAATTCTTCACCTGGAATAAGAGAAATGGACTACTGACTCTAGTTTCAAAAATTCTGGTTACTAATTCCAAATTCTATAATTTTATATCTTTCACACGAAATAAATAAATTAAATAAATTAAACACGAAATAAAATAATTACAATACTCCAAATTGTTTCACATTATTTTGAGTCAGAAAGCGTGGTTATTCAATATCCAAAATATAGGGCCCATTTTTCAGAAGTAATAATGTTGTAAATCTTCTTTTCGGAAAGGACATTTATAATAATAATAATAATAATGGAAAAAATCTATAACAACAAATTTCCAACCACATCGATAAAGTAAATTTCGGCTTGTACTTTAAATAGAACTGAATGATACAATTTATCGCCCATAAAAAATCACAAATCAGATTAATTTTTATAAACACAAAAACTATGCTATAGATTTTCTTCCTTTTAAATTTATTCAATAGAAAAAAATATATTAGATTATTTTAATGAAATAAATAAAATTTAAATAAATTTTGTATTTGTATTTTGTATCTAATTAGATAATTCAAATATTGTTTCAAATATGTATCTCTTCTATATATATCATAGTTTAAATAAACTTTTTTATTACAATAGAATCTAATCCGGAGTTGATGGGACCGAATTGCATCCGGATCACCAAAAGTTCGGATTAAACGGAACAAGCTTTAAAATGTCTGTAAAATAAGTTTTAGGTGGGAAAAACTACTAAATTCGATGTTTCATCATAAAAATTACTTTTTCAGTCTCAACACTGCAACGTAGCCCTACTTTTTTAACCTACAAATTGATTTGGGATAAAAAACAAAATATTTTATTAATTGAAATTCAAAGTTTATTGATCATACGGTAATAAAGGAAGCTGCAATTACATAATTAAGAAGTGTACAAACGAAATAAACTTTAAATTCCATACAGGACTATTAGATAATTGCAACTACTGCACTGAAAACCGCTCCAACAATATTAATGTAGGAGTTTTTTTACGAGTTGTAAGAACGAAATGGATGCATTTAGGTTTAAAATTGATGTACTCTTTTTAACGATTTTTTTGTGGTCTGTCTGGATTAACCGTATGTCCAGACTAACGGGGTCCGGGTCAGCGAGACTATTATTATTAAACCCGTTGGCAAACTGTTAAAGGATATTAAGTGTAATCTTCCGTCGTTTTAATTAAAATTTATTTAATTACTCTCTGCTAACACTAGCGGATCCAAGGGAAGCGATGGGGCGATCGCTTCCCCTGGATTAAAAATTTATTCTGGATAATAAAAGTTCGGATTTCTCAGGAAATAGCAAGTCTTGGCGTAAAGTGAACTTTGATTTTCTTGTATCGTAAACACAAGCAAACAAATAATACATTTATATGAAGTATGTGCTGGAAATCGTAAAAAGTTAATAATAATTTTAAGAAAAACTGGGAATTCTTTACGTATTTTCTGCCAACTGTCATTATAATATACAGAACGTTTTAAAGTCTTTGTGCACACTTTAAACGTTAATGACTTTTAAGTAAAATTATAAAATTAAAATGGATGCGTTCTTGAACAACTTAAGTATTTCATTTTTTAATATGCATGCATAAGGTAAGTTACCCCACATATTCTTCATGCATGTCAATAAAATCGTAGGTGTTTTCTTCACATTGAGCTATCATGTTGTCCACAATATTTCGGATGAAATTTTCTCCTGAGATATTATCACCCTTCTCAATGTTAACGTATTTGCCAACTTGTCAATACGCAAAACTAACAGGGCATGTATTTTGAAATTATTTTCATGGGGAATTGAGGTAACTATACTCGCGGCAAAGCCAACCTTGTACATTGACAAGGCGCAGAGCCGTATGATTCCGCTATTGCGATTTAGTTCGCCCTATATTATGCTAACAGAGTTAATAAAAGCTACATTTCGGACATAAAACATAAAAATAATGCTCAAATATATAAAACATAGGCATATTTGTGCAATTAAAATCTGGTATTTATTAAATTTAGGAAAAAGACTCATTATAGCGAGCGATGACGTCATTCAAGTAACTGACCACTCAGAGGACTTTGTTCGCTTGGCGGGAAATTTGTCGCGTGGAATTTTGGCAACCGCGTTTTTCTGCATTCCAAATTAGGCGATAAATAGCCTAATAATATTGAGGGTTACCTCATTTTTCGCCAATCTGCGAAAGAATACTCGTTGCATGGGAGTAAATAAGTTTTGACATCCATGTATAAGCTCAGACCTGGGCTTTTGTTTTTGTAAGGAAGGAAAAGAGATGCCATTTTGGTTCGGATTCGGACCGAGAACCGTTTATATGAACCGAAATGATTTTATCTGCTCGGTTAGAAAATTAAATTTGTTTGACAAGTTGAGCCATTCTCTGCTTCAGGTCATTCAACGAAATTGACTTCCCTTGATAAATTGAACTGAAAGTAATCGAGGATAAATCAATTTGTGCAAGAAATTTTAATTGAAATATTGGAAGCGTAAGAGTCTAAAAAAGAAATCGTAGATTACAATCAGATAGATGGAGAACATGAAAAATATTTTAATGTATAATTGCATATTTGAAAAATATATTAAAGCTGTCCCATTCTTCTTTATTTTGATCTTATGGCTTTCATTTAAAAGGTGGTTAATGATTAAAAGTATACAATAATTTATAAATATTCCATTTAGTTCACGCAATTTGTGCTACAGATTGTTATCACAATATCTGCAATTTTCTGTTCATATTGGGATGTCTTTAAAAGACATAATGCAAAAATTAACGATCTATTTAAAAGTTTTATAAAATTTTCAATTTGGTTTTAATTAAAGATATAATATTTTCTCTACTTTTATTAAATCTACTATTAAGGAGAGAAATTGGTATGCTGTATCCATAATAATAATTAAGTCGTAATAATATAATCATAATAATACAGCCATAACAAATTTATAATCCATAATAATAATAATTAAGGCATATTAAATAATCATAATTATTTACAAATCTTAAGATCTAAGTCCATTTCTCTCTGATCGTAAAGAAAAAAGATTTAAATGATATCTCCCAGCAGGTACGATGAATTTTGTTTTTCTGTTTTGCAGAGGCTCCCTTTCCTCCTCTTATCGAAGATGGTGCCATCCAAATTGTCCGAGGAGATCCGTTTACGTCAAGAGCTGGTGAAGCCAAGCGACTTCATTGTGTTGCAAGGAAAGGTAATCCTCCTGCTGGCCTAAAGTGGTTTTTGGACAACGAAGAAATCACGGTTAATGTCAATCAAACCAATGTGCCTGATCTTCAAAAGCGGAAGACATGGCAAGCTGTGTCAGCCCTTGATGTCACCTTTCAAAAAAGTGATAACCACAAGATTCTCAAGTGCGTGGCAGTGCACGACGCTTATGACACACGTTCGAAGGAAATTACCGTCAGACTTGAA
>QLNU02015003.1:88609877-88648735 GCA_006491805.2 Dysdera silvatica
TATTAATGTTTAAAAAAATTAAAAATACTAATCTATTCCAGTTGATTTACAGCAACCTACACATAACTATCCAACAACAAGTAGACATAACTACAGACCTCAATTTTCTCGTCTGGAGCTGGGTTGCCACAGAGTGGGTTCTTCAGGTCCTAAATTGTGGAATCAGCTGCCTTCTAATATAAAAGAGATAAATTCCTATTCTAAGTTTAAGTCTTTAATCCGGATCCTCCTTACTAATTCTATTTAATCAATCGCATACTTAATTTAATTTTCGCTGATGTTTGCGCAGTGATATCCCATGGGGCTGCTTTGGCTATCTGGTATCTCCTGGGTGGTGCAGGCTTTGTCAGACTACGTCTTTACCTGCGCTACCCAGGCAGACATGGACAAAATTTTATTTCACAGTATATTAATTAATGTATTGATATTTTTTTTTTAATTAAATTTGATGTATTTATATTTTTGTAATTAATTTTATGCATCTATATTTTCGTATAATGTTAATGTAGATATGTCTTTGTTCTTATAATTAACTCAAACTAACATTGATTTGTAATCTCAATGTATATTTTTTTGTTGTTCATGTTGCTGCCTAAATAAAGTTGCTAAAAAAACAAAAAAAACAAAAAAAATCATACTCGCGGCAAAGCCAACCTTGTACATTGACAAGGCACAGAGCCGTATGATTCCGCTTTTGCGATATAATTCGCCCTTTCTTACGTTAACAGAGTTAATAGAAGATGCATTTCGTACATAAAACATTAAAATGATGCTCAAATGCATGAAACATAGGCATGTGTGTGCAATTAAAATCTGGTATTTATTAAATTTTTGAAAAAGACGCGTTATAGCGAATGATGACGTCACTTAAGTAACGGACAGCTCAGAAGACTTTATTCACTTCGCGGGAAATTTGGTGTCTGGAATTTTGGCAACCACGTTTTCCTGCATTCCAAATTAGGAGATAAATAGCCTAATAATGTTGAGGGCTATCTCATTTTTCGCCAATTGGCGAATGAATACTTGTTGCATGGGAGTAAATAAGTTTTGACATCCACGTATAAGCTCAGACCTGGGCTTTTGTTTTTGTAAGGAAGGAAAAGAGATGCCATTTTGGTTCGGATTCGGACCGAGAACCGTTTATATGAACCGAAATGATTTTATCTGCTCGGTTAGAAAATTAAATTTGTTTGACAAGTTGAGCCATTCTCTGCTTCAGGTCATTCAACGAAATTGACTTCCCTTGATAAATTGAACTGAAAGTAATCGAGGATAAATCAATTTGTGCAAGAAATTTTAATTGAAATATTGGAAGCGTAAGAGTCTAAAAAAGAAATCGTAGATTACAATCAGATAGATGGAGAACATGAAAAATATTTTAATGTATAATTGCATATTTGAAAAATATATTAAAGCTGTCCCATTCTTCTTTATTTTGATCTTATGGCTTTCATTTAAAAGGTGGTTAATGATTAAAAGTATACAATAATTTATAAATATTCCATTTAGTTCACGCAATTTGACAGATTGTTATCACAATATCTGCAATTTTCTGTTCATCTTGGGATGTCTTTAAAAGACATAATGCAAAAATTAACGATCTATTTAAAAGTTTTATAAAATTTTCAATTTGGTTTTAATTAAAGATATAATATTTTCTCTACTTTTATTAAATCTACTATTAAGGAGAGAAATTGGTATGCTGTATCCATAATAATAATTAAGTCGTAATAATATAATCATAATAATAATATAGTCATAATAAATTTATAATTCATAATAATAATAATTAAATAAATAAATAATCATAGTATTATATTAAATTAAATTATTAAATTAAAGTTGAAATTAAAGTTATTAAATTAAGGATTATTAAATTAAAGTTATTAAATTAAAGTTATTAAATTTTAATAATTAATTAAATAATCATAATTATTAGCAAATCTTAAGATCACGTCCGTTCTCTCTGATCGTAAAGAAAAAAGATTTAAATGATATCTCCACAGGTACGATGAATTTTGTTTTTCTGTTTTGCAGAGGCTCCCTTTCCTCCTCTTATCGAAGATGGTGCCATCCAAATTGTCCGAGGAGATCCGTTTACGTCAAGAGCTGGTGAAGCCAAGCGACTTCATTGTGTTGCAAGGAAAGGTAATCCTCCTGCTGGCCTAAAGTGGTTTTTGGACAACGAAGAAATCACGGTTAATGTCAATCAAACCAATGTGCCTGATCTTCAAAAGCGGAAGACATGGCAAGCTGTGTCAGCCCTTGATGTCACCTTTCAAAAAAGTGATAACCACAAGATTCTCAAGTGCGTGGCAGTGCACGACGCTTATGACACACGTTCGAAGGAAATTACCGTCAGACTTGAAATTCTATGTAAGTAGTTAATCCCTGTATGTGAGTAGATAATGATCATATGTAAGTTGTGAATTACGGTATGTAAGTTTTGAATAATTGTATGTAAGTTGTCGATTATTGTATGCGAGTAGATAGTCATTTTATGTAAGTAAAAAATTATTGCATATGAGTAGATGAAGTAGATGAGAAGATGTAGTAAATTAGATTTGCAAAAGCTAGGTGGTTTTGTTTCAAATTGATGCTCTTTGATCAGTAAGTACGATAAAATATTGTATTTCCTACATATATATATATATCCCATTATTACAATTTATTTTTAAACAAATTGCAATATTGAGTCTAAGGACTTGAATTTGAGCCTAGAGGAAATGCTAACGTCAAATCTAATTTCATTAATTCCTTTTCCCGTTGCTGATTGAAAAGAGGCGTAGAATTTAGGCAGATATTTATTATATCTATGTAGTGAATACTGAAATTACTATTATAAGAGATTTTAACAATTTAAGTTTTGAGCTCGAGTTGGGGCTTCAAGTGACGCATTATCTCGAGATTTGGTGGGCCATAGAAGAGAAAAGGAGGCATCATCTTAAGCTGGAGTAGTATTCTGAGAAAACTCTGTATAGATCAGAAGAGGAGCGGGGAACTTGCTACGTTTAGATCCCTAAGTACGGCCTTTTGGACAACTCCAAAGTTTGCAAACCAAATCCTTTTATTTTTATTAATATGATTTTGTTCATCTTATTTTTTATTTATTTAAATTATTATTCTAAATGAACGTATGCAAAAGATAAAAGATCTTTGTGCATACTCCATATATATAAAAGGATACACACATCTCTTTTATATGTCCACATCATTTGTATTGGTTTCTTCCTTAATGCCGGAGTATATTAGAAAGCGAATACGAACATTTAACCGACAGTGTTGAACGAGTATTTACTAAAACAATTATTACAATAATAATACAGTACAGTTAGCAATTTCGGTTAAAGGGGGGTTCGAATACTTGGGGTTTTGCTAAATTTCTAATCGGTAGTGTAGAAAAGGGACTCAATCCCTCTATGGGCTAGTAAAATACATTGCTCCATTTAACGCCAGATCACATAATTTGCTAAAAATCAGTTGAGTCCTACATAATTTTGAATTTGCTGCACTCCTGTATCTCATTGAAATTTCTTGAATGCGGCATTGTAACATGAAATGGTTTCCTACTGGAACATCAAACCAACTGCATCATCGAGAAAATGATGGTTTTATTTTTATATTGTGTTTTTCAGTATATCGATCCTTTTTAGGGTAACAGCAATCAGAATATTGCCAGCATAGAAAAAAAAAATAAAACGCTACCCCAGAAATTTTCACTTTAGCAGTGTAGTGATTGTATTCTCCATGCGAAGAATAACACTATCTTAAAACATTAAACTTATTGAAGTTATAGATACTGAAATCACAGAAGTATATAAGTCTCATCACGTTATTTATTTCACTAATAACTAAATCACTATAAATCTATATCACTATAAATATATAACTATCACTATAAATATATAATATGTTTAATGACCATTATCAAATATGAAGTACCTGAAATGTCCATAAGTTATATGTGTGTGGGTACTAACCAATGCATACACAATAAGAGAAAAATTTTGTTCTGTTTTCAGCATGAAAATTCGAGTTTAGAAAAAATCATATAGACACTTAATAAAAGAATTTTTATTAAACCCTTAAGCTGTTTCCATGTACATATAAAAGTAACATATGATATATATCAACATCATCATGTTCAACCATCATCCATCCACTGCTGCATGGTTCCTCCAAATGCTTTCAGCACAAGTCTATCCTGAGCAATTCCCTTCCAGATCACACCAACCTGTTTTCCTATTTTATCCACCCATCCAGTTTGAGGACGCTTTCTAGGTCTTCGGTATTCTCTTTGAATTCAGATGAGAATTTTCGTTGCCATGTCACATGATATATATATATATATATATACCTTGCGTGTATGTGTGGTTTAAATTTATACCACCATGAGAATTAATTAACGCGCTCTACGTTGCTCTGAGTATTATATGTTTTTCAAGTGTTGAGCCCTTTCTATTAATAATATAGTAGGTATCTAATACAGCGTGTCCAAAGTTCGTAAGTTGTATTCCACGTCACATGTACTGGTATGAATATGGCCTGAGATGCTTGATTTCAACTCAACTAGAAAAAAATGGGTTCAAAGGGATAACATGGGGTTAATTATTTCGAAGACTGCTCGAAATAATGCGATTATCAATCAAAGTGTAAATGAAGGTAGTTAATTAAGAAATAAAATACTGATAAACTAACTTGACTGTACAAATAAAGCGTGTTAATTGGTTGAACGACGAGCATTTGTGATCGTTCGTTTTCTGGACGACACCTATGCGAATGTGCATCTTTATGTGCCGTGCATGGTCGACTCTAGAATACCCCATTTCCTCCCCAACCCGTCCCGGTGATTGATTGCGCTGTTTGAGTGTCGTGTCTGGAATTACAGAGACGCCTTTTGGGGCCACCCTTCACAATTCCTCTCCCCTGCTCACCCTCTTTTTCTCTCTCTTTCTCTGGTTGGATAGGAATATATCAAGGTATGCAGAAACTATTTAATATAAAATGCTACGTCCAACTTTTAATCATGTTTCATTGAGTATTAAGCACAGAGCTGATCAAGGAAGCTTAAATAGTGAACAAGCTTCATAATAGTTCTTTTCTCTTAATTGCCTTAAATTTTACTAATTGTTAAAATATGAACTATATTTGCTTCGCCGTTAAGAACTCCTACATGTTTGAATTAGCATAAATTCAAATTTTGTTCAAATGCGCTTATTATGATTTGTCTGAGAGATTGACATGTAAGGTCGCTAATAATTATAGCTTCGCTTTCATTCAGGTAATTAATTTATCAGAGTGTTTTTGAAAATTTTGAATATCACGTAAAATTCCCTAAGACGAAAATATTCGTTTATTTAATGAGGCTATGTATTAATTCGGAAATTTATCAAATAAAATTGAATTAGAATTCAGCGAAACTCTTCCGAAAAAATTATAAGAGCTCTTGAACTATTCTTGAGAGTGGTTATTCAGTGTAGCTCAGCCAGTGAAGTTATTTAATTAATATTAAACGTGAAAAAAAAATATTTTTTTTCTGGAATCTGACATCGGTCTTAGAAAAATCTTTAAAAATCTGATAAGGGAAGGATCGATATTTTTCTGCAAATATTTCGAAGTTATTTCAGTATTTAATATCGGGATCACTTTCTCCAGTCACGTAAGGTTATTCCAAAAATGGCGAATTCGATTTGTCGATTCCTAAACTCTTCCAATCACTTCGAAATCGTGAGTGGAATGGCTATTTTAAAAACCCAATATTACAAATCGAACGTGTCATCTGCTTGTCAATGTCAAATAGTTCAGTGCTGTAGTTCTGTGACAAGAAAAAAGATGTCAGCGCGGATAAGCTCGCGTGGACGTAGGTTTCGGGGAACAGATGGATTTTTCTAAGAGAAAGTGAACTTCCAATATTTGTTCTTAGACAGGCGTCAACTTTGTTGATGTTCCATGTGCTCTGGATTTTTATGCCCTGGAAACACAGCAATAGAGCTGACAAAATTTGTGTTTACTTTTTGCATTTGGCCAGAACATTCTTTATCTTTTAACGCAATTGTGAGGAGTGAAGAAACTAAAGAATTGGTTAGTTTACAGTTGTTTGCACTTATCCTTTGCAGATAATGTTGGATAGAATCTTTGAAATTAGTTTTATATATCTCAGTTTATTACTTTCATTGAAGAATCATCTAACGAGGATACCAAAATCATTGATTTTTCTTTCTCTGAAAGAGAAAGAAAATCCATTTGGAAATTCAAATAATTATTAAGGCGGTTGGAAAATTAAATTTTTATGGCAGAATAGAATAATTTATCATGCATATAATATATATTATATGCAATTTGTGTTATTCTCTTATAAATACATGAATTATTGCGGTTGAAGGGCATATTTAAAAATCTAAATTATAAAAATTTTACTCTTTGTGAAATTTGCGTAATAAAAGTAGTTTCATTTGAGGAAGGGTGATTGGTAAATGAAATATCCGAAGTAAGACATATTTATATTGTATAATCGAAATTTTAGATGTGAAATAATAATTAATGCCATTAAATAAATATTCTTACTAAAATAATGAGACTGTATAAAAGTTAAAACAGGCTCACTATAACTAGTAAAATTTCCCAACCAAACAAAACTATATTTTACAAATGTTAAAAATAATTACATTCTTTGCATTGTTATTACGAAGGTCTATCAATAGTTTGTCAAATAATACGCAAATACAATTTTCCCTCTTAGAAACGGCAAAAATAGGACTGCGAATACTTCTTCACGTAATAATGCAAACGTAAGCAAACATACTAATTCACGTAATAGTGTTCCAAGGAAGGAATGTGAAATTGTAGAATTAAAAAATTACATTTTAGATATTGGTGTTATTTATATTCATAAAAGGTTAGAAAATGGAGAGGATATTTGATTCTTTTTGCCGCAATAAATTCCCACTCACATAATTCAATGAATGTCATTAAATAAATAAGTAGATATTAACCAGGTTGATAAATATTTAATAGATATCTCTCTCATTCTGTTATTAGTTTTAGGAATAATAACCTGATAGCATTTAAAACGAGATTGTATTAATATTCATATAATAATTATAATAGTATTAAACATGTATTGCTCAATTTGTATAAAATAATTTTCTTACGTTTGTGCATTGTCATAAAAGTACATGAAGTATAATTTTCCAAAACAGATATGATATTAGGGTGCAACAATTTTCAATTTTCTGTATTAATTTAGTGCTATACAATTTTAGTATAATTAGTTGTTTAATAATAAACATGGTTGTATTTATCTTATTTAAGGTAATATCAAAATTTATGAATTATACGTTAAATTTCAATTTACAGACGATTGTTTTAAAGACTTTTTTAAAATTTCTAATGATTTAAGCGTTTTATTTTTATGGCGACAAGTATCACTATAAATTTTGAAAATAGATTCAGGAATAAATCATTTTATTATAAATAGCGATTTTAATACGGTTATTATTTAGTGTTAATTTTAATTCAGTAAATGGAAAAACAGACGTTAAGTAATTTAAATTTAAGTTAATTAAACAATCGGGCGTATCGTTAATATGTATAATAATAAATGGTTAAAGGTATTGTTGACACAACATCTCTTATCGTTTGAATGCAAGCGATTCTAATGGAGATTTTTTACAGAAGCCACAAATCCAATTTAGCGTGGAATTCAAATACGAGGTCTTTAATTTAATAACGTTCGGGTATTGCGTTTTAAAATTTGAATTGAAACGAAGAAGTAAAAAATCTTTTCGTTGTGAAACCCAGGAAATTAAATTTATTGATTTTGACTAAAATGTAGAGCGGAAAACAAATAACACCTAATGAAAAACTGAAATGGCCTTTCTCCTGTGGGAAGAAATAAACGAAAATCTTCTATAAAGGCGGTAGCTTCCACTTCGTAAAAAACGTTCGTTCGAAACGTATTTAAAAAGGTTGAAGGTGCTGAAATGGATTAAATGTTGCCTATTTCAGAAAGAAGAGAAATGGATAAAAACGTTAAATAAATACCCTACCTAGATTATCAAGAGTGTGTTTATCAATTAAAAATACTTATTGCCCTATGGTTTTAAAATTTTCGGTGCTCAAACATATATTTTATATGACTTGAAATTTACTGTATTTTAACTCAATAATAGACATATTAACTTCATTGTCAAAGTAACTTTCTCAATTAAATGAATTTTTTGTCTGTCACGTGACGCAGAGTTTTACACTCGTGAATACAAAAGCCGTGACGTCAGACCTGTAGCCAGGAAGAAGGGGCAACTGGGCAATGCAAAATGTATATGAAGCACAATGGATTGTTCTATATATAAAAATAGCTCTATGGAGCAAATTGGGCCACACCCCAGCTTGTCTACAAGCCTGCCTAATGTGTGTATATAAACAATACGCTCAGTCTAATATGGAGACTGCAGCTTAATATGACTTGAAAAATCACGCTGATCATAACTCACTGCAACCCGGGGGGCCCAGATAAAGTCTAGGGGTTCGCACTGGCAAGAGCATTATGCTATGGGGGCCCGGACCTTCTAGACTACTTTTGCTAGATGGTAGTAGTAGTAGTATGACGTAGTAGATGTAGTAGGATGTGGTGGTTCCAGATATGGTGTCGTTTTGAAATTGTGTACTACAATTTTATCAAAGTTTTATTTAGCTGATTTTCAAGGTTTGATGGGATTCACTCAATGCTCCTGTTGCTATCCTCATAGCAATAGGAGCATTCACCCAATGCTCCTATTGCTATGAGAATCGCAACTTTTTTTTTATTTTTTTTTTCGCTGCTATGATTTTTCGATATCACTTTGCGGAGCTTTGCATTTGATGACTTTGTCTCAAAATCCTTATCGTCATTTCTTGAGTCCCCAGTTCTTCCAGCCACGTTTCTTATTCACACTTGTTTCATTTCCACTATTGTCAAGTTATATGTAGTAAACGCAAAGTGTTATCTGTTTATCAGTTGGATTCGTAGTCGCCACAAGACTTTATCTTGCTCATTTTCATTAATAATTCCATGAGCTTTGTTTTGTTCCACCAGTTTTTGTTGACTATTATGTTAAATTTTTCGCACAGATTCCAACAAATCATCAGGAGATAATTTATTGGGCTATATTCTTCAAGATGTCTGTAATGTGTGTACGATTTTTTTGCATTCATAGATTAGGATATCCACGGTTTCATCTGCTTCTTCGGACAGACTGCTGTTACAGTTTTTTAAGGGCATTATTATTATTATTGATTTATTTTTGAACACCAGCCTAGAATACATCTGATGTAATTATATGTCTAAATCATCCTGATTTGCAGGTTCTTTGCATATTTGCAGAAATACTTTTTACAGTACGGTCAAGTGTATTAACATGAAGCAGCCTCATATGAACACGAGTCTTTATTACCATTATTAACAGAAGATCATAATTTATTTATGTATGTACCCGGGAAAGTAAATAAAACTGATATTCAGTAGAAGGCTCAGTTCAATCCTAGTGGGTTTGGTGACCACCATAGCTTACTGAAAATCATTCAACCATATTTCCTGTTTCCCGTTATGTACAAGGCACAATAGGATTCCGGGAAGCGTAAACAAAACTATGTCCTCTTGTTCAACTTTGAAAGCATACTCGGTACTTTCACGAGCTCTAGTTTCGTTGAAAATAGGGTGAGAACGTCGTTGACTACGAACGAGATTATTTTGCATGGACATTGCACAAATATGTGTGGATATTTGGCTTTCCGCTGTACTTAAAGTGCCGGAGAATTTGATGTCCTTTCAAAAGTTTAACGAAAATGGCTGAAATATGAAGAAGATGTCTTACAGATAAAAATTTCTTGTTTGCTAAAGACATCTAAAAAAATATGATAAAATTTGGAGAAATAGTAAGTTCTTTATGAGCGAATCTTAAAGTACGTTCTTTAATTCACTGGGATTATAAACGTCATCAGAAAAGCTCCGGAAGTGTTATAAACTTCTTTCGTCTCTCGTGGTTCATATTTTTCATTGGAAATTTCGGAATCGTTTTCGTTGAAATTGACACTAAATGCACAGGCGCTTCGTATATGTATCAAATCCTACCGTCACCGGTTAAATGACCGTTTATGCAATAAATACAGTTCTTGGAATTAGATGTAGGTAAATGTTAAGTTAACGTGGGAAACAATAAACTGAACAATTTTCAGATAATAAGAAATCGAATGATATATTTTCATTTTTCTTTATGACACGAACGGTAAAATAAAGAAAACAGGTGCATAATTTGAAACGCTTCTTCACTTGTAAGATATTATTACCCTTCACAGGGATAACAGAATTGCAAAATAATGGTTAACACACAAAGCCTTCGAGGCAAGATTTTTGTGAGTTTATCGTGGGGGAATTTATTATACAATAAGTTTTGACATCCACGTACAAGCAGTTCAAGTTAAAGCTTTCTTAGATATAGGAGAAAAAGAGAAGCCATCCCAGCCTTAGATTTGAATTAGAGTCCTTCCATTTAGCCAGGAATGCCTTGATCGTTAGACCAACGAGGAGTGGAAAAACGCTGTCTTTCCCCGTATGTAAGGATGTAAAACATTATTACCCTTTACAGGGATAACACAATTGCCAAATAATGGACACATCACAAAGCCACCGAGACGAGTAATTTGTGATGTTTCGTTTGAGAATTTAATATACATAATAAGTTTTAGCTTAATTACTTAATAAAGCTCTAGCTTAAGATGCTTATCCGTGGGTGTCGAAATTTATTATGATAAATGTGATGCGTATATCAGCTGATACACGCGTTGGTTAGTAGTGGCTCCTTCAGACCATGCTTCGCTTATTTGGCTGTTGACTGCCGAAGACGTGTCATGGTCAAATGTTTTCATATATATCTTTATTTACAGCTAATATGGGTCTTAGTTTTATTCCGAACTGGTATCCGGTTCTGATAATTTTATTATCAGAACTGGCATCCGGTTCTGATAATTTTATTAAGGAGAGTTAATTTGTTGGCCAGTCAAATGACCTGTTGCGATAGTTGTGCTACATATCGCACTACATGTGTCTCAGCAAAAAGGGGAATAAAAGTTACGACAAAAATAAAAATAGATGATTAAACGGATAACATAGAAGAATTATCAGAAATCAAACAGAAAAAAATGACCAGGTGTAGTATGTTTAGTCTGTAGCAAAATAATTAAATGAAACAAGTACCACAGGAGAGTAATTTTACATATTTCAATGTTTCGCCATAATAATAGTTGTTTAATTTTGACTAATGATAGAGGTGGACCTGAGCACATCGTAATTGGTAAAACAAGTCAGTTTACCTTGAATTTAAAATAAGAAAAGAGAAAAATAGCAAAAGAAATAATTAAAAGGAAATAAATAGAAATACATGATAAATTTAGTATGAAGAAAGAGATTTAAAAAATAAAAATCTGCATGGTAAAATGGAAAAAAGTAAAAGAAAAAGTAAGTAGTAAGACTTGGGATCATAAAAATGCTTCTGAAATGTTTAGAGCTCTGCATCCTTTCTTCTCAATTGATTTGCATTTACTTTTCTTTCTTTTTATCTGATATTATTTTGTTTTATCTTTCTCAGCATTTTTGCGCTTTTGCCCTATTTTTCAGCTTAAAACCAATAAAGATTTTCCACCAATAATTAGTAAAATCAAATGAATCATAATTATTGTATTCAGTTATTCAACTCATCAAAAAAATAAAATATCGTTGATTTAAAGTGTTCAATATATTGACTTTTAATATAAAACTGCAAAGTGAACCCCAAAACAGTTTTACAAATAAAAACACATTTAAATTTGCGATAGATTCAATGCCTTCATATTTAGATTTCATTATTAGTTCACATAAGCCTACTGAGTATGTCTTTCAAATACGTTGACCCTATGGTATAATTATGGGGGGGCTAGGCGTGGCTTTGCCCTCTTTAGAAAAATTTGGCTTACCCTTAGGAAAATAAAATTTACCAATAAATTCCAGAGGTCGTGTATAGACCTCTAGAATTTATTTGTAATTTTTGTTTTCTTAAGGTAAAGACAAATTTTTGTTTTCCTAGGTGTAGGGTTATAGCTAATTTCCTAGATTTCGAGGCATCCAAATGTTTTGACCATATTTAGCTATTAAAAGGAATTTTTAAAAAATTAAATGAGAAATGTTGAATTATTTAAAAAATGAAATCTAATGTAATATGATATACAAAATAAATATTTTAAAAGAAACAACCCAAATTTTTGAGGAAAAACAGCAAATAATAATTACAAAACGGAATAAAGATTTAACGAAGAAGTAACATAAACCGCGATAGAAAAATAAAATACATTTAAGGAATAAAATGACAACATTGGAAAGATAATAAATGCAATTGAAAATAATAATATGTTTGAAGTTAAACAATAGCGAATTTAGGAAGTTAAATAAAAAAAAATCTTAACAGAAAAGAATTAAAATTTGAATACAGAATAGCTGAAAAAATGAATTCAACGCAAAAAACTTATATGAACGATTGAAAACACAAATAATGGAGAGAAAAGATAAATGCGATACAAGTACCAAAATCAAAAACATAATAAACAACACTTGTGGGATATAATGGACAATAATAAAGATGAAACAATAATAAAAATTTAATAAAAAATAGCGGAGAAAAAGTAATATAAAATTTAAAAAAGCATATGCAGAAAACAATGCTTAGTTTTAGAAACCATAAATGGAACTGTCAACAGCAAAGTAATTGTTATATTTATAATTTATACGATAAACAAATTATTTAAATATTGTCATTATCAAATCGCACATTAGTAGTTCGTGTTACATTAAAATTAGGTTGCATTTTCTTTATTTTTAAAATATTTCTAAGTATTCCCTGTTAAAAATGTAGAAAAAACATTTTTTATTATTTTTTATCTCCCACGCAAATAGATATTTTTTCTTAAAAAACAAATACGTAACGATATTAAGATGCAAAATATTTGTTTTTCAGTTCGGTTAAATAATCATTAAATGTGAAAAAAGCAAAAACAAAGGACTTTCTTTACCTCGGCTAAAGAAAGCATTTTAAAATAAAATAAGAGTTAACACGACGGGATAAAAATGTGATTAGAAGAGTACATCTTGTTGCCAATTTCCAATAAATATGAAAGTGCGTTTTCTTGCCAATAATAGCAACACATTTTATGATTTGGATATCAGCGTAGTAACACAGTCTATACAATCTATATTTTCACACACTCTCTTCCTGAATAGAGTATAAAAACAATTGCCACTTGTTTACTAAGGATTAGGAGATACTGTTCTAAAGCTTTGTTTCCCCGAGCAGAAAATTTCAAACCTGAGAGTGCTTTTATGGGAAATAAACAATCCATATATAATAGGCTTATAATTTAACATATTCGTAAAAACAAGCAATTGTGAGAAAGAGACCGTTTCAATTTATTATTGTTCGTCAAAACAATTTAAAGAGTCTTGCTTTAAAACCGAAAGAAATCTATTTTTGAAAAGCATTAAATTTCGTTTAAGGTCGGCGACAATTTTGGCACTCAAAATCGACTTTCAAACACGAGATAAATGATTTAATGATTAGTTGAAAATTTCACTAAAAGTTTGACCACAATTTGTTAGATAATGTGTTTAGCGCCAGTTGCTGCATTTCATATATGAATTATGTAATAGGGAGGTCTTTACTGAAAGTTGTTTTTAATTTGAAAATGAATCTTATCAATTTCAAGTAAGACTCTGAAATTTATTTTTTAAAGTTTCGTAGACCGTGTTTTTTAATATTACACTAACACCATATTCAGCAGATTGGGTGCCGGTAAAATATAAATCGCCAATTACAAAGATCGCTTTACATGGAAACATATATATTAACAAAGATCTTCAATCTGTCTTTCTGAAGAACAAGATATTGGACAATACCATCGGCCATGCTGCATTTGCCCATAATGACTGATAGTAAGAATAATAATGGAATACCACACCTTTTGTACAGGGTGTCCCATAAATACCGGGCCTATTGAAAAATTAATTATAAAAACGGGAAACTGTTGAGATGCACCATTTTCTGTACTGAGTTGAAAAATTTTCAGTCAGATAAAAAAGCAAAAACAAATGATGCATCTCTGTCGCTTATCGCTTTTTTTATTATTAAGTTTTCAAATAAGTCACTCATTTTTGGGACACCCTGTATATGGATGACATAAATCTATATGCAGCAACTACTCCCAAATTTTGGCACCTGGTCCAAAAATCAGAAATTTTCTCAAAGAACATAAAAATGGAAGTTGGGTTAGATAAATGCAAAATACTGAGTAACGCAAAAGCACTTAAGCCAACTTCAATCGAACTGGAGGAGGATGGGGTGGTGGAAGTTACGAAAGAACAAGAAACACATAGAAATACATTGGAATATTTCAAACTCAAAGTCAAGAACACAAACAAGTTAAAGCAAAATTATCCCAAATCTACAAGAACAGACTAATGATAATTATGAAAATTGAACAAATAAATGCTTATGCACTACCAATACCTGGATATTCCTTCAGGATTATCAAATCTATAGACACCAAGTTTGGGAGCTTGCAGCCAAGGTCGTAGCCAGGACTTAATTCCGGGGGGAGGATTCAAAAATTTTACAAAATGACAAATAAAGATGTATCATTTTTATGGTAAAGAAGAATTATAAATTGATCCATGGCGTAGGAAACGGAGGCTCAGTAGACTCAAGGCCCCCTATTGCATATCAAAGTATATTATTTTCTCTAAGTTCGCATAGCATGATCTTCTTTGAAGCCATTTGAGCCCCCAAGTTTTTCATTGCTACGCAAACAAAATAGATCATACGAAAATAAAGGAGAAAACATCAGTTTTGCTTTCAGACATCATTGTCCCGTTTATTATTCAGGATGAATATAATTTTTTTATATTTTAATATAAAGGTAAAATATTGTCCTCTTCAAGTGCCTTTTATATTTTTTTCGGAGACGTAACTAGTCATTTTCAAAAAGAAAAATGCCAAATGCGTTTTCACGAGAGAGGCTCAATAGGCACCAATTTCGTGAAAACTTGCGAAAAGACAGATTTGAAATAATCACCATGCACAGAGGGACGTCAAATAAAAAAATTGATAAGGACGCCAAAATGTTAGTTGTAGTTCGTTCGCGGAAAATTGACCAGTGGTATCGTTAGAATTCACGGAAGCTGACGTCACAAACAGGCTATTTCATTACAGTAGGGAGGAGGACGTCATTGCAGCAGAGGGGAGGATGTCATTAACTACAGCAGAGGGGAGGACGTCATTTCAGAACTGGTTTTTGGCGAATAAAAACTAGTTCTGAAATGCCGTCCTCCTCTCTGCTGTAATGAACTAGCCAGTTTGTGACGTCAGCTTTCGTGAATTATAATGGGACCATCGGTCAACTTCCTGTGAACAGACTATATACCTCTAGTTATATTTAGTGAGGCTGATGGCGCACAGGCGGAAAAATCGTAAATCCGGCCCCCGCCACGAATTGGTCTAAAACTGAAACTTGCAAATTCGTAGAGCTCTATACTAAGCAAAGATACACATGGAATGCTGACAGCACAGATGATTTAACATTGGCAGATGTAAAGCTAAAATATACAAATATACCGGAAACCTACAACCAAGAGCTTGCAAAAAAAAATAAAAAATGTCTACATCTGACAACGCAAAACTAAACTATAAAATCATAAAATAGGGCAAAAGATCTTGCAATAAACTAGCTAGAAAATAATGAAATGCAAAAATGCTCGCTGTAGCCGTTTCCTCATCAAGTAGAATGAACAGAATTCACATTGTTTCAATTTAAAATCAAGGGGTGAGTGATTTTTGTGAGGGTAAATAAAAACGAAAGAAATGGCTCTAGGGAATTCAAGGTATTTGAGCCAAATAAGCTGAAAGTCGTCCAGCGTAAATGACAAATTGCTGTCAGGAGTAAAAATCTTCCCAGGAAAGGAAGTCTGAAAAAGAGAAACGAAGAAACAAATACGGAAAGTGCAAATTGACCCCATGTTAGAACGCAATTCGACCACTTATTTTGTCGTGATATTCGAGTTTTCTAGACATTTTATGACGTTATAATTAAGACACAACAACGTTATTTCTTGGGGCTTGCGAGGAAGCGGCAGAACTTTGATGACAGTCGCGTTGTCGCCATATAGTTCAATCGAGTTGGACTGTATACAGAAAAATTTAAATCGCTTAATCGTGTTTGACGGAGCAAGGATAGCTAAGGACATCTCGCGTCGGGCTTTCCAGAATTCTGAGAGATTCACGGCTTCTTCACTAAGGAATTCAAGCATCGAACTATGATAGATAAATAAAACAAAAGACTATCGCAGTTAAAATTAAATAATTTATTGTCATGACAGATGTTTCAGTGGCCTCGTGCTGTCTTCTTCAGACGATATACACCTATGAACCAAACAAGCTGTTGATTGATAATGCGGGTCACAGTTGCCGTTATGCGAGCTACAAAACAATGATTCGGAGAACAATAACCAGTTTTTGAGATAAGAGAAACGTCTCTAGATAGGACATGGATCTACTGGTCGGCAGAAATATTCAGGAAACGGGCAAAATTAAACCATGAGGACTCTTAAATGCGGTAACAGTTTTATATGCTTATAATCTTAATTATTAATTAATAATTTTGATAATATATATATACAAAAAATATGCTTTTATTCAGATCGTGGATATCTCTGTTGCCTATTCGAAATATGTAGAAGACTTCGAAAAAATTAAGGTCCGATGAAAAGTGAACGCATCCAATGATTCGGACATTATGGAAAGAGAAACTATGGTTTTGATAGCAACAATGCTAGGCGATAGAAGATTTAAATAATTTTTGTTTAAATACATAATTTTCATGCTGTCACAACATTAAATTATTTCATTTTGAGAAAGTATTGTGTTTTATCTATTTGCAAATTTTGTACAATGTACCAGGTCAATCGCAATCGAACTATGGATTGACTAACAAATCAGCAAGCCCTCTGTAGCATCGAGATTCCAACGGAAATTTCCACGCAGTTAAAACATGCGTGAAAAAAAAAAAAAAGATTCGCTTCGTTTGTATATGTTTAATGACGTAACTACCATTAAGAACATACTGTATCGGAACCTAGGATTTTCCAAGGAATCTAAGTCTTTGTTGTCCAGGATATAAAACCCCGGACTACGGCAGGTATTAAAACGCCACGCGTTTCACAATATAATTTCAATTGAACCCGGGCTAACGGCACAATACGCAAACGCTTATCCTATGCGTCGCTGTATTACTGTCTTAGTACAAAGAATGATTGTAAAAAGCAATACTAAAATAAAAACTGCAAAAAAAAAAAGCAATTTTATTGAATTAAGTAATAAATAATTTAAAAGAGTAATGAGTTTTTTCAATGAAACGTTCTCATGGGTACTAAACGTTTTGAATCGCTGTTATAGGATGATGTGTAGCATTTTGTTTTAATAAAGTATGCGGTTTTTCTAGTAATGCTCTTATCGCTGCTTATCAGCAATTAATGTGCCGAGTGTGCCTTTTTAAAAGAATTAGAATATTTCTAGTAGGTTTTTAAATAGCACCGGAAACTGCCCTCGAATAGTTTTAAAAAGTACTTTTAATAATGTCCTATTATTTTCTATACATAACTCATTCCATGCTTTCTATGGAAGGGAATAAATTAAATTTATACCATTACAGATATCACTACTTTTAAAGTTGAAAGAGTTCCCTCTGTTTTACAAGATTCTTGTTATACATTAAAAGCTCTTTAATCCGGTATTCTTTGGTTAGGCACATCCTATAATCCGGCACCGATCGAGCTGCTCGAATTCGGTTTTTCGGGTGGATTCGGGCGTTTATTGACCTTGACCGCCAAGTCGGATGAAGAAGGAAACATGACACATGACGCTAAAATCTCGTGGAAACAGGTTTCTGTTGCATTAGATACATTTATAAAATTTGTGGAATCCAACAAGAGCTATAACTAACTCTACAGAACTCACAAATTTGTGTATAATCTGTAACGATTCTTTGAAGAAAAGATCAGAATCTCGGATCAGAGACTTTTTTAAACAGTAATGCTCATGTGTATTTTTTACTGCCGTAGAGCAGCTTATTATAGCATGTTTTAAATATCATTGCACTGTATTAATTTTTCTTTGGTATTCCCGTTAAAACCATATTGATATTCGATAATCTAGCAAAATCGCTATTCCGACACGGCCGTGGTCCCGTACGTCTTGGATTAAAGAGCTTCTACTGTAGCTACATCCATATATGCTTTCAATTTTGCGGCCAATTTTGCATATATTAAATAATGAGTACGTCCCTATTTCTCTCGTTATGGGTTCAATGACAATCCCACGAACGTGAAAAATTGTAGTTTTGGGAGAGAAAAAATAGTTTAAATGTTCTCGTTGGGACATACATTTCGAAACTTATTTTTTGAAACCGACTGCTAGCGAAGTATGTACTCCTGATGACACGGAAGTATGCCAATATCAATACATATCAGTGTTTTGATTTTTCTTATTTAAAAAAAAAATTGTCTTTGGAAAGTATCGAAAAAAAGTCAAATATGAATTGAAAAGTATTCGAAGAAATATCGAATACCTGCGAACTTATGGCATTAAAAGTGTGTAGATTAATGGTGTCGTTAGAGCATATAAGTGAAAAATGTTGCACTTGCACATTGTGGTTTTAGCATCGTATCGCTACGTCGTATACGCTAAGGAGTCCTTCATTTACGAGGGTTCAATCAGGTGGTAACGGCGAAAATTTTTCGTATTCGCTATTTTCTAAACATTGTCCTTAAAATGAATATATTTTGTCGTCGGAATAATACAAGATCCATTATTATTCGACGATGTACTAATTTGTGGTCGTTAGTACTTGTAGGTGTTCGCATATCCAGCAGATTTTTGCATCAACAATAATTTGATATTTGTTAATAATATACTCATATTAGGAAAATTATCCATCCATCCATCCACCTACCTACCTATCTATCTAACCTATGACACTATCATGGTTAATTTGCTGTTTTAAAGAAAACCTTTTTGCAAGTGACAGAAACGCGCCAGATCTTTCTCTATGTACTGCGTGAATATTTTTCAATACGTAATAGTTGAAGAGTCGGTGAATCATGGTTCTAATGTAAAGATGCTTCAGAGAAAGACTGGTAAGAGAGAAATATGTTAAATTCAAAAATGTATAGGGATATGAATACGAAGACAAGAGGCTGTGTGGGCAAAGCAAAAAGTTTTGAAGTAAATGTTGTACTGCATTAGGAATTGAAGCTCGGTCAATTCCTTTTTAATATCATAACAGATGTGAATACTGACCATGTGAGAAAAATTGCACAATGGAATATGATATATGCAGATGACGTCCTATCTTATGCAGGATCTAGAAAAGAGGGGAAAATAAAGTTTAAGTTATGAGAGAAAACCTTGCAGGAAAGCGAGCTAAGAATAAGCAGCAGTAAAACGGAATGCATGCTATGAAATAAATAAGACTGAGAAGTGGAGCATTCCCCAATATACAGGGAATAAAATTAAGAAAGTTGAATAATTTAAGAGTCTTGGGTCAGCAGTGGACGAGGGTGGGCGTGTAGAAAAAGGAATCAATTGTCGATTGCAGGTTGAACGTAGAAATTGGAAAGAAACGATCGGCAGGCTCTGTGTCAAAAATTTCCCCGTTATACTAAAAGGGAAGATCTACCAAATTTTGCTCAGATTGGCTTTAATGTATGAAACTGATACATTGACACTCAAGAAATCAAATGCCAAAAGGATGCAAGTACCAAAAATGACAATATCGAGATGGGTGTGTGGAATGACAAGAAGGGACCGAGTCAGAAATGAACAATAAGTGATAAAACACAGGTAATGGAGTCGATAAGAGCCAAGACTGAAATGGTATGGACATGTACTATTGAGGAAGAGGGTTATGTAAAACGACCAGCAATAAAATGGATGCTAATGGAAGATGCAGAAAAGGAAGGAAAGAAAAGGAGGAAAGATTTAACTAAGGAAGGTTATAAGAAAAAAAACAGAGCGGAAGGAAGAAAATGCGATATTTGCCGAAAATTTATTGGAAACAGTGATCTCATATAAACTGGAGGGAAAAAGAAAAGTTGGGGTGGTTAAAGAGTCATCTTAAAACTGCTCGCGTTTCTTTTAAATGATCTATATTATATATATATATCTTTACAATATGTTATATATATGTGGTTATATTCTCATCCACTAGATCCGCCAGAAATCCGATTAGAAGGTCGTCCGAAGGGAGAAGCCATCGTCGAAGGGATGTTTTTGGTTCTAAGGTGCAAAGCTGACGCTAATCCTAAAGCCAATATCATCTGGAGAAAGTCTGGCCACTCCGGTATTTATGACATTAAAGACCAAATTGAATTCAATCAGATCCGGAGGACGGATTCCGGAGTATACAGCTGTTCCGCCAAGAACGACATAGGACAAAGCGAAGAAATGGAAACTACCGTTGACGTCAAGTGTAAGTCCGTAAGTCTATTATTCTTTAGTAGCGTGATTCCGATCGGAAACCTGTTCTTAAAGAGCTATAAATGATCGACGCAATTCAAAGACAGCCCCTTTACCAAGACCGTTACCTTCCAAGCCCAGAAATTCTACCCCTTTCACGTCAAAAATAACAATGTACTATTTCGTAACCAACTTATTAAATTGTATTAGAACCTTTAAAAGATAATTCTATCTGCAATTATATTATTTTTCTTTATATAACTAACGTCATAAAATTTTATTAGAATCTTTAAAAGATACTCATAGTTTTGATTATGGTTTTCTTGCGCGCTTAAATCTGTGGGCAGACACACTTTAGACACCAGGAAAAGATAGATATATAGGCAGTTTATCTTTATCGAAAATGTTGAATCTATCATATTCTGTACTCGTCGGGACAGCGGAAAATGTTCTTATAGATAGATTAAATATTATAAGCAGTATAATTGCATACTATACTGCTAACTAAAGATATTAAATTTTATTAGTATATTTAAAATGTATTTGTTATTATATCCTTCTGTAATGACTAAGCCACTCAAAATTTTATTGAAATCTTTAAAAGATTTCTTTCTGTGATGTTTGCTTTCTTATGGAAGGTTTTGGCTTGCGAAGATTTATATAATGCAAATTAAGAGCATTGTGTAAACTTTATTATATGGTTCTTATTCAATTCCTTTTTTAATTTTAAGAGCTGTGTATAGTCTGTCTATCACGGGAATACCTTACACCGCAAACTCTGCTTTTGCCTGTTGCTAGCAAACAGATGCAGATTTCGTTGAAAGTGGAGTTTTCACGGCCGACAAATTATACTTTATACGTTATCAAGAGAAAAGTATTCAGAAAACAGGATCTAAAGTACAGGAAAAGATACGCTAATTGTTGAAGTTTGGAAGGAAAATATAAAGGTATATTTGCATAGAGAGCGCGCGCATTTACCTTACATTTTTATACAAAGTTATTTTGGAGAGTATAATTTTAAAATGCATTATGTATTACGCATTATACAAAGCTCCTAGAAAAGTTGGAAAGCAGCCAATAACTTTTGAACCAAGACGAATCTTGTAACGAATAGTAGTTATAGACTGATATAGTAAAATGACTCTGCACTATCAGATGCAATGAACAGCAGCGCTCCTGGTGGCGAATTGAATAAGTTAAAAATTTTATTTCAAAAATTATAAAGATATAGAAATATTTTCAATCAGAAAGTTATACAGCATTCTTTAGTTGGTAAGAAAAGACATATGGCTCACATGCACTAAGTACATGTACTGCCACAAAGTGAGAAGTGTTCCGAAAATCTCAATGCATCATTTTCAGTTAATGCTTTTTGGTGTTTTAAAAGTTGAGTTGGAGTTCTTATAGGAGAGAGATCATTGTTTCTTTTTTTAAGAACTTTAATTCAACCTCTAAAGCAGTAGAAAACATTAACTGAAAGCTAATGCATTGAAACATCGGGATTACCTTACTTCGTGACAGTACGTATACATAAGGCATGTAAACTGTTCGTCTTTTCTTACTAACTGAAGGATGCTCTACAACTTTCTAATTGAAAATATTTCGCTATCTTTATTATTTTTCGAAATAAAATTTTTAAACTATGTTTAGTTTTCATAAAATAAAATATTGAAATATTCGTTTAAAGGTGTGTGGATCACAGGGGAACTAGAATTTTCAAAGATTATTTACTTCTTAAATTCTGCTATTATTTCATTTAGTACAGAACGTGTATTGTTGTCTTCATTTCTTAAAAATTCCACTGAATATCTACATGCCCAGATAAAACCTTTGTTCGGAAGTGGTACAAAATTTATCCAGCTTACATCCTTTGAAAAATGATTTCAATGAACGAGTCAGGTAAACAAGTGTATTTTTCGCATTTTCAGACACATTTATTAGTTTAAATAGTGGTATACCTGTATAAAAGGGGGGGGGGGATTAAATCCCTTTAATACGATACCAAGGTATACTTTCCTCTTTAAGCGCCGTGCGCGAATCACATAATATCTTTTTAAAATATTTGAACCTCTTTGTAAGTGTTAAATTGCTATGGCCTTGAGTTGCATATCACCATATTCAAATGCTTCCCCAATCTGTGAGTTTTTAACAATTACTGCGGGAAAGAATTATTTCAAATATAAGAATTAGTTCGTAAAAATTAATGGTAATGTTATATTATATTTATGATACCATTATTTCATTAGCGGACTTTAGAAATGTTTCCGACGTTTATACACGGCGCTTTGATACCTTTAGAACTAACATCAAAAATTACGCTCTATAAGAGTGATACTAATACATTAATGCATTTTGCAAAAAATTCAAGTTTAGAATAGTTCAATCAAAAATTCGATTTCATGTTTCTCTTCATTTAAACTTGCGATCTAATTTCAAACTTTAGCGAAGCACTCTTATTCTTCTTTAGATGATTATTTTTGTCTCAGCTGATAACAAGGAGGACAGAGGAGAGGCGTGACATGTTTTAAACAAGACATGTATTAAACAACGCAAGTGTTGAAACATGAAAATGTAAAATATTCACTAAGGTTGAAAAGCCATCAATTCAACTTTAAAGAAGCCATGGTCATTTGCCAACCTTTTTCGGTCATTGAACTTGACTTCCTAGAAGCATTTTACATCCATAGATTTGGTACATCACTTGTGAACGACCATAAATCAACCCCAAGTTTTAGTGGGGCTTGGAAAAATCTGTTAAAACTCTTCCCCATTGCTTCTCCTTCAACTACACCTGCTACTTAACTTTGTGACCAAAATTTACCACTTTTGTAAGTTGGCCGCCTAAAACAACTCTGTACTCCTGAAAAAAGCACTAACCGCTACCGGCAACGTATTAACCACATCGAGTTGGCAACACTCCAATGTTGTTTATTGCACGCTAGTTCCAGACGAGGAGAGACCTTGTTCTCTCGAAACGTGCGTCGAACCATCTTTTAAACTTACAACTACGCTAAAAAACGTTGTTATTTTTCCATTATTGTTATATTTGCGTAGTGTTCGTCACTTTTTCAATCTTTAGTTTCAACCTATCAATACTCTTGTTTTATGTAGACTTAAGCGTCCGAATATTTTTACCCAGACAGTATATTTTTATATACATTAATGTCTTCTATTGACATGGATAAGAATATTTCAGACATTAATGCCCAAGGTTCATGCATTTGATTTTACATCTACTTCAACGAATTCATATCTAATCTAATTGTAACATTACTTTTCCCCTTTCAATATAATTCTAATTTTATATGTTGCGTATGGTGCAAGCTGTATATTTTGCAAATTAATAATTATACTTTTATAAATCCAAATTCTAAATAATAAGTGTTTAATTAACTATGTAGAAATCTTTATGTCATTTTCAGACAAGCCGAAAATAACCCGGGTGTTTCCTTCTCCGCGGACAACTGTCAGCTTATACCATCCAACGAGATTGGTTTGCGAAGCCGAAGGAAACCCATCACCGAAGTAATTTATTATCTTATTATTACTTACAACATATTTCCTAAATAGAATATCTGAATAGTGCTATATTGCCAATATCTAAGGCATGTTAAATTCAGAATTATAGAATACATTCTAATTCTAAAACATTACGATCACAGCATTCTGACTCTTTGTGCGAAGAATTTCAAAAGATTGCATTCTTTGATTATATAATTAATATTATTTTGTGGTGAATGTGTATACACGTTTGCGTTAAATTTAATTAAACGTTTCGTTAACTGTTTCGCACCATATTGTGCAGAACAACTTTACAGAAACAGCTGCCCATTTCACTTCTGCAACAAATATCGAAAGGTCGGTTTTGCTGCTCAATTAAAAAAAACAGACAAAAACAGTAGTTTGCGAACTATGTGGAGGTTACTATATCTATTTGAATGGAAAAACTGTATCGATGTCATTTCTAACGTGTGATGAAACATCTGAAACGGAATGTTAAAAATTAAAACGGATAATGTAACGTATTACGCAATTTGCTGTTTGTATGAAGGTGTTTTACATATTGTGCTTTTGTTAGATATTCCTGGCTACAAAGGATTGGTGGAGATCCTGTGATGTGGCAAGAGAGGGCCTCGAACGCCACGTTTTACATTCATAACGTCAGCTATATGTTTCAGGGCATTTATCTATGCCAGGCTTCTAACGTTATAAACGGTCTCCTGAATACTGTGAAGTCGGAAGAAATATTTTTGGACGTGACAGGTAATGTGAGTTGTTTATCTTCATGAGTTTAGTGATATTTCTGACTAGATATGTTTGAGTTTTACTGCGCAAGGACAACAAGGATCATGACACAACGTGATCCGCAGTTTTCCGAGGAATCCGAACCTCTTAAAGCCTAGAGAACCAAGCCCCTGACTACAGCGAGCGGGTAATGACGAGATAATTATTAATTAATGAGACGGTTATGACACCAAGTGAAAGTGCTCTTATTTGGAACAGTTGGAAACCGAACGGGAGATAATTGCCCGCTAGGAGAACGCGGTGCCACTGCAACCTCTCACGGAATAGATTTGTTTGTGCTTAAGTGCTCAATAAGTAATTTAATACAAAATGAGTTCAAAGTAATAAAGGTATATGGAGAAATGTGTGTGTAATATGGTTTCTGTTGTCGAACAAGGGAAATACCTAACAACGATCTCACAGATTTGCTTGAAATACACGAAATAAGTTCACTCTGAGGTCTGAATCATAATTCTGACAAGTGTTCATTTATGAAAATTCATGAATACGAAGTTATCTATGTTCTGTGCTGCGGTAAAAAAATTGCTGCTTTATATTATTATCGGCTGAAACCATACTTGGTCCATTTTTTGGCGAAAAAGTACCCTTCCTATTTCTTGTGCTACTATTTCTTGTGCTTACCTATTTCTTGTGCTATTTTGTCTCAATCACCAAATCATGTCTTTCCGTTTAAAGAAAAGCGTATGCATTCATAACGTGGAATAAGTGTATCGGCTCGGCTACAAGGTGCAAGAAAATTAGAACTGAAGACATTCAAATAGTATGTAATTGAATGAGAGATTGATTAATATACTATTCATCAAAATGATACTGAGCTTGTGGAATAAAATAATCAAAGCTAGCGAATATAGAATAAAATGAAACTGATAATGGAATTAGTGTGCAATACATTTAATGAACAAGCAAGTAAAAGAAAATCAACTAAGGTCGATATTTAAATTTAGAAGGTTTCAATTAACATTGAATCTGTGATTGTTTTGCTTTTTTCAATAAATTTTGGCGAGTTGAAAATTTAAAGTTGGCAAATTGAACTGTGATGACTTGTAGTTTATTTTCCAAATTCCAATTCGCCACTTTTAAATTTTTAAAACTTCCAAATTCCAACTCACATAATTTTTGCGAATTGAAAGTTGGAGAGTTGAAAGTTGATCATTCGGAAGTTGGCGAGTTGTAGATCATTTTCCAAATTCCAATTCACCAATTTCCCACTAACGAAACTTCTAAATTACAACTCGCATAAATTTTTCGAGTTGAAAATTGAAAGTTGGCGAGCGGAAAATTGACTAGTCGGTAGTTGACGAGTTGTAGTTTATTTTTCAAATTTCAACTTGCCAATTTTCAACTTCCAAAATGTCCAAATTCCAACTGGCATAATTTTTGTGAGTTGAAAATTGAAAGTTGACCATTCGGAAGTTGGCGAGTTGTAGTTTATTTTCCAAATTCCAATTCGTCAATTATCAACTCGCAAAACTTCCAAATCCTAACTCGCATAATTTTTCAAAGTTTAAAATTGAATGTTGGTGATTTGCAAATTGACCATTTGGAATTTGGCGAGTTGTCGGTTTTTTTCCAAATTCTAATTCACCAATTTCTAACTCCCAAGACTTCCAAATTCCACCTTGCAAAGCTTCCAAATTTCAACTCGCAGAAACTTCCAAATTCTAACTCGCATAATTTAGCGAGTTGAGAGCTGAAAGTTGACGAGTTGGAACTTGACGAATGGTTAGTTGGCGAGATGTAGTTTACTTTCCAACTTCCAACTCCTAATTTCCCTAATCCCCGACTCTCTAATTCGCAACTTTTTAATTCCCCAACTCCTTAATTTCAAAATCTCTAATTCACAACACTCCAATTCGCAAATCTCTAATTCTCAACACTCCAATCCGCAACATTCCAATTCTCAAATTAATAACTCCAATTCGCAACTAATTCTCAAGTAACTCAGTAGGTTCACAACGCTAAAAATAGCCATTATTATTGAATTTACGGAAGACCTTTTCCTTACACTTTTTATTGCAGACAAACAGACGGACAGACAAATAGAAAAACCAAAAGCAATAGCGGGTTCAATATCTATTGAAACAAACTCTCTAATAAAGCATTGATATACACAATAAGTATATTTGTAAAAATTAAATTCAGCCTTAAACGTTTTTCGAAGGCTTTCAGCTATCACCATCAGAGAAGTCTTCGTAACGGTAAGAGCGGAGGCTGGTACAACGGGTAAGATTATGGGTGTTGTCCGAGAGTTGGTGCTCTCTATTGACCGACAATAATTATAATTATAATACTTTATTGACCGAACGTAAACAGCATAATTAAAATTTGATGGATAAATGGATTGAATGATGGTAAAATACTGAAAATAATGATGGAAAATTAAATTAAAAATGAAATAATGGAAAAAAATTGACGTGGATAAAACGTAACTACATCGGATGGATATTGGCCGTGGTAGACATGTCATTTGCTTTCTCCGTGTTTTTATGAATAAATAAAATCAAAAAAATATAAATGAGCCGGAGGAGATGGTTTAGAGATTAATTTAGCTTAATCGAAGTTAAAGAATTAACTAACATCATCACTTTCGAAAGATACAAAATTCTTAGATATAATACTCCAATCAAACTTGAAATGGGATATTCACATCGACTTTGTCTGTTCTATTGTAAGTAGAAATATTGGTATACTTCATAACCTTTCTTTTACAATACCACTCAATATGCTTACTCAATTATACCATTCCTTTCTCTTTTCTCACTTCCATTCCTGCCATACTGGGGTTTCACAACCAAACTTAACTTATGCAGAATTCAGTCTCTATAAAACAGACTTTTTTTTATTTAGTTAAACTCGTGATTTCGTCTCTGAACGTTACTAACTACGAAATTCACAAATGATTTAATGTACTGCCAATAAACAAAATATTTAGCTATAAACTCTTATTAATTATGTGCCAATATATTCAAGGTGCCTTCATCTCCTATCCAATTAATCTACAACCGTCTCAACATCAATATCCTAAATCTTGCCATTCTAATCCCCGTTCCCTATTTTCGAGGCTCAACATTGGTCTTCGAAGATCAGGCTGTGCTGGCCCTAGTGTCTGGAATATTCTAGCTACCAATATTCACTCACTACGCTCTTATGACCACTTTTCAGGTTTTGCATACATAAATATGTATTTGACTAATTGGAGTCTTCATAGTTTCTATGTATGTCTTCTATGTGTCTGTTCTGCATGTTGCCTGCTTGTCACGACCTCATCGATTGCGAGTGTTTAGCCTCCCACCACGTATATTATTATTCCTGAGTCGCAACACCTTCTTACTCATTGCATTCACCTTTCTGCCATTGTTATTTGAATATTTCACATTTATATATATCTCTCTCCACTGGTATCTAACTCCGTGTGACCCGAACTAGTCAGATTCACATCTTTACACGTAGTCGCCCAGATTAACCTCGCCTAATTACATTATAACTATGCAGTTACATTTTTAATTTCTAACTCAATCACTAATTGAAGCTTTTTTATATATATACACTTACTCTATCGACCTGTATTCGCAAATGATACTGATACAGCCTTTGTTCATCTTTATATATTTTCTAATTTGCGTTTATTGCATGTTTCATTGTTGTATATTGTAAATATTGCATGGTTTGCTTAAATTTCTAAAAATAAATAAAAAATAAATTTATTATCTGTAAATCAGCACCCTTCATTCAGTCATTGATTTTAATAGCTAGAAATACTTTCGCGTTATATCATATTAGTTTGAACCAAACCCATATGTGGATGAATGGAGTCTACGCTATACCACTATCTATATTTTGAGTTTTGTAGTTGAATGTATTTACGTAGTTTGAACAATCATGTGAAAATCGCCTGACATACAATATACGTGAATCTATGATATACGTGATGTTTTTAAATGGATTTCTGTTTTTAAGGGAGGACGGGGACAGTTACACATATTAAGACTAAAGGCAAAATTTTCCTAAATTCACTATTGGATAACCGGAATTTGTTATATTGTAGAAATATTTTTTTTATTTACGTAAGTTAATTTACACATGTGAAATGCACATTTGATGCACGCAGTAACACAAATTTAAAATATTATATCGCGTGTAGGTCCCGAGTAAATGTTACAACATTTCTCGGGACCTACAGCTCTCGAGACCCACCATGCTCTCGAGACCCTGCAGAAACAAAATAATTGCTTGAGCGACATATCAATGTGTTTATCAATTAGATTGTTTACGGATATTACCCTCACTCCTGCAATCTTACTTTAATCAGTTTCCTTTTTAAAACTCTTTATTATTCCTTATTTTTTGTTTCTTCATTTAGTGCATTCCAAAATTTAGGTCTATCTATTTTCTATGTTGTTTTTGCCTTTTCATTTCTTATTTTTGGTATATGTAATATTTCGGCTCTTCCCAATACTAATCCCTCATTCAAGTGTTGTCTATGTGTTAATTAATATTCATAAGTTAAAGACATTACTTCATATTTACGAACGAATAAATGAAAACCAGCATAATGAATCTATTAAAATAAACAAATTAAACCAAAACTATAACACTCGACATAAGATGGAATTGAAACGAAAAACTATAAGAGCAAATGTTGGAAAAAATAATATAAATTCCCATGAAATATAATTGTGGGACAATCTACCTATTTAAATTAAAGAAATTAAACCTAAATAAAAATTTACGTCAAAATTAAAAAATACTTATTAAATAATCAAAATCAATTGGTTACAACTGGTTGCAGGCATATCAGCAATTGTTTTGGCTTGTATCCTATGTATGATCAACTGTATTTATCCATGAATAAATTACTTTTGATTGATATTATATTTATTATTCCATTAAATCTTTTATTTTGGATTCTTCCGTACATTTTGTTCAGTATACAATATGCGTATAATTTGCTTACTGGAATAATACTAGTTTCTTCCAATATGACTCTCCAATCCCACTCCTGGTTACCATACAACAAGAGTCTTCAACCCCTTTCAGTCCAAGGGCCAATTTTGCTTATTCTTATTAGTCAGCGGGCCGCACTACTCTGCTTAAAATATTAAGACTTAACAAAGGTGAATCCAAGAGGCTCAGGGGGAGGCCCTCTCCAATGGATTAGCCTTTATTGACATCTTTACTAAGGTTCCTATATTAGTTTTGCGCGCCCACTCTAAACGGTTTCTGGATCCGCGTCTGGGACTGCATATATATATATATACACTGAAACCCCCTCTTAACGGACAACCCTTAGAAACGGTTTTCCCTCTTTTACGCTCGGAAAAAAATTCCCCAGCAGAAACTGATTTACAATAATGTATTTCAAACCCTTGCTTAGCGGTCACCTTCATATACTGACGCGGATACTGTTTTAATGATCCATTCCATTATAATAGAACACAGGGCGAAATGCGTTGAACTTGTATCTTAACGGTGTTTCTCAGAATAGGAAACTAAGGATAAACAGGATAAGAGCTAAGGAGAATTTTCGCTCCCGTCAACAAAGGGTGGAAATTAACTCGGATTCAGCTGATTAATGATTAGTAAAGACACTGATAATGGATAAATCATATAGTGATGCACTCTACGAAACCAATAAACAATCATCAATATGAAACTACCGCATTTCAAATTTATTATTATTGTTTACTCGACTACCACACAGGTCCTCTAAGTGTAACGATGGGGAAACGGTGGATTTAATCTCGCAAATAAAAATACATTTTCATAGGAAGGGACTGGTGAGTGAAACATATCACACAGCTATTGATAATTTTTTTCCAAAGTAAATAAATTTTAATATTTAACATTGTTGTAAATTTACTTATATTCAACAAATGCTTATGTTCGTTATCTTAAACTTGTATTATGTGCTCAAAAATACAAAAGTTTCGAAACTAAATATTTGAATGATTGAAATGTAATATTTCAGCTACTTCAAAATGACCCCTCCCCCACTTTTTCGGACGAAGTTTTCAGTCCGGCGAGTGTCCGCTATAATTTGGCGCTTCACTGTATTGCAATGTAAAATACATAGGGAAGCAAAACACATTTACAATACTTTTGAGTTATTAATATATAAAACGAAATAAAGTCTCCGTAATGTGATTTTTGGCACTGCTTGTTGTCATTGTCAAGTCGTATTTTTGATGTTACAACCCTAAGTGTTTTCAGGGTAGACGACAGTTATTCTTGATCCAACTTTTGATTTTACCAACTTCATTCTTGGAGAAATGGACTGTTCGCAGACGCTCTCGCTTAGGCAGAGGGGGGTTGTAACGCCACACTGCGGTGAAATTTTGTATATATATATATATATATATATAGATGTGTGTATGTGTGTGTGCGCGTGTGTATGTGAATATAGTGAGTTGTATTTTTGTAACCCCATTGTAAGCCTATAACCCTTTCCCCTTTATGAACTTTTTGCGTACGCGTGTGCGCAGATATAAGTGTCCCGAATAGAAACGTCTTCAGAGCATGCAGTCAGATGGTTGGGAAGATGTTCTTATCGACATACGTGGAATAAAATTCAATAACTCCCAAGTAGAAATTTTTTAAGTCACTTTTGCACTGCAAATCGATAAAAGAAGAACTTCATTTAACCTATTTAGAGTTTTGGCGGCGTATTCTATTACGAGATATTTTCATGTGACTTTGAATAGTTTTGATGTTAACGATGTTGACTGGTAATTGCGAAGGTAATGGAGGGGAGTAGAAAGCTATAGCTTGTTACATGACTCTCTTTCGAATGGATAACCTGTTGCTTACATCTTTCTTTACAATCTTCTTGGTTTGGTCTTCGAAACGTAGTTCTGTAGATTTAATGATAAAGAGAAAATTATATTTTCTTGAAAATATTCACGGATCCCTTTGAGGAAACGTTATAACGGACAGAATGAATCCTGCGTTGAAAAATGTGTTTAATTTCAAATAGATATCGTAATAGAGGTTGGAAACGATGACTTCGTTGTTTAAATTATAGTCTATGACCTTTCGATGCCAATTTGGTCTGTGTTTGATGAGTTAGTGTTTATAACATATAGCTATGTTCTCTGTTGGCGATAGTGGCTGAGGAAGAAAAAACGCGCGTTTGATGAGGCGTCAACCTGAGACTATCACACGTTTGTCTCGAAAAACAAACCTTATTTACAGATCTTTCAAACAATATTTGAAAGCTTCTTTGATAATGGAGTTAATAACTTTCCGGAGAATGAAAAAACCTAGACACTGCTGTATGACTATTATAGTATGTTCCACGTATTTTTAGGAATAGCAACGTTTACGCTTTTCTTTGGGAGTTAATATTTATGTTGGTGGACCTTGTTTGTTGTATTGTTAGAAATTTCTTATCGCTTTGAAGCTTTAAACTATTGACCAGAACACTTGATCTTTGTTTTGTTAGCTTTTCTGAAGAATGACGCAAATTGGGTGGTAGTTAATGATCGGGTTTTTGTCACTAAGTAGCTATTTGGAGCTGTGGCCTGTTTAACGATCCCTAATGCCCATATACGACAAAAAACTAAAAACACGATTGAGGGGAAACCGTGAATTACTTTATTTCTCTAACGTTTCAAGGTATTTATTACGAAATGTGAAAATGTAAACGGAATAAAATACACAGCTTTAAGGCTCAAAGGAATCAAGGGATGTTATTTTTGTATGAAACAATTTGTATTTTTACATGAGCCGGCCGGCCGCAAGTGGCCTGCTAGCCACGAGTTGAAGACCCCGGCCATACAGTGTTGCAAAGAATTTGCTCTGAATTTTTCTATTAAGTTTAGATTTGTTTTCCCCATATTTCTCCAAACACAATTACGGTACATAAGACGGTAATGAAAAATTAGTAGTATAAATCAATTTTTATGTTTTTTGGTTTATACCCTTGCAATTTTTTTTAACCAACCTCATAGTTCTACTCCACTTACTTTCTCTCTCTCACTATATGCCCAAGGTTTAATTTGCACTGATTAAAAAACATCTATTCTTAGCTTATTAAATTTCCAACACTTACTTTAGGCAGTTTGAAATATAATGAAATGAAATTAAAATATATATATAAGGTGTCCCAAAATTCCTTAAACATTTTAATAATTTATAGAAATCAGGCAAATTGGGATACTAAAACGTGGTTCGCATGGAAATTACGTGTAAGGTAGGAACACTTTTTTCTATGAAAATAAATTAAACAGGGCACCACTTGATCTCATCTCCTGTGAATCGTTACGTGAACGTTTGACTACAGCAACCAACCAGCCATCAGTGCAACGACGTATGGCTCTTTCCGTTTCCTGGCTTGATACCTGTGAATTTTCTGCAGTAGGGCTATCCCAGTGAAGCAACTTCTCGTGAGCGGATTTGGTCCAGAACGACTAATCAAGTTTTAATGCAACATCCTTAGTTTCCTGACCTGACAACTGTAGATTCCTGGTTATGGGGCCATTTAAAGTCTTAAGTGTTCTTACGGCAATTTAAAAACGCCATTTGCCGTGACCTCATTGATATCCACCGTGGTATGTTCTACGTTGCTGTGACTAACGTTTTCAGCCACTTGCACATCAAAATTCCTTTTGGTGGCGGACACAACAAATGTTTATTTTTATGATATACTACGGGTTTCATGGCGTTTAAATTAGTTTTCAAAGCCAGTACGATTATCATCACTGCCATGGGCGCCCGCAGGGGGTGCAAGAGGGTGCACTTACCCTCCCTTGGTTTATGGAAAAATTGGAAAAAGTGACTGAATCCACAAGAAAAAAAAAAGAAGTCGTGTACTGTTTACTTGTACTGTTTTTCGTGCACATTTTACTGAAGTATTTCCTTTTCACAAAATAAACAGAATACAGCACAGAAGAATACATTTATGAGCAACGAAAACAGCTTATATTCAACGCAAACAAACACGCTTTTAAGTAATTACGCACTTAGCCAGCATCAGTCGAAGAGCCCAACGAATGCAGGAAGACTGGAGCAATGTTGCCAACCTGTGGAAAATTTACCATGGACGAAGGAAATTTTGTTAAAATTTTTACATTGTGGGGAAAAAATAAACTACTAAACTGTGGGAAATTCCAGTGTCTGCGATACGACAGAAAAAATTTCCCACTTTTTTTTTTTAATAAATGCATGTACATGTATAATTAGGAAATCTCCTAAAGAAGTAGTAAACTACTCTAAATTTAACTCGATTTATTTTGCTTCGGTTTCTTTTATAGTGATGATTAATCACTAATAAGGTGGTGGTGTACACAGAAAAAGTAATTTTGTGTTAAAAATGGTTTGTTTGTTTGTTTGGTTGTATTAAACTTTTCTTTGAATAGTTGTGCATCACTACATAATAGTCTCACCCTTTGGTCACAATGTCGTCAACTTCGTTCCTACTTATCGCAATGTTTTTAAAGCTGTAAAAACAATCTTTTCTCCGCAAAACAGACGACAGGTATTAAGGCGAGAGTATTTTTTAAAATCATATTATTTTTTAATCTCCATTAATGCAAGCTTATCCCATTCAACATGTCACTTTGAATACGGTGGCAGTAATTCGCTCGTTATTCCAATCAAAAACAATCATTTGAAGCTACACAAATAGGTAGATCTGTATTGACATAATTGGAGCAGCAATTTTTTAAATGAATAAATATATCGTATTAATTTGCTTAATGAACTAAATACACATATATTGAAGTAGTTGTTGTTAAAAGGTGGCATATTGCAAAATCAATGTTTTGGGGAAAAAAAACTCTAAATTTAAAAAATATTTTTTTTACGTTTGTTAGTCACAATATATAGTTGTAGGAATTGTACGCTATAATTTTCGTACCGTTTTGCATCGAAAGATGCGTGTAGGCATCTAAATATGAGAACATATGATAACTCATTTTCTCAATTAAAAAAAAATGAGTAAAATTTCGAGCTGGTATTTGAAATTTTGCCTTCCTTTGAGGGGAAATTTTCTTCGGACAGGTTGGCAACACTGGACTGGAGTCCCAATCATCGTTCTGCCCGTACAAAAGCTGCCCGATTTACCGACGTCTAACAGCGCCATCTGCAGAATGTTCTGGTTACCGGGATCCTTGCATTGATGAGGCGCCCATGAACACTGCTTTTGTCCTCTATCGGTAATTTGGCCCAGAATCCCGCACCCACAAACGTTGCACTTTGCTTTTAGTGAGAACCACACTTCTATGCACCAATCTATTCGATTTCTATGAATTATTGAAATGTTTATAGATTTTAAAGTATATTTAAGTACCGACTTTCCTTTTCTAAATTTATGTTTTATTCTATCTGAAAACTCATATAACGTTGTGAATAATGAAGAAAACGGACATGAATAACAGCATTAATGAAGGGTCATGTGTATAATTTAAAAGAAAATTTGTGCACCGTTAAATCGGGAGCGATTACGGTAAAATTACGGTCGATTCGGGAACGATTACATTCCAACGGTGCAAAGAACGCTTACTCAGAGATCTCATAAAGATCGCACTGCTCACTGCAGTCCAGGGTTTGGTTCCCTAAGCCTTAAGAGGTTCAGATTCCTCGGAAAATTGTATGTCCAGAAGTTCGGATTCCTAGGAAAACGCTAGATCCCGGCGCAGTACGGCCATTATAGTCCTTGAGACGTAACACCACAAGCACACAAACAAGATTTAACTCATGTCTTTAACACTATTTCAATATATAAAATAAAAGTAGTATTTATGTATTATAGTAAACGAATTGTAGTATGTATAGTTGAATAAAACTTATTCAGACGAGAATTCAGAACGTAAGTATGCCAGTGACTCCCAAATTGGTATGTAATTTTCAATTAAGGTCCAATTTAAAATTCTAATTACTTATTTAGATCAAAGAGTTTAATTTCAATAGAAAGAGACAGACTATTAAAGATAAGCCTTGGGAGAGCAATGCACCCCAACAATTTAATTAATTTGGATTAAATTCGCGAATACCTTCTTCAAATATATTTCTCTCTCAATTTTATTCTTCAGTTGTGTTAGCATATTTCTAATATGTAAAATATATTGATTAAAATACGATTTTCTAAATATATGATATACAATCTCTTACATGTAATATATATATAGAAATAAACATAAACTCATGTTTGTAAAAATTGCAATACCATGAAGGAATCACGTGATTGAGCTGAAACTTTCAGGAAATGCAAATTAGGGTATGCTATTCAAATGATTAGAATTTCAGAGTCATCGCGTATGCATGGGCTGAGCAGCGCCCTCTGAACTGCTGATGGATCCGTATAAATAGAGGGCTGTAGCGGGGCGTGTATGGGTATCTGCTAGTAGACAACTCAGAAATCCGGGAGTGGACGCCGAAAGGTGACGTCAGCACGGGATGATAGACACCTGGTCCGCATGGCGGTGACGGACCGTTTTGCTTCATCTGGACAGTTGGCAGAACGTTGGTGCACTGCTACAGGTGTATCATTGTGTGCTTCATCAATTCGTCGGCGTCTACTGCACCGTGGACTGCGTGCAAGAGTTCCTTTATACAGGATCCCCCTGACGCAAAACCATCGGCGCCTGCGGCTACAATGGGCTCATGGACATAGAGACTGGCGTGCTGATTGGCAACAAGTGGTGTTTTCTGATGAATCCCGCTTTAATTTGGGGTACAGTGATGGCCGCATCCGTGTTAGACGCTATACCGGTGAACGCCACCTTCCGGAGTGCATTATCCAACGTCATAATGGACGAACCCCCAGCGTTATGGTCTGGGGTGCGATTGCGTATCATGGACGATCTCAGCTGCTACGAATTGTGGGTAATCTTAACAGCAACCGGTACATCAATGAAGTTCTGGAGCCCGAAGTTGTTCCCTTCCTTCAAGGCATTCCCGGAGCTGTATTTCAACAGGACAATGCCCGCCCACATATTGCCAGGAATGTTCAAGACTTCTTTTCATCACAACAGATACAGCTTCTTCCTTGGCCTGCCTATTCGCCGGATATGTCGCCGATTGAACATGTGTGGGATTTCGTTGGTCGGCGTCTCGCTCGTGATCCTCGTCCCATAGCTACTACAGATGAACTTTGGGGTCGCATACAAGCAATCTGGAATGCTCTTCCTCAGGCACACATTCAACATCTGTTTGATTCCATGCCACGTCGTATAGCATCACTTATTGCAGCGCGTGGTGGCTTCACCAAATACTGATTTTCGACATGTAATATTGTTTTTTGCTTTGTAATTTTAATCGTTTATTTGTATCAACACAGGTCGTTTGTACATTAAATTTCATTCAATTCGGACGAGTCCTTCATGGTGTTGCAATTTTTACAATAATGGATATATTAACGTGTAATCCGTGGATCCGTCCCACCAAAAATGACAAAACTTGGAAAAAATATGAATCTTTACAAATCTAATAAGACCAAAATTTTGTTTCTAAGTCGAGCGGAACACCATCATGTCGAAATTTTTACTAGTAATATATAATAACAAAAACAGGTCATTCTTAATATTACGTTCAATTTACTCGGATTTTCAGTTTTGCAATTTTTTCAACTTTAAAATGCTAAGGCTTTTAAGCCTTTCAAGATATTGCCTGAAAATTTGGCAGGTATGTAATATGTACAGATATAAACAAACTATTTGAACAAAATTTTGATATTTTAATTTTAAGTACACATTTTATCCTGTTTTATGTTTCTCACTACGAAATATTGTTAAAATATCAATTTTTTTTCTCTGGTTCTATGCAAGTTAACAAAAAATCCTTCAGGAAGATTTTTTTGCACTTTATTTTTAACAAGACAAACTGTTAGAAAGAAAAAGATATGAAAAATTTAACGACAAGTATAAAAAATGGTCGTCCTTTTTCAGCATAACGTCCATTTTTCTTAAAAAAGTAAGTTAGCTGCAAATTATTTATTTTGCTTATCATCAATATAGTATGCCCTATAAACGTACACTCAAAAAATTAAATCATAATTTTAATAAATAAAAAAAAATTCTGAATGTGAACGGACCCCCTTAAGGTTTAGACACGAGTACTGTAATATGATAAGTGAGAGTTATTAATTGGATAGCATATCATGTAGTTAAAAATTACATAGTATATGCATGTAGTATAATAATACAAAAAAGCAAAAAACCTATGTGCATAATGACATGAAAAATACTCAAATGAAGCGTTGCAAGCAAAATCCTTTCAATATATTAAATGAAACTTTATAATACACGCAAATTCTGGATATATAAATATCATAAAAGGATTATTATATCAAGGTATAGTTTATCACTGTTTCCCCCGTATAGCAAAATGTTCCTGTTGCTATAAACTGAGTCACTAAATTAGCACATTTTACAAAATGACAAAGCGAAGGTAGTAACCTTTGTGGATATAAGATTCAAACTTTAAATGTGTGAGATTATGTTCTTTCTATTCTATTCTATTCATCTTCATTCATATCACATCATATAACACTTGTTATTCCTTTGGAGATAACCCTTTATTGTTATGCAATCGCGTATATAGATTATTCATATTTTTGACACTTCATGCGTAGTGTAACAAAAAAATAATTCAAAACAAAACTTATTGTCAAAACTTGGAAATATACTGTAATGTACCCTACGGAATAAATATCCCATTTGTTTGAATTTTTTTAATCCAATGTCATTTTCTAAGCACTCGGCCATTAATGTTCTAGCTGCTCAATATCGGTTTGACAGGTTGAAAAAACCACAATACAAGTTTTCCGCAGAATTATTATTCATGGTATCTTGAAGTGTTGGGCATGAAAGGATATCTATAATTATAGATCACGTTCACACAAGGGGCATATAGATGAAGATGCAGGATATACTGCGTATTCTCTGAAGGATACACTGTGTATTCTCTGAAGGATACACTGTGTATTCTCTAAAGGATACACTGTGTATTCTCTGAAGGATACACTGTGTATTCTCTGAAGGATACACTGTG
>QLNU02015003.1:88653254-88682927 GCA_006491805.2 Dysdera silvatica
ACTCAAACCTGAGAGAGGTACTTCCTCAGGTGCACCATTTCTATTTAAAAAACAGACGTGTCCCTTCAGCACTTGCCTACATATCAAGAGTACAACAATATTTAGTGATAACCAAGCTCCAGAGACAATAAGGTGTTACATGGCTTTGTCGACAAAAGCTTCCGAAACCTTCTCTGGGAGAATTACAGGGTTATACCAATATAAAGAAAAAAAGTGAGTTTTTCTTTTAAATATTATGTAAAAATACTAAAATCGTTATTCTTAAAAAAAAAAGAATTTTTTCATTTAAAAAATGTGTAAAATAGATATCGACGGTATATATATATATCATCATCATCATCATCATATTCAACCATTATCTATCCACTGCTGGATGAAGGTCTCTCCAAATGCTTTCCACACAAGTCTATCCTGAGCAATTCGCTTCCATGTCACCCCAACCTGTTTTCTTATTTCATCCACCCATCTAGTTTGAGGACGTTTTCCAGGTCTTCGGTGGTCTCTTGGAATCCAGCTCAGAATTAATGTTGTCCAACGTTGATCAGTTCTTCTTGCAATATGCCCAGCCCATCGCCATTTCAGCCCTTTTACTTTAACAATGATGTCCTCTACTCTAGTTTGCTCTCTCACCCAAGTGTTTCTTTTTCGATCTCTCCTAGTTATTCCAAGCATGCACCTCTCCATGCTCCTTTGCGTTGTCTGTAACTTTCGTATTGCTCCAACTGTTAGACTCCATGTCTCTGATCCATAAGAGAGGACTGGCAATACACACTGGTTGAAGACTTTTCTTTTTAGACATAAAGGCAATTTCCCCTTCAGGATAAAACTGTTTCTTACAAATGCACTCTAGCAACTACTACTACATTTTGCGGGTATGTCTTCTACATATTCTCCAGCTTCTTTTAGGATATCTAATGTAATACCATCATCACCAGGGGCTCTTCCTTTCTTCATATTTTTTATTGCAAATGAAACTTCTTCTTTTAAGATTTTAGGAGCTGTTCCTTCGACTATCTCAGAGTCTTCGTTTAATCCACTGTTTCCTTCATATAGTTTTCTGTAGAATTCTTCAACTCTTCTAAGTATTTCTTCCCTATTTCTTGTTACAGTGCCATCCTCTCCTTTTAATGCAATGATGTGTTTCTTCCCAATAGACAAACTTCCTTTAACAACCCTAAGGCTCTTGTTGCTTTCAATGGCCTTCCTTACTAACTCACAATTGAATTTTCTTATATCTTCTTTCATGTTTTTGCGCAAAGTTTTGCAAAGTTCTACATACTCGATCCTGCAACTGGTATTTTGATTGTCCACCTTCATAAGTCTTCGCCTTTTCATGAGTTGTTTCGTCTTCTCAGATAATTTGCTATTGTGCTTTTTACAGGTTACACCACCAATTTCCCCAGCAGTTTCAACTATTGTCTTAACAATGTTTTCATTTGCTTCTGAGATATCAATTTCTTCAATAAGTCCTTCCAGTGCAGAAAAGCGATTTTTTAATTCCAACTTGAATGCCTCGGTATTTTCTTTTAATTTCTTTAAATCCACCCTCTTACTTACTTGTTTCCTAATGAGCTTCTGTCGTTCTAATTTAGTATTTAAGTGCACTTTACATCTCACCATTCGATGATCACTTCCAGTATTAAATCTGTTCAGTACGCTGCAATCTTCAATAATTGATTTCTTGTTTGCCAGGATATAGTCAATTTCACTAGTTCCCCCATTTGGGTGTTTCCATGTCCATTTTCTTTGCGGTTTCTTCTTAAAAAATGAATTCATGATGCTAAGATTTTCAGCTTCTGCAAATTCGATGAGTTGATCGCCACGTTCATTCCTTTCCCCATATCCGTATTTACCAACCGATGTCTCTCCTTGTTCCTGTTGTCCAATTCTTGCATTGAAATCCCCCATGATGAGCTTGATATGTTGTTTCCCTTTGGTGTGTAACTCTTTGATTTCTTCATAAAATTCTTCAACCTCCTCTCGTCAGTACAGGCCATATATATATATATATATATATATATATATATGTATATATATATATATATATATATATATATATATATATATATATATATATATATATGTATTATTGATGATATTGTGTGTGTGTGCGTGTGTATGTGTAAAAAGCTAAAATAGCAAAAAAATATAAAAATATTATGTAAAAAGCAGAATAGCAAATTATCTGAGAAGACGAAACAACTCATGAAAAGGCGAAGAGATATGAAGGTGGACAATCAAAATACTAGTTGCAGGATCGAGTATGTAGAACTTTGCAAAACTTTGCGCAAAAACATGAAAGAAGATATAAGAAAATTCAATTGTGAGTTAGTAAGGAAGGCCATTGAAAGCAACAAGAGCCTTAGGGTTGTTAAAGGGAGTTTGTCTATTGGGAAGAAACACATCATTGCATTAAAAGGAGAGGATGGCACTGTAACAAGAAATAGGGAAGAAATACTTAGAAGAGTTGAAGAATTCTACAGAAAGCTGTATGAGGGAAACAGTGGATTAAACGAAGACTCTGAGATAGTCGAAGGAACAGCTCCTAAAATCTTAAAAGAAGAAGTAGCATTTGCAATAAAAAGTATGAAGAAAGGAAGATCCCCTGGCGATGATGGCATTACATTAGATATCTTAAAAGAAGCTGGAGAACATGTAGAAGACATACTTGCAAAATTCTTTACCAAATGTCTTAACAGTGGTAACATACCAAACCAATGGGATTCTGCAACAGTAATTCTTTTGCATAAAAAAGGTGATAAAGAGGATTTGAAAAATTACCGACCAATTAGCTTGTTACCTGCTATTTATAAAATCTTCACAAAAGTTCTAACACATCGCCTGCAGAAAAAATTAGATGCAGCTCAACCAAGAGAACAAGCTGGATTTCGAAGTGGATTCAGTACAGTGGACCATATTCAAGTATTAAGAGAATTAATTGAAAGAACACATGAATATGAACTTCCATTGTGTGTTGCATTTATTGACTATGAGAAGGCCTTTGACTCTATAAAAACATCAGCAGTCATCAACTCTTTAAGATCAACAGACATTGAGGATGTGTACATTGACATGGTGAAACGTGTGTATAAAAATGCAAGTGCAAAATTTCGGTTACATAAAGATACCAAAACTATCAAACTTGGCAAAGGGGTGAGGCAGGGAGATACCATTTCTCCAAAACTTTTTACTTCTGCTTTACAGATGATTTTTCAGCTGATAAATTGGAATAACAAGGGAATAAAAATAAATGGTGAATATTTAAATCATCTGCGGTTTGCTGATGACATTGTTATTTTTTCAACGGACCCATTAGAACTCCAAGACATGGTACAAGAGCTCTCAACTAGAAGTGAAGAAGTTGGACTCAAGATGAACCTACAAAAAACTAAGATCATGTTCAATAATTTTGTAGAGGAAACAAAAATACAAGTTGACAACACTGAGCTAGAAATTGCTGATTCATATATTTACCTTGGCCAGCTGATTTCAATGGATGGCAACATTATGAAAGAACTCAACAGACGTATTAAACTTGGCTGGAGTGCATTTGGAAGAAACAGTTTTATCCTGAAGGGGAAATTGCCTTTGTGTCTAAAAAGAAAGGTCTTCAACCAGTGTGTATTGCCAGTCCTCTCTTATGGATCAGAGACATGGAGTCTAACAGTTGGAGCAATACGAAAGTTACAGACAACGCAAAGGAGCATGGAGAGGTGCATGCTTGGAATAACTAGGAGAGATCGAAAAAGAAACACTTGGGTGAGAGAGCAAACTAGAGTAGAGGACATCATTGTTAAAGTAAAAGGGCTGAAATGGCGATGGGCTGGGCATATTGCAAGAAGAACTGATCAACGATGGACAACAGAAATTCTGAACTGGATTCCAAGAGACCACCGAAGACCTAGAAAACGTCCTCAAACTAGATGGGTGGATGAAATAAGAAAACAGGTTGGGGTGACGTGGAAGCGAATTGCTCAGGATAGACTTGTGTGGAAAGCATTTGGAGAGACCTTCATCCAGCAGTGGATAGATAATGGTTGAATATGATGATGATGATATATATATATATAAATAAACGAGTGAAAGACAGAATGTATTGAAATAAATGCATTAATAAAAATTCACGTACGTGGTGGAAAAGACTTTATGACCCAAGTTGACAACACTTATTAGAAATAATTGTCAAATTAAAGCAATATGAGGAAATGACTGACGGATTGAAGTCTAATCGAAATCGTATGTTTGCAAATTCACGCGGCACTGAAATCCTTTTCATGTAAGCGGGTTTTACATAAAAGCGGTATTCTCTGAACTATAGCGTGGAAATAATTTGCTCATTAAATTTTTATTGAATTTTATTATTAAATTAGATATTCTTATTTCTAATTTTATAAATCATACATATTACTTATTTCAATATTTATAATGTACAGTATTATTACTCTATTAACAAAAATAAAATGAAGTAATGCAGTGCTTTCATAAACACATGTACTTTATTTGTAGAAAGTAATAGATAAATGATAACCATACTCTTTTGTTATTTATATCTTTGTCTTAACTGTTTGATTTCAAAGAATTTAAAATCGCCAACTTTTGATCAATATTTAAGCAGATATGTCGGTTTCTTTTCATCTGCCATGTTCACAATAAATATAAACTAAAAAGTGCAGAAGAAGAAAGCAAAAAACTTGCAAATAGACTAAGTATTTTGTAGACCAATAAAACACGAGAAGCGTAATTCACTGCGTCAGTCACAAATACAAAATTCGTAATGATTCCGAACATAGGCATATTATGTACGTTGGTAGGTGTGATTTATTGTACATGGAACTTGTCTAATGTAATGCATAAACATGTTTTGACAGATTGTGCGCATGTTATGTCCCCTGTGATAAATAAAATATATTTATTTGTTATTATTATTATTAGAAAGCGGGGGAACCGTAAACAAAGCCATAAATAAGCTGGTACGTGACACTTCGGAAAGGGTTTACAGTTATTTCTGATGGGGAAAGCCAACCTTTAAAAACAGGGTTGCACAACTTGAATATTTACTCTCGATGAAAACTTGTTCATAAAATTTGTTTGCATATATCTGGTTTAAATTCTGTAATAAAACATTCGTTTGGCTTCAAAACCACGGGTATATGTGCGGTTTTTTGCATGTATAAAACCATAATTAAGCTGGTTTAGATAACATTAAAAAGATAAGAGAAAATTTGAGGCTCGATATTTTTGGCATATATGCGAGTTGAATATATACGCGGTTTTAAGTGTATTAGAGGCACTCCGGGGCTCTTTGTCAAGGGGAATCGCCTATAGGTTGTCTCCATATAAGGCGTGTTTCTGAATATATATATATATAATTTTACATAAAACTCACAAAAATCTCGCCCCGGAGGCTTTTCTGTGTTGACCATTATTTGGCAATTGTGTTATCCCTGTGAAGGGTAATAATATCTTACATATATAATTTCGGCACGTGATGAGAAAGACTTACATAAGAATGTAACTTTTTACAAATCTGGCGAATTTGCAATATACGTGATGTTTTATCTAGGTCCAAACTAAAAACTTGTTTCTGTGGAACTACATACGTAACATTTTTCATACGCCAAGTATAGAAAAAGAGCGATACCTAAAAACAAAACAAAACAAAAAACAAAACAAAACCTACAAAAGTGCATTTACTGCAAAAATACAGTGGACGCGTAAAAGCCTTGAGAAAGTACCTTACAAATAATGTTTGTTTGTTTGGATTTTTATGGCGCAAGAGCATCTGGGCTATACTGCGCCACTTACAAGCAATGTCTTCTGCAACATAGAGTTTTAAAAATTATTATAGTTGGGTGAAGCCAAGCAGATATTACATGCAATTAAACATTAAAATATACTTAAATTGCGATTTATTTCAAATTCTTTTCGACGGGCTTAGTCCACAGTGACCCATATAATTCTACACCTATAAATGTATTTTTAACGAAGTAAACTTACCTTTAAATATATTCGTACCCAAAATTAAAGAATAATTAACGTTTCATGAATTCTACATGAAAGATATTGCTTTGTGTTCTTATTGATTTCGTTTGTGTAATTCATGCAAGATTCATACTAATAGTGTACTTTAATTTACTTTATACTGAGTTGGTCACTTCTATAATAGTATGGACTTAAATGGCTTTTCATATGTAAACCAATCAGGAAGAGGGTCTTGCAATATACTGAAGTTTTTTATTCCTTCCCATTTCCAACCGACTCAAATTAAATACAATTTTTGTCTGTTATTTCGAAAGTTTCTATACGTGTAAATCATTAGCTGTTTAACACTAAGTATGCTCAATTTTGAGCATGCTTAGTGAATTCATTTTCAATGAAATATAAAGTCGAATATTCAATAAAATTATATTTGCCTTCCCCCAAAGTAAGAAAAAACTATTTAAAGATTCATTGCTTATTCAGAAACTTCATTAGAGGGGACTTTTCTGTTAGTTTTCTTTCTTTTTCATTTATTTCAGGGGTAATTCATTCATTCCTATAATTTTTTAAGGGCTACTCTATCGTTCCTTTTCATATTAGTAATAATTCTGTTTTAGAAGTGGATTTTTTATGGCCCATTTAACAGTTTATACACCCTCCTCCTAATTTTGTTTGTAGCTCCCTCAAAAGCAGAGCATAACCCCAATTTTGAAAACTTTGCCTGTGGTCTTTCTCAATAAAGAGCAGCCCCAAAAAGGACATATATGTCTCCCGTTGAAAATTGGCAATTTTGAGGGTCTAAAATTTATATAAAGAAACTATTAATACACAACGTTTTCATAAAAATGTTTTGAATTATGCCAATTTTTCTCAATTATCTTTAACTTCTGAACAGCAATTACAAAAATATAATAGAATTTATATAAAATTTTAAAATTAAAATTATAATAAACAATGAGAAACTATAAAAAAATAGTTAGCAGAAAGTGGGAAAGCAGCATAAACAATTAAACTTAATACGTATTGCGTGATATGCTGTATTATAAAAGTTTTACATGCCTAGTAAAACTATGTATATGCCAGTATGCAAATTATCAAGCATATAATAAATATATTTATCATATTATGTGTATAAGTAAAATTGCCTTGCACAAAAAGGCTCAGTGTAACGCTGTACAAATTGTTTACTATTATTGGTTTAATTTTGAACATCAGTGTACATTACATAGAGATTTCAAATAAAAACATATACTGTCCATAATTATCGCTAATTCTGTTATACCTTTCGGTTAATGGAAAAACGACTGACAGTTTGGCAATCTATAAATATAATGTCTTTATCAGGGTAAATAAACCGACACAAATAAATTTTGTTTCCATCTTAAAAGTAATTATGGAAATGTTGTTAAACATTATGAACTTTCACGTGAATACAATTTCTAACTTGCACATATTTCAGATACTTATTCTTGCCAAGTAAATAATCTCCCTACTCTACATACTTCGGCCCAAACCGACGCTAACGTCCTATCTATAACTCTCCTAATTTTAATTAAAGTACAACCAGGCGAAATGTATGAAAGCCTATTGATCCGTAGGCAACCTATGCATCCATTGTATGAAGTGCTTACTTTGAGTAATTAGAGCAACGCAAGTACTTGGCGACTCACTACTCTATTTGTAATCTGTCATTATCCATTGCGAACAGGCGGTACTCTAATGGCTGCTTTAATACGAAAAAGAACAGTGCCCAGGAGCGGACGACAGTGGAGGAGTTTCTCAATAGAGTTTCTGCATTCATTAAAAGATCTCCATCCACCGAAGATTAATTCTTATCGATATGTTATTAAGACTACTTCCGATCGTGTGTTCAACCAAACTTCTGTGAGCCAGCGGTTTTTGAAGAAAGTTGCTTACAGGTTCGAGGATGCGAAAGAACAAAGTGAAAAATATCGTTGAAGTTTACAGTGACAGATTATTTCGGTTTTAATTAAAAGTGCTATTGATAGGCGGCCGAGCAATAAATAATTGTTTGCAAGCATTGATTCTTGTACTTCAAATTTGCATTCTTCAACTCATAATGAACCGAATGTTTTCCATTAGAAATACAGAATGAATATGGCTGCGTATACTTGTTCGTTTTAGAGTTTATGGTCGTCTGACACCGCTTTTGATACGAATACAAAATGCTTATTAAGTAACGTGTATTGTTTTTCTGGATCCTGAAATTAATGGTAGTGCACAAAATCGATTAATTGCGCGAATATCTAAACCCGAGGTGCGCGTTGTATACCTCGGATTTAGATAAAGGCTTAGGATATGCCTATGTAGAAGTGTCCATCCATATATTGGGTTGTCCGAAAAGTTCGTGCCGATTTTGAAGGAAAATTAAAACGCAGAAGATTTAAATTTTAGTATACATTTATTAAATTATATAGGTGCCATTCTGTTCTACAACCTCTCTCCACCTTTTCTTATCTTTTACGATATGTGCGCATGTCATTTGTTTTCAATTGTTCTGATATATTCAGACCTGTACTTACGCCACCTATCAAAAATCGGCACGAACTTTCCGGACAACCAAATACATTCTTCAATATTTATTTACCTTTTCAATCCTCATTTACCTTTTCAATCCTTATTTACATTTCCAATCCTTATTTACCTTTTCAATCCTTATTTATTTTTCACACATACACACGCAATCTTCATTAACCTTTTTAATCTTTATTTAACCTTTCAATCCATATTTACCTTTCCAATTCCTTATTTTACCTTTTCAATCCTTATTTACCTTTTCAAATCGACTTCTTGATCAATTTCATTATGATATTTTCCAATATTGATCACACTATCAAATTAATCTTGCGTTGAAATATTTGGTTCTATTATTTGTGTGGTTTTGCGACAGTAAGGTAGCTGAGAACACGCGACGTCGAAATCCAAACCCGTGTTGCTTAGAAAACCACACTCCAGGACCACAGCGGCAGCTCTATGGCAGCACGAGCTCTATAACACCATTAAAATTGAATCTGGGTTAATGACATCATGGAAGCGCATAGGAATGCATTCTTATTACACCACTGAATGACACTGAAACATCTCATCGACAAATATTATAGCTAAACCCAGGTCTAAGAATTAGCAAAAAATTAGCGTCAATAGAAAAAAATCCTTAATTTAAAAATGAAAATTTTTTTGGGGACTCATAATTAGGAAAATTAATTTCCGACGCTTTACATGGTTTTTAAATTTGATACTAGTTTCCTTCAAAATCCTTTGACCGCTAAGCCAATGAATATAACAGAATGATTTGGATTGAGATTCGTCAATCATTCCCCTTTCGTCAATCATTCCCCTTTCGTCAATCATTCGCGAAAGAACTCACGAAGGAGGAAACGTTACAAAACGTTCCGTGTAAAACTTTCTAAAGAGATGTAATTTGTATTTTCAGTGAATTTTATTAATGCCTCTAAACATTTTAAGGAACAAATATAACCTGACCTCATCTAGGCGAAACCTTATGGAAAATACAGTGGAAAAAGTGGCACGGTGATTAGCAGGAAAATGGGCGCTTATAAACAAGTGTGTGTTTTTTGGGATGAAACTTTGATCCCAATAGAGATGATATTTCTCGTTTATCAACGGGCCACAATCAAGGGCGGTTCCAGCAAGGGCCAGAGGGGACGATCACCCCTCATCAGGCTTAAATAGGGAAAAAATAAAGACGATGAAGAATATTTTATGTGTTGTTTTATAACTGTAATAAAAAAAAAGTCTTATACTGGCGCGAAAGTCTTGAAGAAATGCGATATAGACTTTTTTACGAATCTACAAGCTTCTCGACCTTCAAACTACGTTTTCAGTAAGGGTTACTTCAGCAGAACGTAGTTTTTTATCCTTGAAGCGCCGTCAAACTTGGCTTCGAACGCGGATGACAGAAGAGACTTTTAATACACACCCACAGAGACATTCATATTGATGTAAATAAAGTAATTGACAAATTTTCAAAGAAACCAAGATGGCTTGATTTCGCACTATAAACTTAAAGTTTTTTAAAAAGTTGCTTGTTATAAAAAAAATAAAATAATTACAACATTTTTGTGGTTTAAATTTAAACTTGCTATAATTGTAAATCATTGTTTTGGTATAATTCTGTATGTCTCCTTCACTAGCTTATTCTTCTTCTGTTATACTTAACTACAATCTACCCTAAACCGCATAGTTTAGTTGAAGAAAAGCCCAAATTTAATTCATCGTTGCAAATTAAATATTCTGGTTAGTACAAAAGAAGGCTAGTAACATAACGACATTTACCTAAACTATTTAACAGCCCAAAACTAAAAATTTTCACGGTGAGGGCCCCCGAACCCGTCCCTCCGTAATAACAACCTGGATCCGCCCTTGGCTACAACGGCTGTGAACAAAACGTTAGCTTCAATATCCGTAATCAAACTAAATATTTTATATCTTTCACTTTATTCTGCTTCGCTACATGCGAATACAGTGAGAAAATGCTGTATTTTTCGGCAACTTAATTAAGGGATTCAAATGTTTTTTAAAATACAGAATTTATGAAAGCTAAGCTACAGTTTTTCTGCGAAAATGCTTATACCTGAGATTCTCAGAGTTGCAAGAAAGACGAAGCCAAAACTTGGAAGGTTAAGAACTGAAAGGGAGAATCGCGGATACCGTCATAATAAATCGTTAAGGTCCACATGTTCTTCGATAACTTTATGAATATTTGCTCCTTTATAAATGAATAATCGTGAAATCATAGGCATGAAATTCACATCATTTTTTTTTATGTCTGTTGCAGGAAAACCGCAGATAATATTCGATTCCCCAATTTCATCACCCCAGCACCTGGTTGTGGATAAGGATGAAACAGCTGTGATAGCTGTCATGTTTTGCTCCGATCCGCGCCCCAAGAAAACTTTCTGGAAGTGGGGCGACGAGAACACGCTTGATATCAATGACAAGACCTTAAAATACACTGCGGAATCCTTACAGCCCGTAAGTATCAATGTTTTTAATTGAACCTTTTTTTTTGTGAATCATTTTTGTGTAGTTTAATTTGTCTGGTGCGTTTTTGTTCAGACGTTGTTTTGAACGCGTTTTCTCAAGTAGAGTTAAAACGTGCGGGACGCGCTCATGAACGATTTTCAAGGGACGAAGAAAAAACGTTGCTAAACAGGAAAAGCATTAATCAGAATGTATGCAATTCTAAAAAGCACTTGCTGAGACCACAAGCTAACGTCGTTAAACGGAAAATTTTATTTATTTGAGGTTTACGGCATAAGAATAATAAGGGTTGCGCCGAGCCAGGAGATACATGTTTACGAGGAATCCGGTTAGGGCTTAGGGAACCAACCCCTGAACTACGGTGAGTATTTAATCGGTATGCGTTATTTATTTTTTTTGGCTCAGTCGGGAATCGAACCCATGATAACCGCTCGGTAGGAGGATGCATCACCACTGTACCGCTCATATACACACACGCGTATACATTCTTTCCCTACAATTTATCATTAATATGTTTTCACGGTTAATTTTCGAGTTCCATTTCATTTGGCTTTGGTATTTGGAAGTGGTTCAACTGCAGTTATCCCTGTACTTATACATTCAATGAGCTAATGTACAATTTAGTTCCATGATATCTTTAATGGATATGGAATACAAATATGCAAATCCAAAATTTAGTAGAACGTAACATATCAATAGAAATATATAGCAAGTATTTTCTATTTTATGAATAACGTATATATATACATACATTCATATATATATATACACACACACACATATATATATATATATATATATCATCATCATCATCATATTCAACCATTATCTATCCACTGCTGGATGAAGGTCTCTCCAAATGCTTTCCACACAAGTCTATCCTGAGCAATTCGCTTCCACGTCACCCCAACCTGTTTTCTTATTTCATCCACCCATCTAGTTTGAGGACGTTTTCTAGGTCTTCGGTGGTCTCTTGGAATCCAGTTCAGAATTTCTGTTGTCCATCGTTGATCAGTTCTTCTTGCAATATGCCCAGCCCATCGCCATTTCAGCCCTTTTACTTTAACAATGATGTCCTCTACTCTAGTTTGCTCTCTCACCCAAGTGTTCCTTTTTCGATCTCTCCTAGTTATTCCAAGCATGCACCTCTCCATGCTCCTTTGCGTTGTCTGTAACTTTCGTATTGCTCCAACTGTTAGACTCCATGTCTCTGATCCATAAGAGAGGACTGGCAATACACACTGGTTGAAGACCTTTCTTTTTAGACACAAAGGCAATTTCCCCTTCAGGATAAAACTGTTTCTTCCAAATGCACTCCAGCCAAGTTTAATACGTCTGTTGAGTTCTTTCATAATGTTGCCATCCATTGAAATCAGCTGGCCAAGGTAAATATATGAATCAGCAATTTCTAGCTCAATGTTGTCAACTTGTATTTTTGTTTCCTCTACGAAATTATTGAACATGATCTTAGTTTTTTGTAGGTTCATCTTGAGTCCAACTTCTTTACTTCTAGTTGAGAGCTCCTGTACCATGTCTTGGAGTTCTGATGGGTTCGTTGAAAAAATAACAATGTCATCAGCAAACCGCAAATGATTTAAATATTCACCATTTATTTTTATTCCCCTGTTATTCCAATTTATCTGCTGAAAAATCATCTGTAAAGCTGAAGTAAAAAGTTTTGGAGAAATGGTATCTCCCTGCCTCACACCTTTACCAATTTTGATAGTTTTGGTATCTTTATGTAACCGAAATTTTGCACTTGCATTTTTATACACACGTTTCACCATGTCAATGTACACTTCCTCGATGTCTGTTGATCTTAAAGAGTTGATGACTGCTGATGTTTTAATAGAGTCAAAGGCCTTCTCATAGTCAATAAATGCCACACACAATGGAAGTTCATATTCATGTGTTCTTTCAATTAATTCTCTTAATACTTGAATATGGTCCACTGTACTGAATCCACTTCGAAATCCAGCTTGTTCTCTTGGTTGAGCTGCATCTAATTTTTTCTGCAGGCGATGTGTTAGCACTTTTGTGAAGATTTTATAAATAGCAGGTAACAAGCTAATTGGTCGGTAATTTTTTAAATCCTCTTTATCACCTTTTTTATGCAAAAGAATTACTGTTGCAGAATCCCATTGGTTTGGTATGTTACCACTGTTGAGGCATTTGGTAAAGAATTTTGCGAGTATGTCTTCTACATGTTCTCCAGCTTCTTTTAAGATATCTAATGTAATGCCATCATCGCCAGGGGATCTTCCTTTCTTCATACTTTTTATTGCAAATGAAACTTCTTCTTTTAAGATTTTAGGAGCTGTTCCTTCGACTATTTCAGTGTCTTCGTTTAATTCACTGTTACTTTCGTATAGATTTTTGTAGAATTCTTCAACTCTTCTAAGTATTTCTTCCCTATTTCTTGTTACGGTGCCATCCTCTCCTTTTAATGCAATGATGTGTTTCTTCCCAATAGACAAACTCCCTTTAACAACCCTAAGGCTCTTGTTGCTTTCAATGGCCTTCCTTACTAACTCACAATTGAATTTTCTTATATCTTCTTTCATGTTTTTGCGCAAAGTTTTGCAAAGTTCTACATACTCGATCTTGCGACTGGTATTTTGATTGTCCACCTTCATAAGTCTTCGCCTTTTCATGAGTTGTTTCGTCTTCTCAGATAATTTGCTATTCTGCTTTTTACATATTACACCACCAATTTCCCCAGCAGTTTCAATTATTGTCTTAACAATGTTTTCATTTGCTTCTGAGATGTCAACTTCTTCAATAAGTCCTTCCAGTGCAGAAAAGCGATTTTTTAATTCCAACTTGAATGCCTCGGTATTTTCTTTTAATTTCTTTAAATCCACCCTCTTACATACTTGTTTCCTAATGAGCTTCTGCCTTTCTAGTTTAGTATTTAAGTGCATTTTACATCTCACCATTCGATGATCACTTCCAGTATTAAATCTGTTCAGTACGCTGCAATCTTCAATAATTGATTTCTTGTTTGCCAGGATATAGTCAATTTCACTAGTTCCCCCATTTGGGTGTTTCCATGTCCATTTTCTTTGCGGTTTCTTCTTAAAAAATGAATTCATGATGCTAAGATTTTCAGCTTCTGCAAATTCGATGAGTTGATCGCCACGTTCATTCCTTTCCCCATATCCGTATTTACCAACCGATGTCTCTCCTTGTTCCTGTTGTCCAATTCTTGCATTGAAATCCCCCATGATGAGCTTGATATGTTGTTTCCCTTTGGTGTGTAACTCTTTGATTTCTTCATAAAATTCTTCAACCTCTTCGTCGGTATGGCTTGATGTTGGTGCATATACCTGTACTATTTGAAGTTGGTATCGCTGGGTTAGTTGAACAACGAGCCTCGCTGCTCGATCTGATGTACTTTCAACTTCCAGAAGACAGTCTTTAATTCTTTTGTTGATTAAGAAGCCAACACCACTTGTTCTTCCAGTTTCCGTTCCTCTATAATAAAACAAATGTCCACTTTTAAGTTCCACCAACTCTTCACCTTTTCTTCTAACTTCACTGAGTCCTACAATGTCCCATTTGATCTTGTCAAGTTCTTCTTCCAATTCCTGAAGTTTTGCTTCAGAAGCAAGGGATCGTCCATTAAACGTAGCCAAGGTCAATAACAAACGGCAGCCTGGGCCATTCCAGTGATTCTTAGCACCCCCTGCTTTCATGCCACACTGACCGCTGCCTTGATCAGGAGCACTCCAGCACCTGGAGACTAGGGGCCATGGTTTCTGGTGTGTCAACATAATGGAGGAATTAGCCATAATTTCACCACGCTGGCTAGACGGGTTGGTGAATTAGCCCTCCCCTTCCGCCTTTCTATCCGTGCAGCAAATATTAATTTGCCACATAAATAGAAAGCTCAGCCTGCACCACTTGAAGGCGGGGTAGGACACTAGGTTACTGGCCTGGCCGGTTCCACACATCGTCACATACGTTCAGCGTGTGGGTCTCCTTCCAGTTAGATACCAGCAACCCTTTTGCAGGCCATATATATATATATATATATATACGTATACCACACGTTGACAAAAAGGCATCAAATTCTTGGCTGGCCAAAGGCACTCTCCAGCCAGAGACAGAAGGATTCATGCTAGCCATCCAAGACCAAGTGATCGCAACAAGGAACAATCAGAAATTCATCCAGAGAAAAGACATAGAAAGCGACAAATGCAGACACTGTCATGCGGCATCGGAGACAATCCAACACGTGATGGCAGGATGCAAGATCCTTGCGCAGTCAGACTACAAACATAGACACGATCAAGTAGCGAAAATAGTCCACCAGAAATTGGCAGCGAATGCTGGCTTTCTGACAGAAAAATGCCCGTACTACAAATATGAGCCAGAGACCGTGCATGAGAACGAAACACACAAGCTTTACTGGGATAGAGCAATCATAACAGACAAGACAGTCCCACATAACCGTCCTGACATAACCCTCGTCGATAAATCGAATAAGACCACGTACTTAATCGACATAGCAGTACCCAACACCAATAACATACAGACAACCTACACAACGAAAATCACCAAGTACCAAGATCTCAGACATGAAGTACGAGATATATGGGGTATGGAAAAGATCCTCATCATCCCGTTAGTCATCTCAGCAACAGGGATAGTACCAAAAACGCTTGCGACGAATTTGGAGATACTCAACATTGACCCAAACACCTACATTGAAATACAAAAAGCCACAATCCTAAACACGTGTCACATTGTCAGGAAGTTTCTAGACATGGCACATTAAGAAGTGATGTAAAAAGAGGCTTGGGAACATGGCGCTCTGCCCGTCCCAAAGCCTGTTTCCGCCAAGAATGGGCGAGGAAAACTTTTATACGTATACACACATTTTACTTGCTTTACTTTACAATGATGTCCTCTACTCTAGTTAAAATCTTAGTAAAGTAAAGTAAAAGGACTGAAATGGCGATGGGCTGGGCATATTGCAAGAAGAACTGATCAACGATGGACAACAGAAATTCTGAACTGGATTCCAAGAGACCACCGAAGACCTAGAAAACGTCCTCAAACTAGATGGGTGGATGAAATAAGAAAAGAGGTTGGGGTGACGTGGAAACGAATGGCCCAGGATAGACTTGTGTGGAAAGCATTTGGAGAGACCTTCATCCAGCAGTGGATAGATAATGGTTGAATATGATGATGATGATGACACACATTTATACGCACACACGTCCCACAACCGTCGTCTGACAAGAATAACGGCACTCGACAGGGTGCCATTCCGAAGAAGCCCCGGTAGCGGTTGCTTCGCAGGGAGGTGACACAAGGAGTCCATAGCTAGGACTTCAGTTATGGTGACTGAAGTTCAGAATCTTTGTTAAACTGTAGGTCCAACTTACCAGCCCCTCTGGCCAAACTGAGCTTAAGGCTGAGTCCTCTGTATTTCTTTCACTGTACTACGTGCATGTAAGAGAGAGAGAGAGAGACCTCCATTCTGCAGTGGATTCAAAATGGTTGACAATGGTTTTATATATAGTGAAATCTGTTTATAATGATATTTTAGAGAAAAATATAGCATTATAATCTATTCATTGTTATAGGAAAAATTAAACCTAACTGACTGTACGTTTTCATATTTTAAAATGATACAGGCTTGAGGTCACAAAGCATCGTTTGGGCGGGATCCTTATAGATAGATTTATCGTTGCAGACGGTATTCGTTGAGACAAATTCTACACTAATATACTAATATTTATACAAAAGCAGCTAGATCAAACACCAAATAGAGCAACTAGTGGCAAAATCAATTGCGTTGATTCTATTAATACGTTCAAGCTAGCAAAAAGAAAACCGCATTGGATAAATACGGTCTTTTTATTTGAAAGCATATTAGTACAAATTAATGAACTGTTGAAAACTAAGTAATAAAAATGTACTTATAATTGTAATGTGCTGGATTTATTATAGAGGGGTAATTTATAGCATAAAATCACCCGTTAAGCAATTAATACCTTAAAAACAATAATAAATTTGATATAACACTAATACATTTGCTATATCACTAATCTGTTTTATATAACACTAACGTATTTGCTATTACCCTACTATATTTTCTACTACCCTAATAAATTTACTATTACATTAAGTAGTTAATACATTATTACACATGAGCTAATAAAATCGTAAATGTCTTTAATAATGCGTTATATAATGCGTTATTAGAACATTTAAAATATTATTCTATATTTAGAGATTAAAAATAGCCTGATTTCATTGTGAGCACTCCCATTTTAAATACGAAACACTCAGATTATATAATAAGAATATTATTATTATTTATATTTGAGGTTAAAACACTTTATAATGTGTTTAAATAATAGCGTATATTATGTTTTTAAATAATATTTTTCGACACCCCACATTTTAAGGAAAATTTGAAGGAAAAAACATAGAAAAAGTAGTGAATACTTCGTGAGCATTTCAATTTATTTAGGAATGAAACGGGAAAATGTTTCAAGAAATTTAAGCGCCTTCACTTTGAAATATGTGTTAGAACATTCCCTTACTCGTAAAAAGTTCGCCAACGGGGCTATAAAATCCGTGTTTACTGAAGAAATATTGCTAAACGCTGCACTTCTGAATGTTGAGGTTATAATAAATAAGGCTATCAGGTAAACCAGTTCCAAGATTGGGCTATAATTTGTGGTTAAAAGTTTTATTTTCGTCAGCTATTTATTTAGCCACTATTTGTAGTTTTTCAAGCTTGTTGACTGAAATCCAGCTAACTGTACTTAAATGCAAATAGCAGAGTATACAAGCCATTGTAGATAATAAATAGCATCGTCATATTCAGCACGTATATAGCATTTTTCCAAAGGTTATTCAAATCTCTCTAATATTTATACAATCTTAATGTGGGTTGGTTGTATTTGTATTGCGCAAGGACAAGAAGGGTCATTCTTAAATCATACCTTCATATCACCATTAAATATATCTATCCCACACACACACACATGTATATATATATATTCGGATAACCGTATATTGTGGTGACACATTGATAAAGTATTCAGCTGGTGTACCGTTAATTTGTGTTCGACTCGCAACGGGTCAAAAGAAACAAAGAATATTTACGGACTAACCGATCATTTCATTCCGGGGGTTGGCTTCCTTGGGTCTAAGAGGATCGGATTCCGTGGAAAATGTGGATAACGTCGTGGTAACATATTTGTCTGGCATGCCATGCCATTAACGAGTCCTCGAGTGATATCATAGTACCAGGAATATCATAGAATGTGTCTTACTTTCTAGTTTATTGTAGTTGAAATTTGGGTTTGTTCCTATTGCAGCGGAGGTTTGCATTTCTCTGAAAATTGAAAATCGCGACGTAGCACGACCTTAGCACCCTTTGGGATGCGAAAACCCAAGAAGTTAAGCATTCATAAGTTCATATATACATTCATATATTCATACATACATACATCCATGAGTTCCTATATACATTCATGAATTCATATACACATTCATGAGTTTATATATACATTCATAATGTTCATATATATATATATACACACACACACACACACACATATATATATATATCATCATCATCATATTCAACCATTATCTATCCACTGCTGGATGAAGGTCTCTCCAAATGCTTTCCACACAAGTCTATCCTGAGCAATTCGCTTCCACGTCACCCCAACCTGTTTTCTTATTTCATCCACCCATCTAGTTTGAGGACGTTTTCTAGGTCTTCGGTGGTCTCTTGGAATCCAGTTCAGAATTTCTGTTGTCCATCGTTGATCAGTTCTTCTTGCAATATGCCCAGCCCATCGCCATTTCAGCCCTTTTACTTTAACAATGATGTCCTCTACTCTACCACTACTAATTTTTCAAATCCTCTTTATCACCTTTTTTATGCAAAAGAATTACTGTTGCAGAATCCCATTGGTTTGGTATGTTACCGCTGTTAAGACATTTGGTAAAGAATTTTGCAAGTATGTCTTCTACATATTCTCCAGCTTCTTTTAGGATATCTAATGTAATACCATCATCACCAGGGGCTCTTCCTTTCTTCATATTTTTTATTGCAAATGAAACTTCTTCTTTTAAGATTTTAGGAGCTGTTCCTTCGACTATTTCAATGTCTTCGTTTAATCCACTGTTACTTTCATATAGTTTTTTGTAGAATTCTTCAACTCTTCTAAGTATTTCTTCCCTATTTCTTGTTACGGTGCCATCCTCTCCTTTTAATGCAATGATGTGTTTCTTCCCAACAGATAAACTTCCTTTAACAACCCTAAGGCTCTTGTTATTTTCAATGGCTTTCCTTACTAGCTCACAGTTGAATTTTCTTATGTCTTCTTTCATGCTTTTGCGCAGAGTTTTACAAAGTTCTATGTACTCAATCCTGGAACTGGTATTTCGATTGTCCACCTTCATATCTCTTCGCCTTTTCATGAGCTGTTTCGTCTTCTCAGATAATTTGCTATTGTGCTTTTTACAGGTTACACCACCAATTTCCCCAGCAGTTTCAACTATTGTCTTAACAATGTTTTCATTTGCTTCTGAGATATCACTTTCATCAATAAGTCCTTCCAGTGCAGAAAAGCGATTTTTTAATTCCAACTTGAATGCCTCGGTATTTACTTTCAGTTTCATTAGATCCACCCTCTTACTTACTTGTTTCCTAATGAGCTTCTGTCGTTCTAATTTAGTATTTAAGTGCACTTTACATCTCACCATTCGATGATCACTTCCAGTATTAAATCTGTTCAGTACACTGAACAGATTTAATTATATATATATGTATATATATTTACATATATATATATGTATATTAAATTGAAAGACCCATAATGGGGATTATTTAATATATGCAAATGAATCCAATTAAGCTAATTGCACTGATCCTGGCGCATAAAGTCTGCGTAAAATCAGTATAACATATTATAAGTTATTCTAATACATATTTCAGAACTACATAAACCATAAGAAACACTATGAAAATATGAATAGCGAACCTTTTCTGATTATATAATACATTTAACACAGTTTTTTAGCAATACGGGCATGATTCTTCATCAGGGAACCGGATCACATCCGCATTGCCAAGTTACAAGCTAGATTTTTCTGAGATACCCAGAGCAGCAGCATGTTGATGCTAAAATTCTGAGCACAACTGAAATGCTACTATCAGTTGTGCCCAGAATATTAGCAACACGTGAATTTAATTAACGTTTAAAAGAATATTTTTTATATTAATTCTGAGTGCTCGAACAGTTTATAAATAGGGTTTAGGCAAATGTAGATTTTGCTAATTTATTTTATTTTAATTAATGCTTAAAGGCCGGTTTTGGGGAAAGTGTTGGTCAACAGAGAAAGCGGCATTATTAAAAAAAAAAGAGACAACATATTATTGCTCTGGGCATTTCGGAAAAAACTGGCTTGTAACTCGGCAATGCGGATGTGATACGGTTCCCTGATGAAGAATCATGTCCGTATTGCTAAAAACTGTGTAAAATGTGTTATATAATCATGAAAAGGTTCGCTTTTCATATTTTCATAGTGATTCTTACGACGTATTTAGTTATGATAAATGTATTAAAATAACTTATGTATATTAATGAGAGCGGTCATATATATATTAATGAGAGAGAGGTCATATATATATATATATATTCATGAGTTTATATATACACATTTATGTGCTCGCCAAAAGTTCGTAAATTTTTTTAAAAATCACAAATGTGGAACAAATACTGACAAAATAGTGCGGTTTGCACGAAGAGGTTTCTAGGGAACTTTTAGTAGCCAACAAAAGTAGTTTTTTAGTAGCCAACAAAATTAGTTTAAAAGTCATCTGTAGACGGGGATAATAAGCAAGATATTCGGCAAAAGTATACAACATAGGCTTGCAATAAAACACCTGGATGCACGTGGAATGTCCATTCGAATCCAATGGTACGGTATAATTGGAAAATGGTATCGTTCCCAGAGATACCATTTGCCAGAGATACCATTTGCTAGAGATACCATTGCCAGAGATAAAGCATTGCTGCTTAATTCATTCTATTCTAACGTTGAATTATAAACCACTGCGTTGCGAAAATTTCGCACGGAGAAACGGCAGAATACGAGAAGTGGTCACATATCAGGTGCCGTAAGCCTTTGATCTGTTATTCAATGTGTTAGAGGTCATCTTGAATATAATAATAATAATAGTAATAATAAATTGATGCAACGCACAGTTGTCCTCTCCATTAACTTTTGGGGTTCTCAGCGCAGTTTGCAGGTGATTTTTTGAACTAAAGTGCTTCTGCTACTAAAATAAATCCGATTTTCCGAGAAAAACTTCCATAAAAACCGCACTTCTTTATCATTATTTGTTGTTTTTATGTTTTTTTAATTTTTTACGAACTTAGGGCGCACGCATTCTGTACATTCATGTGCTCATATATAAATTCTGGTATTCATATATGTATTTAGCCGTTCGTATATACATTCAGGTATTCATGTATACATTCATGTGTTAACATATACATTCAAGTATTCATGTATACATTCATGTGTTAACATATACATTCAGGTATTCATGTACATTCATATATTCATATATATAATCAGGAGTCATAGAAGCGTGTATTCATGTCATATGTATATTCACATATTCGTGAGTCAAAACTAGCTAGTGTATGAAGTCGCGTGTAAATAATTCGTTAGCGAAATGAGGATAACGTGAAAATTACATGAAACTACTACATTTTAATCTGCTTGCCTTTGAAAGTATTTATACTACCAGATCGTACTAAAAGACGGTACTTGAAACCGACGGTTTTTTTCCTTTCGGTGGGACCCAAAGCGACACGAACGTTGATAATTTTAGAAAAGCAGCAAATATCTAAATTACGTGGGAATGCTTGTATACGAGCATTTTCCTCACTATTCTAAATATCAAAGCTATCTAATAGTTTAAGTTCTAAAACATATTGATCGTTTGGAATATTAAGCAGACCATCGCTTTCGTTCATCGGCACGGATACCTCGATCGGTCGTTGAAATTTGTGATTTCAGTTTTCAGAACGGATAACAGGAACATTGCACGATCTTATATCTCATGTTAAGGTGAATGTCATATGTTGTTTGGGTGGAAGTCTCTTCCTTCTTTCTTCGTTTAGTTTATAAAGGACGCAAATGGCTTTCGAAACGCAGTGTTGTTTTACATCTTTACCAGTGTCTAATCAATGGTGATAACCATTTTATTTTCGAGGCGGCAAATGTTGAATTTTCGTGTGAACTAACGGCGCTTGGGAAATTAAAATTAATTTAATTCCCAGGCAACTTCCATCTATAGGTAAACAGTGTATTATGTGGGTTGCCCAAACTATAGAATTAAATTATGATATGGGCTTCCACAATGGAAATACTACGTGTTCATTTTCCAGGCTTCCTTTGTTGTTGCCACTAAGTATTTTAAGAAACGCAACCTTAATATATTCAATTTCTAAAATCGGCAACATGCCAAATTGTTTCCTTTTATATTTCATGTTTTTCATATATTGTATGATTATAATTTCACTTTTTGCATTTGGCAACGGTATGCAGCTGCGTTCCAATTTCTAAAACAATAATCAGTCTTCCGTTTACCATCGAAGTATGCACACGTCATTCTCGGAGGCTCCGCCAAAACGGCGTACTAAATTTCGTTAGCTATGTGTTCCAGTGAATTAATTTATTTATTGGCGTCTATTATTGAATTAACCTAAATATTTAAAATATCATTAAATATTATTTTAACTGGATGAAATTTCTTGTCTTCCTCAATGATAAAAAAGTCATTTTTGAAAATGATATTTGAATGTTAAATCTATTGAAAATTTTGAACGGTCTTCAACCTTCATATTTAGATATATAGATGCACTGTGGGACATGATTAAGTTTTATATAAAATTATGTTCTGCTGTGTAATTCAGTAAAATTTATTTTTATTTCTTAATTATTAGGTTAATTAACAGAAGTTAATTGTTATGTTGATAGGTCACAATGCGAGAAGATTGTTACGAAGCAAGGTTAGTTTTAACAGATGCCAAGAGCAGCGACTCCATGATATATTCTTTCGTCGTCGAGAACGACAAAGGAACAGAAGTAGTTGAGGTCAACTTGGAGGTCAGAGGTGAGTTCAGGTCACGTGATTTATTATGTACGTACGGACTTAAACATTTAGTGGTGTATTTGCATAATGGAAGTAAGGGAAATTGCGATGTATTGTTGTATTTCTTTGTTATATTTCTGTGCCAGTTTCCTGAGAATTATTTGCAAATTATTTGTCCTTAAAGGGATAAAATGGACACGTAATTAGAAGGGGGAAAAATTAACGATTTATGTTGATTATTTTAATATACACGGCGAATAATTCTCTCTTTATCATTAATTTTAATAAATGCATTGGTAGAAGAAATCTATCTTTTAAATCAGTTTGTATTAATGTGTTTACTTAATGTTTGAAATGAATTGGACTACCACTAATGGCTGTATTAAATTTTATAACGGTGCGAACAATTTACGAAATTTACACCTACGTCATTTGCTTTTATCCGGTAAGGCAAATGCTGAACAGCGTATAGAAAATTTGAGACTTCCACTGAGAGGGAAACAGGTCAGCTAGTGCTTTTTAAAAAGGGCCTGCATCGTTCAGAACGAAACGCCAAGAAATATCGTGAAATGGACCAACGTTAGATGTTTAATATTACTAACACAGATGTGTCCAAAGTCGTTATAATTTGCTTAATAGTTTGGGTATTTATAAAATTTTAAATACTGATGTTTTCGGATGCACTATGACCAAATTTACATCTTACTACGAAAATTGCTTACTGCACTACATCATTTCATTGACCGATAAAATGATCCGCTGTTATATCGACCTGTACAATAATCAATACTTTTTTTAAATTTCAAATGAAATCCAGTTTCATAAAATGATTAAGTAACACAAGTTTTTGTTTTGGAAATTAAAAATAAAAATAATGTTCCATCATAAATTTTTAAATCCAGTCATTCCAAGAGAAGATTAATTAAAACGAAATAATTTATTAAAGGTATGGTATTACCCTTTCTCTGGTTATCACAGTTGCCAGATTTTCAATACACAAAACCACCGGGCCACCGTTTTTGAAATTATATATTCTCTTTTATTCGGAAATCTGCATTGATGCATCTCGCACTTTCTGCCATTTAGTGCTCCTTCATTATTCCATATTTTTGTTTTCTTACTCATATATGTATGGACTTTCGAAATTTTTTTGCCCCGGCCTCGCATTAGATGACAGCCCTGGCAGCAGCAGACCATAATAATAAAGCCCTTCCATTTATCCACAACATCGAAGTTAAGCAAGAAATGCCAAGTGATTAACCTGTTAACTGGGTATGACGACATTTTTCGTCATGCCCGGAAGACTACCAAAATGCAAATGACGACATTTTTCGTCATGCCCGGAAGACTACCAAAATGCGAATGACGACATTTTTCGTCATTGAAATTAACCGTATTATGTTGAACGCATTACGTTTTATGTAGTTCTGCTGTTCATGCTGTCCTAGTCCAAGGTCGGGGGCCATGTCCCCGCCAAATATCACCGGATTTTATTATCCTGTCTATGTGCACTGCAGCACCCGTGCACAAGGTACGTATTTGTGCTCCCAAAGGGTTTTGCCTAGAACCCCCACTGCTTTTGACATTTGGACCAATGAAGAACTTTATTTTGTAATGCTAAACAGCGGTCAGTTTTTTTTTCTGTTTCGTTGTGCTACTTGACAATAGTTTTGAGGGCCGCTAAAATCTGTTTCGCCCAGAGCCCCTAACGCCGTAGGCACGCACCTGCAACGAAAATCCACAATCGTTTTCAACGGACAGAAGAAACGGGCGCAACAGCTACTAGGAAAATGAAGGCGTATTATTCAATAAAACTGAATTTAAATTTGTGGCTTTTTTGCCCTATGTTAAAAATACTACAGACAAAATTGGACGCATTTTGGCCAAACAGGGTATCAGACCTGTCTTTCGTTCCACCAACAAACTCCGTTATATTTCAATAAATCCAAAACAATCCAGAGATCCCCTTAAAATACCTGGCGTATATAAAATTCCCTGTCAGTGCGGTAAAAGTTCTGGTTTTTCAATTTGTATTCGACTTAAGGAACATGAACGTCATGTTCGCTTCCAATAACCTAACAAGTCAGCGGTCGCTCAACACGCCATTGATTATAAACATCAAATTCTTTTTCACGACATCTCGGTTACGGCAAAAACTAGTGCATTGTGGACACGCTTATACATGGAACCTTGGCCATTAAAAACTGTCCTAATAATTTCGATAGAGAAGACCCCATTAACGTTGCATCAATTTGGAATTCCTGCCTAAAATTTCTCAAAAAATTCGGGCCTCTTTCCGCCAATCTAAACTCGCCATCTTCTGGGCCATTGAGCGACTACCTTCGTCCAACAACCAATAAATCAGCCAATCGTGGGTAGCCAGGGAAATAGTACTACAAATACGTCTCATATTTTTTACTCACTCATTTTCTGCCAAGCAACCAAGCGAAAGTCTTGCATTTTGCAGAGGGAAACTTGGCCGGCAATTACTTCTGAGGATGCTCCGCATAGCACGGAGTGAAACGTTAAGTGTTTTTAATAAACAGACGTTGCGGAATATCCCGCAAAGCTCTATGATGTATATTAATAGACGCCGTGAAAGCCTTCGTGAATGTATTTATAATTTAAAGGCTTCCACTAACATGGCGGCAAAAATAATGAACATGTTTAAATTTATAAATGAAATAAATGATTAAAATTTAAAAAGTACTGTGGTTAATGACACACTGCTAGGAATTTAGAACCTAAGAAAGCTAGAAATTTAGAACCTAAGAAAGCTAGAAATTTAGAACCTAAGCGTAAGGTAAAGCGTAATGATATTGATTTCCGTTGCACCTCACCTATACCGCAATATGGTGTGGTCGGGTGGTAATTATCGAAAAAGCCTACACTCTGCCCCAAGAAGTAGGAAAAGCTACGAAGATGACCACAATCGCGTTGATGTGCAAGTAGAAAGACGGGAGCTCTGTCCCGAAAACTTTCCAATAATACTCTGTATAAAAATGTGTTAACAAAATTCATCTTGTTTGATAAATACACAGACATTATTTTCTGCAACAAAAATATAGCTAAAAATTGAGGCTGAAAGCATTAAATCATTATAAATTTGTCGGAACATCACTTCGAATTATCCCACTAAAATGTGACACCAATTTTGTCCCACTGCAATATGCCATTACTTTTCCCAACTAAAACATTACTTTTCTCCCAAAAAAAATACATCACTTTTCTCCCAAAAAAAATACATCACTTTTCTCCCAAAAAAAATACATCACTTTTGTCCCACGATAATATGACACCGCCTTTGTCCCGTGATAATATGACATCACTTTTGCTCGATGATACTATGACAACGCTCTTGTTTCAATAATATAACATTACTTTTGTCCCATGATACTATGACGCCGCTCTTATCTCATAATAATATTAAATCACTTTTGTCCCATTACAATATGACGTAACTTTTCTTCCAAGAAAGTATGACATAAATTTTGACTCATAACAATATGTTGAAGTATATTATTATATATTGTTATATTTGCAGTATATAGGTAATATTTAGGATTACATTTTTATGATGATGTTAAGCATTTATTAGTAAACAATTACCATCATAAACTGTTCCTTCCTAAGCAAGAACTACAAAATGGCAATTTTTGTGGTATGTTATTATCGAAGCATATAAGCGAGTTATTTGAATCAACGTATACTGTTTCGCAATATCATTAGGTATTTTTAGTTGCACGCGCTATTGTGATAAATCTTTAAAGGTTAAAATACGAAGTCGTATCAAATGCACATCGCGTGCTCCATTTGAAAGACGTGCTTTAGGTTCGTGTAAGCCCCGGGGTAAACACAACATAAACGAGGCACGATAAATATTACAAGGAAAAAGTTATTAAATTATATGACATTAATTGGTCTCATATCTGATTTTAAAACCTATTTTCATTTTGCGAGTACTGCAATGTTGTTTTGGAAATATTACCCACGCTGTCTGGAAGCCCTTATGATTGTTTATTGCTAAATCTAGCGAAGCATATTAATGAGAAGAAATCTTAAATTGCGCTCCCTCCACTTTGAAACCACCTCTCTTTCCCATTTTAATCAGCGCAAAAATAGAATCCGAAAATTGAAAAGAAATTGACCTACTTTCTTCTACTGTGCGTTTTGAAATCGACCTTGAACTGACCTTTATCAGTAGTTTATGGCACAAGGACTGTTAAGGTTATGCCGCGTCAGAACCTTCAGTTATCCCAAGAATTCGAACCCCTTTTAACCTGGGTTAGCACACCGCTGATTACGGATCTGAATAAAAACAAGCAGCAAGAAATCTCTGCTGAAATTGAACCCAGATTATTCGCACGGTAGGGTGGCCTTTGCCACCGCACTTCGCTAACTAATTTTGCAATAATTAATTTTTCGCAAGAGAAGAAGATTCGTATATCCTCTTCCTCTCTCTCTTCTGGTATTCTTTTCCTTCTTTACCTCGTGGGAAAAGTGTCTTGTATGTTGTACTTTATATATACGCTGTATATTGCTGTGTACTATATGTTTGTTTGTTTGTGGTTTTACCTTATATGTGTGGTAAAGTATGTATATTGTAAAATAAATAATGTATGAAGTAACGGATATACGCGGTGAAGTTTTGAAGCTTCATTGAGACTGCATTTGAAAAAAATGTAAAAAATGCTTCAAAATCCGTTATAGTCAATAAAAACTGGAAGCACAATGCAATATATGCGTGCTATATGTTTATATAGAGAATATTTGTTTATATACGTATACATAAAAAATAATTTATAAGCATCGTTGTACATTTTTTGACTTTCAGAACCAATGGCGCTGATACTAATGGCGGGAGCAGCGGCAGTGGTTGTAGTACTCCTGCTGCTTTTTGTATCTCTAATTGTGTACTGCGTTAAAAAAGAAAAATGCTGCTTCAAACGTAAGTTCATTTTTATATGAATTTAAAATAATTGTCAGGGCATTTTTAAGCAATGTTATGGAAAACCGAATTTTTAGAAATGTCTGAATATTCTGGAAACATGGAATTTAAGAAGAAGAAACTTCTAGCATAGAAATGTTAGAAAGTAACACTGGAAGGAAATACGTTCAGTAAATTAGCGGTGAAAGCACTGGAATCAAAAGTTAAAGATCGCTTTTAACTTCAGCATGGTCATTTCCTTTTTCCTCAGATTCTTATGAATTAAAATGACTCTTGCTTGGATTTCATCAATCAGAAGTGCCATTAATTAATTTCTCTGAAAAAAATTCATGTGTAGGGAATTGCACTTCCCTTATTCTGACTATCATTTTGCGAAATCGCAATTTTCAGCAATTGTCCAAACAGCTTGCCTCACACGAAAAGGAATTTTCTGCCACTTGATCACTTATTGTTAACTAATTTTGATTAGTTAATAAATAAAAGCTCAATTATTTATTTAAATAAACGCATGGAAAATAACTAGTTTCGTAAAGGACAAGAAAAGACAATTTCCACGCAAGTTTTGAAGTATCTTAGAATTAAAAATTAGCCGTTGAAATCTAATTCCATCATAGTGGCCTCTTTAAAATAATTGTAATTAAGGTCACTTTATATTATTAATTTCTTAACTTTGACGACGCCGTAATTTGGAAATCACATTAAGCAGGAAGATGGTCTTACACATTCTGGCCGTAATGTAAAAATACTGTACAATATACTACGCAGTTTAGTACTTGGCATTTTACAGGGGAAGTATTGCAAAGCTCACATTGCGCCGCGCCTTGCAGTTTTCTGAGGAAGGCGATCCTTTTTGGGCCTAAGGAACCAATCCCTACGTTGATGGCAGAGAGTAACATGTCTATAAACGCTCTTTGTTCTTGGCAACTTTGAGACTAAGAGCGGGTTCAACGGGAAATTAAAATGAACGATTTACCACTCCAGGGCTCCCGACGGATCTCAATAAGTCAGCTTCAAAATGCGTAAGAAACTAGTGGAAATGAAAAACGAAAAACTCTGATGAAGTAGTAATATCAAGAGCGAACTGTTCTTTCTTTCCAAAGCTTTTCATAAGAAATTTAAAAAAAAGTACGAAAGGAAGTAGTTTCCCTAACGAATAACAAAAATGTAATTTGGAAAATTTAAAGCAACTATTTCATTCATATTGTGAAGCAGTATTTGGAAAAATCTATTCGATACTAGTGATGGTATTCATAGAGCATTTCATTTGGTGAATATTCTATGCGTATAACAAATCCAAACAACGCATCATTATATTTGATTTGAGGTTTTGCAGCCTTAAATTTGGTTTCTTTTAACTAGTGCGCTTCATAAAATATATTCTTTGTTTTCTGCGATAGAAGAAAAAGCAATCAGGCTGTAACTAACCCGACCTTTCCAACACCTGTCTCCAATGCTCTTTCTCAAACAGTCATAAATAATGTACTGAAACAGCAGTAAGTATACAAGGTACATCAGCTTGAAAACTTGAAGCACAGTTCTACGTACACCGACAAAGATGATGGCAATG
>QLNU02015003.1:88687617-88721603 GCA_006491805.2 Dysdera silvatica
GGTTACATAAAAATACCGAAGCTATCAAAATTGGTAAAGGTGTGAGGCAGGGAGATACCATTTCTCCAAAACTTTTTACTTCAGCTTTACAGATGATTTTTCAGCAGATAAATTGGAATGACAAGGGAATAAAAATAAATGGTGAATATTTAAATTATCTACGATTTCCTGATGGCATAGTTATTTTTTTTCAACGAACCCATCAAAATTCCAAGACATGGTACAGGAGCTCTCAACTAGAAGTAGAGAAATTGGACTCAAGATAAACCTACAAAAAACTAACATCATGTTCAATAATTTCGTAGAGAAAACAAAAATACAAGTTGACAACATTGAGCTAGAAATTGCTGATTCATATATTTACCTTGGCCAGCTGATTTCAATGGATGGCAACATTATGAAAGAACTCAACAGACGTATTAAACTTGGCTGGAGTGCATTTGGAAGAAACAGTTTTATCCTGAAGGGGAAATTGCCTTTATGTCTAAAAAGAAAAGTCTTCAACCAGTGTGTATTGCCAGTCCTCTCTTATGGATCAGAGACATGGAGTCTAACAGTTGGAGCAATACGAAAGTTACAGACAACGCAAAGGAGCATGGAGAGGTGCATGCTTGGAATAACTAGGAGAGATCGAAAAAGAAACACTTGGGTGAGAGAGCAAACTAGAGTAGAGGACATCATTGTTAAAGTAAAAGGACTGAAATGGCGATGGGCTGGGCATATTGCAAGAAGAACTGATCAACGATGGACAACAGAAATTCTGAACTGGATTCCAAGAGACCACCGAAGACCTAGAAAACGTCCTCAAACTAGATGGGTGGATGAAATAAGAAAAGAGGTTGGGGTGACGTGGAAACGAATGGCCCAGGATAGACTGGGGGATTTGGAGAGACCTTCATCCAGCAGTGGATAGATAATGGTTGAATATGATGATGATGATGATATATATATATATATATATATATATTTATAAAGGAAAAGTTTCAATGCATCTGAGATGTACAATCCGGAATTATTTCTAAATTGGGCACCTCGTCGATATTTAGCTAGCCAGAAGCCTTAGCACGATGAGATCACAGGTGTCAAACCACAATGTGTATGTGCAAAACCAGAGGAAGAACCCTCCAAACTTTCTCGTTGCAGAGTTTGTTTGTTTTTGTTTTCTTTCTGTTCATATCTCCAATATTAAAATAACTATCGGCTTCGCCAGGGTAAGCGATAATCCATTTAGTTCCATTTATTTATTTTTGAATTTATTTCGATTATCCAATAATGCATTAAGCACCTAAAAAGTCACTCCGATGATGCCCCTCCTCAGATATTGCGACCCTAGGCGGCCACCAAGTTCGCCTATTGGTCGCGTTGGCCTTGTGTATTGGTATAGTAAAATGGCTATGTACTATTGAATGAGATAAATATCAGCACCCCTGGTGGCGAATTGAGGAAGTTAAAAATTTTATTTCTAAAAACAATGAAGCTAGGTAAATATTGTCAATTAGAAAGGTTTAGAGCGTCCTTCAGTTGGTTCAGTTGGTAAGAAAAGATATACGCCTTACATGTAATGTGTACACGTAGTGCCACAAAATGAGGTGTTCCAAAAGTGTCAATACATCACTTTCAGTTAATGCTTTATAGAGCTTTAAAGCTTTAGTTGAAGTTCTTGTAGGCAAGAAACCTTGGTCTCTCTCGTATAAGAACTTCAACTTTTAAAACACCAGAAAACATTAACTGAAAATGGTGCATTGAAACTTTTAGAATACCTCACTTTGTGGCAGTACATGTACATATCGCATATGAGTGGTATATATAATTTTTTACTAACTGATGGACGCTCTATAACATTCTGATCGAAAATATTTCCTCATCTTCATTATTTTTCGAAACAACTTTTTTAACGTCCTCAATTCGCCACCAGGGGCGCTGCTGTTCATCTTATCCAATAGTGCGTTATCATTTTACTACACCAATACCTAACTCTTGTTGCAATATCTGTTTTGGTTCAAAAGTTATTGATCGCATCCGGATTTTCCTAGAAACCCCGTATATTTTACCACTAAACGGCTACAATTAATAGACATCGTCTCATTTAAAACACTCATTGATATCAATAATGTTTTATATTTGTGAGTAAGCCAGCCGCATTTCTATCGAAATCATTAAAACTAATTATATGTATGCAGCGGCGTAGTTTTGAAACCAAGCTTTTCTTTCAAGAAGGAATCCAAATGTGTGTAGTTATTTTACAAATGAAAATTACTCTGTAACTTACCTCGTCGATTGAGAAAAAATTATATTTTTAACATAAAACTAAGAATACGAATCTAATCTTTGCCTTCCTATGTAATCATCATTCATAATCATTGTGAATGAAATAATTGAAATAAAATTATAGTTACTACCTACTGTGTAAGATTATATTTTGCGGAAAGTATTTAAAAACTATGTTTTATTCTTAAGTATTAATTACTTTTTTTGTGCGTTTCTGCAGCATAGTCGAAAACGGATGCCCTTCCGATTCGGAAAAATGCAGTATGACTCCAAAATCTGAAAGATATGCGGATGATGGTTGCAAAAATCCTACTATAGCTACCATAGGCGAAGATTCGTATTATCCTAACGGTCGAAAGGCAAGTCTACGATATTAATTTTGAGATGATAATAATAATATTAATAATATTAATAATAATAATAAATAACATAATAAACAATAATAATACATAAACAACAAACAATAACAAGAAATAATAATAAACAATAAACAATAATAATAAATAATACAAGAATAATAATAATAAACAATAAATAAAAACAATAATAATAAATAATACTAATAATAAATAAATAAAAGTAACAGAGGATATAATTCTTGGCAACAAGCAAGTAATCAAACAACTTTCCAACGAAGAGCATTACAAGTACTTGGGCATATTAGAACTAGATGAAATCTTTCGCAGTAATATGAAAGCCATCACATGCTCAGAGTACATGAAACACATACGAAAAATTTTGAAATCAAAATTGAATGACAGAAACACCATTAGGGCCATGAACAGTTTGGCCATACCAATAATAAGATACACGGCAGGATTAGACATCAATCGACTTGGATAACTTAGACCGAAAAACACACAAACAAATGACCATAAACCATGATCTTCGTCCACGGAGTGACATAGATAGACTGTACTTACCGAGGAGAGAAGGAAGAAGAAGCCTCTTACAAATTAAATGAACTGTTGAAGAGAAAAAACGAGACTTCAATGAATATTTAAATAAAAGCAAGGAGAAGCTCCTAATGGAAGTGGCTTCAAGAAAGCTAATAAAGGTTTCAGACTCAAAGAAGTCCTTCAAACTAAATGAACTTCAAAAACGTCGCACAAATTGACAAAACAAACCCCCCTCCATGGACAATATTTGAAAGAAATTGAGGAAAAAAGTCGATCGTCAGCATAACTGGAGATAGTTGCAATTGTGAACTTTTAAAAAAAAACCCAAAGGCCTGATCTTTGCTGCACAAGAGTAAGCACTGCAAACAAACGTGATGCCATCAAAAATCCAAAGGCAAAACGAGCAGTAAATGCAGGCTGTGTAAAGTAAAATATGAGACAGTCGACCACTTAATCAGTGGCTGTAGTAAAATAACTCAATTAGACTACAAAAAAGACATAACAGAGTGGCCTCCCGGATCCACTGGAATATCTGCAGAACTTATGAGATCACGGTAACCAAGAACTACTGGGAACATGAAGCAAAAAAGTGACAGAAAACGACTAAATAAAAATCCTGTGGGACTTTCGGCTTTAAACAGACAGACATTTAAAACACAATATACCAGACATAACATTGGTGAAGGAAAAATAGGTATTTATCATCGACATTGCGGTGCCAGGTGACAGCAGAATTAAAGAGAAGGAATTCGAAAAAATCTCCAAATATCGTGACCTTGCAATAGAAATTAATAGACTCTGGAAAAAACAAATAACAGTCATCCCGATTGTGATAGGTGCACTGGGGGCCATCACACCTAATTTAAAAAACTTCCTAGAAAATCTGGACATTACTGACATAACGACAACAGACCTACAAAAAACTGCCTTACTGGGCACCGCCTATATATTAAGAAGATATATGGACAGTTCTCAGGTTTCTGGGTGAGACTTGAACTGAACCAAGAACTCCAGATCAAGAGGATAGTGATTATCTCCTTGACGCTGTGTAACACAACAATGTATAACGGTCATAATAATAATAATAATAATAATAATATATATTATTTCATGTATAAGATGGCGCATTGAAAATGGGTGATTAAAATGGATTTTGAAAAAATGTTGAGACACGTGATTTTATTTTCGAGGGGAAGTTCAAAATTATCGTGGAATAGTTCTTTTTCTAAACCCCTTCCCCATCCCTAGACCCCCTAATTTTAAAATTTAAAATGACAACCCAAGACTTGTGATATATCATTTTAAAGGTATTAAAAATTTTCATTGTCGTACGGGAAAAATGAAATCGTTTCCTGCGTTCGTGAGAAAACATGTTAATAAAACCATAGTAAATCATATAAATCATATTTTGAAGAAAACTGATGAATTTACGACAAGTAAAACAAACACTGCTTTTGGCGTATGTGCAGATTCCCAATTCGGATTTCTTCAGTCAAATAGCTTGGAAGCATTTTCACGTGTGAAAACCCACTTTCTTTCGTTTTCAATGGGCCATGTTGCAATGGTGCCTTATTGCGTCTCACTTTTCCTATAAATACTGTGGTTTTATTTACGTGTTTCCTCACGAACGATTTCTTTTTTCACGGTGATTTCTTTTTTTTTCCATACAAAAATTGAACTTTTTAATCTTTTAAAATGATATACTCGTATCACAAGGTGGGGGTTGCTATTTGAAATTATAAAATTCGGGTGGCTACCGGGGAAGGAGATGAGCAAATGGATTATTCTACAATAATTTTGAATTACCCCCTCGAAAATGAAATCGACGTGTCTCAGCATTTTTGCATAATCCATTTTTATCCCGAAATCCTATGTTTCTTTTTTAATGAGTCACCTTGTATATATCTAATAATTGATATACAATACAATATTTTATTTTACATCGGCAAGATATTACACTATGAAATAACATGCAATATGTACCTCGAGTAATGAGAATTAAACATTAAATTAAGAACAATTTGGACATAACAGTCATTAACAATTATCTATCGACACAGGAAATATTAGAAAAGGACCAGAAACTAACCTGACGAGTCTAATGCACCAAAAGGAAATACTGACTTTAAAATTACATAACAGGTAGGACAAACATAATCATAGAACAGACACGTAATCAGCGGAAAGAATAAAGGCACGTATCCGAGTCCTAAATGTGGCAAAAGAGGACAATGAATAATATCATCAGGAATCGAATTCCAAGTTTTGGGTCCCGTAAAATTGAAGTTGTTGTCACCAATGTGAGTACGAAAATATGGTAATCTGAAAGAGATTCCAAGCTTTGCTTGAGATTCCAAGGCATAAGAAAAATCAGCTCGGATAAATAACCAAAATGTATTCTTTTCAACATCAAAATGCTCATAAGATATGAGTAAGGTCTGCTAATAGGGATAATATCAAGGCGGGAAAACGGATGATCCTGAGTTTAAGAATCAAAAGATTGCGGAAAAAATATCCTAAATCACCTCAACTGTAAACGGGAACCTCTGTCAACGTTGAATCTGGTTGAGTTACCCGAAATTATGAAGCAAAATTGTATGATCGACGCTACAAAAGAGTGATAAAGAATGATGAGAAATTTGTTCGGTAACACTGATTTAAATTTAGTTAGAATTCCGATACTTCTGGCCACTCTTGTACAGACAGAGTCGAAATGTCGATTCCATCTAAAATTCCTTGAAAATATAACCCCCAGAAATCTTTCTTCTTCAAAACCAATATACGTACTACCCAAAATGATGGGCCTCACGGAAAAAAAAAATGTCTATTACTTCTCGTGAAGACGGTGGCCGACGATTTTGATGTATTTACGCTAAGTCTATTGGCCAGAAACCAGTCACTGAGATCAATCAGGGTTTCATTCACTGTATGAATCAACTCAGCCAAGTTCTTACGGGAAAAAAACGCAGAAGTATCATCAGCATAGAGAATTATAGGTGGAATCCCAGTCAAATACAACTTATCGTTGATAAAGATCAAGAAAAGAGTCCGGACAAGTGAAGATCCCTGTGGCATGCCAAAGCGAACGGAGTCAATGTAAAATTCTTCATTGCAATAAATTGATTTCGATTTGAGAGGTAAGATTTGAATAAATCATATGGGGTGCCACGAATGCCTATATTTTCCAACTTATCAACTAATTTATCATGTGGAACAGTATCAAAGGCTTTAGAAATGTCTAAGAAAACACTAATAATGAATTCTATCCTATCTAGACCAGACGAAAGGAAATTAATTGCTTGAGAAAAAGAAGTTTCCACCGAGGATCCTTGACGGAAACCAAATTGCTGAGGGTGTTGGATGTGAAAATGTTTAAGATAATTCATTAATCTGTTATTTAAGAGGCTCTCAAAGACTTCGGAAAAACAGAGAAAACAGAAATACCTCTGTAATTAGATGGGTCGGAGGAGCCGCCCTTTTCGAAGATCATAAGCACTCTGGCAATCTTAAGTATGTTTATGAAAGTTCGGTGACGTATATAGTTGTTATACAGGATAACTAAAGGATCGATCAGAACAGCAGCAATGTTCCTGATGACCTTAAGTGAGAAACCGTCAAATCCAGGTGAATGGCGACTGTTAAGGGATTTTAAGGAGCGCAGAAGTACATACCTATCAATTTCAGCCAGTGCGAACAAGTGAAAAGATTGAGGTGATTTGTTAATATAATAGAGATAATTAGATGGAGACAAAGGAAGAGATCTCGCTACTTCCGAATCGCGATTACTGAGATATCCTGCAAAAGTATCAACCACCCGTTGTGGCGATGAAAATAATTGGCCCCTGTACTTAATCTGCGAAGGAGATAAGCTGGATGAAAGCGTTTTCCCATATAATCTATTAAGGTGGGACCAAATCTGACACGTGTTAGCGTTATTGAACATATTGAAATAGTATTTCGATTTTGTACACCTAATATCCTTGAATAACGAGTTTCTGAAATTTCTGAAAACCCGTAGGTCACCAGTGAGCCAGGTAGACAAGAACTTTTGAAAAAGTATAGTAGAAGTATATGACAATATGCGCTGGATACTAATTAATTACCAACTAGTTAATTAGCAGGGAATACCCAAATGATGGGAGCACTACAGAAGGTTATATGCCAAATGAGAAAATTATAGAATTCGTTTTTAAACATATTTACTTTATTCATCATAATTACCGCGATAAATTTCTAAATACAAGCCAAATCTGTTGGTTGCTTAGTTTGTGTTTTTATGGAACAAAGACAGCCAGGGTAATTCCTCGTCAAAAACGATGAGAAGTTAAATCTGAAGCGGATTTTAAACGATTAAAATTAATCTCATTAGCTTTAGAAATCGTGCTCATTACTACTGCATCACCTGTCAATCTTATGAAATAATTCAAATGATTATTTCAATGATATGTAAGATTGAAAAGTAATATAAAAGTAATGAAGCAACGTTTTTGAAGGTGATGACGTTACCGAGAGAGAGATATGATCGTTGATCGTGTGTAAGATCGTCTTTATAGTGAAATGCTGTAAATATTCTTGAGAAGCTTTGAAAATTTTTGGGAACTGAAATAACATATGCGTTGCGGGTGAAAATTTATTGAGAAGGTTATGAATTATTTATGCACAGTTTCACATTAGAATATTGCCTGAAGTTGTGATTTGAATGGGATTAATGTTTTAACCAGACCTTCGAAGAATGATACTGAACAAATATACTGGCCTCTTGTTCAATGAATTGACCTCTTGACCAACCTCACTTGACCTCCGAACCAATGATACTGACAAACATACGACTGAGTTCCTAACTCTGTCCTGAGAATTTGGTAAACATTGAGATAGAACAGAAAGGTACTCATCATCCGAAGCACTTCTTTATTCTGTGTCGCAGTGGATCATTACTTCTGATATAAAAATAGATATAAAACTAATATCTCCAAAAGAAAGCGAATGGATCATATGATAGAGAAGTGCTTTGATATGAAGTACTTTTCTATTCAGTATCGCAATGGAGAAAAACTTTTGATATGAAGCACGTTTCTATCCTCTGTCGCAGTGGAGAAGTGCTACTGATATGAGGCAATTTTTTATCCTGCATCACAACGGAGAAGTGTTTTTTAATATGAAAATGTGCATATAATTGAAAGCTACAGAAGAAATTTAATGTAACGGAATCGTACTTGTGTGATTTGTCAATATAAGACACAAATAACAGTACATTTTAATATTTAATTACATTTTCTTTTAATTTCTAAACTGAAAAATAATGTCAACTTTAATTATAAGGATTAAATTTATTTAGAATTTTTACGTAAGAACTTCGCAAATTTTATTTGGATTGTGGTAACATATTGCTCGAAATTTTTATAAATGAAGTCCACAAAGCCAAAGCAGGTTTGTAGATACTAAGGTTTTACAGATTTTATTTTTATTAGTCAGTGTAATCTTCGGGAAATCTTCCGCTGACTGACAAATATACCTAGCTGTGTCGTTCTGAAAATTAAATATTTAATAAGATTATCTCTATTCCTTATTATTTGCATATTGACATTAGAATATCTCAGAGGTCTGGCAGGCAGAATTATCACCCAAAATTATAATATATTTGTTGATGCTAGGTGATAATATTATTTTCAACAAAATCAGTTTCTATATTAAGAATTTCTTTATGTCTAACACTCCTTGGAATCTTCGAATATACAAATACTCTCTACAGAGGTTCTAAAAACTAGAAATAAATTAAATATATGTATAATTATAAATTGAGTACGTAGCATATGTTTAACTGTATTTGAAAATTAAATTGTTAAAAATAAGTAATTGGTAACAAAATGTAGACATAACTATATGTGGTTTAAATGCAGTTTTACAATTTGTTTCCTGAACGGTCATTATAATATTGACAGAGTTATGCAGTGCCGGATTAAGGCTTCGTGGGGCACCAAATCAAGTTTTTTCCGGGCCCCTTGTGGTATAAATTAAGCTTGTGTAATTATAGTAGGACCCATAGATAATGAGGAACTTTGGGAACAACGAAAATGTTCGCTGTATCCGTTCGATCATTAAATCCGTTCTGAAATTTAAATTTTAAACTTTGAAGATAAAACCAATACAGGTAACGTATTTACTCATACGACGTACATACAAAAAAAAATCTAAAATTCGAGAAAAACGCTTCGTGGATGTGAAATGAAAAAAATTCGTGCCGTGATAAAAAATAATGCCCTGGTGATAAGGTCAGATTAGTAAGGATTTCGAAGTAGGATTTTGTCTTCACCGCACCCCGGGACCCTAAAAAAGCGGGCCCTAGATCTTTCTCTTGTTTGTCTTTGCGCTAATCCGGCCCCAGAGATACGCATTTCTTTGCCCGTGTGCTTTCGCACAGGTTTAACAAATGTTTTCCCAAATGTAAAAATACATCATAGAGTGCACACTGGCAATGTAAATGCGGTCATCACCCTTTTTTTTTGTTACATTTTTTAGAATCTGAGGATTGAAATGTTCTGATTATTATTAAAAATATTAATTATTATCATATACCGATTATTAATATCACATATTATTAATTTCAAATAGAACACATTCTGAAATGGCGTTTGGCAAAATAATCTTAATTTTTTCTATAAAAATTACTTGTCTTAAGAAGAGTTCAACAACTAACTCAAGTTTTTAGGCAATATAAACACCCAGTGTATATCCTGTTTCAATATTTCTGCAATATATTTTAATTTTAAACAAAATTATTGGCAATGAAACAACTATAAGCGGTTTGATCGATATTATCCTAAATTAATTTTGTTCAGAATAAATACTGTCTTTTTTAAACTTGGGAGTGAAAAAATATTTGTTCGGTAGTCAGTGCTGATCTATACATACAATAATTTTTGCCATCCACCTATTGATTGATTGCGTCTCTTTTTCTCCAAAACGAATAAGCTCTAGTTTGAGCTAGAGGGACCCTGGTTCGAATCCAGGATGGGGAAAGCGTCTCTTTTTCTCCAAAATTACATAAGCTCTAGTTTGAGCTGTAATTAATACGTGGGTGGCAAAAATTATAGTATAATAAATTCCCCCACGAAAACTCACAAAATTCTCGCCCCGGAGGCTTTCTTGTGTTGACCATATTTGGCAATTGTGTTATCCCTGCGGAGGGTAATAATACCTTAACATGATCTATACACAATTTACAGAGGATCCCTAAATTTGATGGTATAGCGATCGATTGATGTCAGTTTCTGAACCCTAATGGAAATGTTGATTGAATTTTATAAAATTGCATAGAAAATGTGGGAATGTTTTTTCTGTCTGTTTCTCCTAATGACCGAGATCTTCAAAATTTCCTATACTCCTTGTTTCAACTTCGCTGAAAAATAGTTTTAAAACGTCACTGTCAGTATTTCCTGCAATTCACATAAAAATAATATCCCACTATGTTTCCTAATGTTTTATTGTAGAGACGAAAACTAAATTTCTTTTCCTAAATAAATTTTATATTCCATGGCTTTTTAAAATATTTATCCCGTATTAAATTTTTATTATTAAACTGTATAAAGATATAGGTCTATATATCTGTGACTCCAAATTAGACCTTTTATTGGGGGTGTACTACAAGTGAAATAAAAAATTCCTCGTGAAGGATAATTATAGCCATTTATAGTCTGATAATCCTAGCTGAGATTTGTTAATTTATTATCATTTTAAAGCGACATAGTCGGCTCAAAGACTTTCATAATTTATTAATTAGATTTTTTAATACCTTTACATTAGATTTGAATTGATATATTAAAGGTGATTTATCAGCTATTAAAGGAAACGCATCCACACACTCAGCGACACCGTATTTAATAAGTTATTTATCAAAGAAAATATTTCTCAAAAAGTAGGTGCTCAAATAAAACAATCACGTTTACTCTAGAAAGGATTTATTCTTCTATTCAGAAATAATAGAGATGATTAGCGATATTATTTTTAAATTTTCTATCTCATTTCCACTTGCGGACGAGCCTTGAAAACTCATTGTGGGAAAGAGTAGGCTTTTAGCAAAAGCAGATAGTGCATTGTTCGATAGGTTTTCCCCAACATGGAATTAGAATTGCTTTAGTAAATAAAGAGGGAAATAAACGAATCCAGTTTTTTCGGAATATCCTGACATTTTAATATATGTTTCCTTTTTTCTCCTCTTTTTATTCTCCTTTCCGAGTGAGAGTTTTTTCTCTTCAGAATAAGTATTTCCCTTTTTTCCTCAGACTCTGATCGAGCCAGTTGGGAAAGGTGGTCCACCCAACCGGATAAACGGTATTCCAGCTATTCAGAACCCAAGAGCAGGGACAGGTACGATGAGAACCAGGTTCTTGGACGTGGATCTTTGAGCACCAAGTCCCGACACAAAACACAGCCGGAATATATTTATTTACACGGTAAGGGGTGCATTTTTGTGTGAATTTTACTCCATTTTTCCCTTTACCATCCGTAAAAAACTTGGGATTTTTTTAAATTTTTAATCTTCATGAACGTTCTTTGAATTACGAGAAAAATGTTGCTTCCTCTTTTATTCCATTTCGAGCAGATATTTTCTTACTTACTCGCAAAGAAAATCACACAATTAGTGCTAAAAGGACGCCAGTCTATAAAGGAGTATAGGGGATATTTGAATTAGGCAACCCCTTTCTAAAAGAACGGTTTTCGAAATCATATATGAGGAGAAGAAAATATCCATAAATCTATGAGAAAACATCTAGGATAAAATGGAAGTATCTAGTAATCTAGTATAAGATGGAAACATCTAGTAATCTATGGTAAGGTGAAAACATCTCTAGTAATCTATGAGTAGATGGAAACATCTAGTAATCTAGGATAAGACGGAGACATCTACGATTTTGGGAGAAGAAAAAAAACCAGCCGTGAATTTTAGTTTAATGAAACTTTGCATTATCGACATGCTTGTAAGCTTGCTCGTTGTGAGAACTACAAATATTGGTATATGGCGACCAAGAATACTTCAGTAAAAAATACACAATTTTATGAAAAAAAAATAGAACAATCAATTTCAGTATTTTAGGTAATAAACAAGTATGTGCTATGAAAAATCAGGGTTCGTGCTTCATTTCACGTAAGATAACAAAACACTAACACACAATTCAATAAGATCTTTTGATTTAAATTGTAAATAAATTTACGGATGAAAACGAATCATTTTTTATTTATCAGAAAAGCGTTGGATATATTGTTTGAACCCTCGTTAAATTTTTGGGATAATTTTTTTTTGTTTCGAAGAATATTCAATGATGCCCCTTAATCAGCAAAATGAAACTAGGTAACGGTAATTCATGAAGAATTTTCACAAAATGTTATGAGTGAGGATTTTGAGAACTAAATATTTTTTATGCCAGTTACCATTGAAATGTAACCTATCGCCATGTCATTTGCAAATTTTAAAGCCTTTCATTATCGGTTTAGAATTAATTACATTTTTTCTATAGTAGAAATATACATATGAAGCTAAAATATACTCTGTAATTTAAGGGGGATATAGAGGTTTGATATGATTTTCTCCAATTTTGAATATTTTTATAAATTTCATATAGTAAAATAATGCATAAAAATTACTTTTTTAACAGAAATTATTTTTTACTTTTCATGAATTTTATGCTAAATAATGAGGTAAATGTCTAATTACGACATTTATTTGGACGAGGATAATGTACTTTCTGCATTAGATAGGAATACAATTTTAAGTGTGAGGTACAGTACATGGTTACTCGCCCGGGACCTACTAAATACATTATTATATGATAGATTTTTTAATGAATAAAAAACTGCGAACTTAACGTTTAAAAATGCAATAATATAATGGAATTATAATCTAAAATTCAGGCTATAAATAGGTTGACTTAGCAGATACCTTTGATTGGGGTAAATCTCATGGGCGCAATTAAATGTTTAAGAGTAAGTTGAAGATTTACCATTATGTTCAGTAGAAGTTGAAATGTCACCGTTCAAGTACCGTAAAATATATAATATGTAAATTCTTCAGAAATTGCAACTGAAGTTTTAAAACCATTTCATAAATTGACACTTCTAACTTCACAGAAATAAGCACAAATCGAAATCTATTAGGAATTTTGAAAAAGTTTGGCAGCACATCCTGAAAGAAAACGTACAGCGAATAAAATAAAATCATAAAACATTTTTGCTAAATTTGGCCATTTCAACGTGTATATCCCTATTAAACTAGCAAGCTATTCAGCATATATGATTTTATTTTTCTGCCAGTAGGGTAATATAGGTCAGTTCTAAAGATTTTAGTGCCCAACTATCGTCAAAGAAAAATTCATACGCATATATAATAAATTAATTAAAAAACATTAACATTTAGGAGCTTCCATGTTACTAGTTTCAATTTACGTAAGTTCATTAATTTTCTAACACGAATGCCATTTTGCTTTACTAAAATGTCATATTAGCTTTTTTATTTTTTATTATTTGTAAAAAATATATCATTTGGACCATATAATACGCATGTTGTAGAATCTTCGTAATACGGAGATATAAACGATCGAACCTCATTAATATCGCGAAAACTGTCCAGGATGGGCAATTTGTTCTTGTTAAAAGTACTTGGCGTTATCTGTAGAGGTTAAAACTACTATTAGTATTACTTAGATATTCATGTGGATCGGAAGTTGAAGAACTTCATGATAAAGGTAATTCTAGTTTCTGATGTCGACTGTTGTACGTTCTAAGATCGAAAGCTTATTTTAGTATTACAATATACAATAGCAGTAAGCTGACTGCATAAAGGCATATTACCGTACGAGTGCTTTTAATTCATTATCATTTACCACAACATGATTATAATGATCTGATCTACATCCATATGACGATGATGACTATGATGGCCCGATTTAGATCCATCTGCTGATGACTATGATCTGATCTGGATTCATTTTATGGTGACCACGATGATCTGATTTAGGTCTATTTGATGATTACTGGAGTGATCTGATCTAGATCCATCTGATGATGACTACGATGATCTGATCTAGATCCATCTGATAATGAATACGATGATTTGGCCTAGATCCATATGATAACGACTAAGTTGTTCTAATCTAGATCCATCTATTGTTCATTTTCCTCCTTTGTTCTTGATTTATAGCACAATAATAAATTTACTATTCTTTTGTTCTGAATTCCCTTTGGTGTCTTTTTCTCGCCTTGTGTTACAAGTGCTGATCTTATTTCATACAAATACGATATGCATCAGGTTGGTGGGTTTTATTTTGTAGCGCAAGTAGAGCAAGGGTCATTAACTCGCCAAACAGGGTGAGAACGTACACACAGTTTTAAAATAAAAATAAATTAAAACTAAAATGGTAAAAACATAAGCAAAATAATGCATTAAATGTACCAAATGAAACGATGTAAATAAATCATATGGAATAGGAGAAGCCAATATTAGATGAAAAGTTAAAAATGATTTCATGGTTAAAAAAGGCACATAAAATGTTGCGAAAGGTAAAATTATTTTGGATAAAAGCTGATGGACGTTGCTGGTTAAAATGTATGTAAGCGGTTAAAATGTTAATGCGCATCAAATATGACACCTAGTTGCACATACAGTTAAATTTGATTTCAAAGACTAAACATCCTATCCACAAGATGAAGTTTATTAATACTGTACTTATCCAATAGTATGTCCTTCAAAATATAAGTATTTTTTTTTTACTCGTGATAAATTTCTAATTATTTATTAATAAAATTTTGAGTTACTGGTATCAGAATTCCTACTGATTTCAATCATTCATTGGATTGCAAAGCTATTACTAGTATTTCTCATTGTTCGAAAAACGAATGGAGGGATAAACGAATTTCAGGTATATAAAAAAACAGGAGTAACCGAATTTTTTTTCGTGAACATACCCTGAGCAAAATCTCAAAGATGGTTTTTATGATAGGCGAATAATATTTTTTATTTAGTTATTCAATACTGAGGCTTCTTTTAAACGAAAATTAATGGAAGAGCAATACAATGTAAATTAATATTTTAAATGTTTACTTTTCCATTTACTGCCACTATATTTATTCTGGGGCTTAGCAAATTATTTTACGAAATATGCAACGAGATTGTTAAGCCACAAAGCTTCCTGAGATAAACAAAGGAATAACTTCGATACTTTTCTTTGCAATTTGGAATAAACAGAATTAGTACAATTGATCCCCCACAAATTCAGGTTCTGTTCCTGAGAAGGAAAACTTCTCATAATTTCTTCAAGACTAAGCACACGGAATTTATGTTTCATGCGATTATTGTAGGTCTAAAAGACCTTTTAAAACCAATTTAACTCGGTTAGAAAATGACGAAGTTACCTTATCACGACAAGACTATAACAGGATTATGATGTCACTTCGAAGGGATTATGATATCCCTTTGATAGGAATACGATGTTTCTGTGGTAAGAGTAATGCAGCATTTTCATTAGAATAAGGTATAATTTTGATAGAATAAAGGTGTTTATTTGGTAGGGTTAATTTAGCTCTTAAAATAGGATACGATTTTCCTTTCATAAGATTATGCCTTTGGTAGATTTAATATAGCGCTTTAAAAAGGTTATGATATCCCTTTGATAAAATTATGATGTTTATTTGGTGGGATTGATATAGCACTTTGATAAGGTTAAGATATTACTTTAGTAGGGTTGGTTTTAATATGACTTAGACAAAATTATGATATCGCATTAATGGGATTACAATATAGTGTTTGTACAATATAGTGTTGGGGACAGGAGTCCGCAAACTATGGCACACGGCTTACTTTCGGACGGCGTTCGGAGAGATTTTAAAACAAAAGCAAAATTTTGTATATACCTACTAAAATTCCAAAAAAGTATTTTTGTTATCTAAATATATTAATTATTAATCTGTATCCTTTTAATCTACTAACGATGAATTTTCATTCTCATAATTAATTAATCTATTAAGTTTAATTAATAGTCGGATAGTAAACTAACCATTCCGAATTTAAGTGACTGTAAGCTGGCACGTGGAAGAAGATCGTAGTATTACTTTTTTATACCACCTTCGATAGGTTGCCGACCTCTGGTTTATGTTGTAGATTTGATCGGGTTACGATATCACTGATCGTGAAATCGTTTATCATGTAACGAAGTGAAAGATACATCGCATAGTGAAGTGAACCGTCTATTATATATATATATATATAGGTTTGAAAACAATTAAAAAATATTTTACAATATGTACTCAGAACAAATTATACAATAGTAATAACATTGTTTTTGAATAGTTTTATCATTAAATATACAAATATCACACCAACATAATAAATTTGTAGTACCAGGTATTTAAATCCCATCTCAATACCATTAACCAAAGCCCAATATGTACCCATTTTAAATGATGCAAATGGAATTGTTATAAAGCACAGCATTTTTAACATTCCATTTAATATATAAATGAAGAATCAATAAATTTAGACAGATCATAGTTGGTCTGAATTAGAAAGAAGAATTGGATCTGCAATGTACAAATCTTGATAGGCGTTATGAGCCAATAATCATGGGTTAAAGAGTGTTTTAAGGATCCAACATTCCCCATTCAATGCAGACATTATACAGGAAGACCTGTTTGTTTATAACCATCCATGTGGCAGAGATTTAAACAATTTTTTGTGTTTGAAAGAGACAAAAATAGAAATAAATAGAAAGTCGTATATACATCTCACATCAAAGTAACAATGTTGTATAACTTACAAGTAGTAATTCAACAAACTCAGTTCAAGTAATACCACAAATGCAAAAAACTTCAGTTGAATTAGTACAGTGTCAGAAATTTTTTATTTTTAGATATTTTTAGCCGAGTTTTTGCAAACATATTTTATTAATAATAAAATAGGAAGTGGTTAAATTACCTTGTAATAGCAGTAATGTAGAAATTAAATTCAAACTCGTAACTAAAAATATAGCACATGATCAGTCAAAGGCAGTTTTGAAAGTGTTTCCACATCTTATAAATTAAGCAATACCAGATATCCAAAAGGAGTAATGAACAGGTGCTTCCATCTATATTTGAGAACTGCGATTAGATGTATTTAATTGCAGTAATTATTCTTTATAAGAAACATTTAAGATTTCTTTCTAGGGATGAAATTTGCAAATGTTCTATTTATATAGTTCATTGGAAAACCATTTAAAACCAAACATTTTTTAAAAGATCTTAAGCCTTCAGAAATGGCTTCAACTCTATTTGAAAGCACTTTCTGTCTGGAGAGTTCACCTAAAATCAAATTTTTTATAACATGTTTTCTGAGACATGTGTCATATTGCAAGTACTGAACAAAAGCAAATAAAAATTGTTTTCTTTTATCGCATATTTGAAAGACAAATCTATTATTTTCATTGATAGTAATAAGTAAATCTAAAATGTGAACTCGAATTCTAGATACAGAGGTATCTTTCAGTGTTCATCCTGAGGGATAAAAATGAATGTCCAATTGATGCTCCATACCATAGCCTATATAGATTATATCAGTGCGATTCTTTCACGAAAGACGTGTTTCAAATGATTTTTTGTTTTATTTTAATTAAATAGTATTAGGTTAAATCTAGGTTTCAGGATTTCAGAAATGGCAAAGCAATGTTATCCTTTGTTAAAAAACCTCTCGGTGCTACCGAGAAAGTAGTAGTGGTAGCAGAATGAAATTTTTCTCCCTTTAATATTGACATTAGCACTTTTGAAATGCAATTGCTGGATTTAAAAATCAAAAATTTATGGAGCTCCAAATTTGAACGCCTTAATGCTGATATGGAAAAATTGGAGAAAACCAAATGTGATCTGAGTTTACAGAATAAATCGTCTGCTTTGAGAGAACTGTGGAATGAAGACATAATGATGTTTTTACACTTGGAATAGAATTCCTGACTTATGTGATAAATTAGAAAACCTAGCATTTTCTGTTCTTTCTCTATTCGGCTCTATATATTCATGCGCACAATCTTTCTCGAGCATGAATTTTATCAAAAGTAAATTGAGAAATCGTTTTATTGATGAGAATCTGGAATCGTGCCTGAAATTAAAAGTAACAACACACAAACCTGACTTCCCCAAACTTCCCAAGGAGATGCAAAACCATTCTTTACATTAAATATGACAATGTTTTAATTTTAATCACAAACAGTAATTTTTATCTATAAATAAGATTATGTTAAAGTATGATATCTAGTTTTAATCAGTGTAGTTACTTTTAACCAACTTCTGAAAACGTGGTTTTTTGTTTAGAAATTTGGCTTTCTAAAAAGAAATCTAAATCATTATACTGCTGATAACGAAATTTTCATATTGTCAATTGTATATTTAGTGATCGTACTCTGTAAATAATTTACCTTTTATAATAACGCACGTATATAGCATCTCTTAAATTGATTCGGTTAAATAGATCCTCAAAATCAAAGCACTTAATGAAAGTGGGATTCCTATCACTGGAGTTCGAAGTCTTCAAAAGTTGAAAACTATTTTTTAAAATAAAGGTATTTAAGGAAATTTTAACATAAATCTGTTTAAGTGTTTGAAGGGGCAGTTCACCAGTTATAACACTATAAGAGCTAGTAGCACATCTAACAGTGCGAAAACCAATTGGATCTTTATGAAATTTAACAGTAAGCGTCATGTATGGGAAGTTGATTGGAGATTGGATGGCTTTGAGATTCTCAAAAGCACCCTGTATGTGTTTGAAGACAGGAGTAGAGTTTGTACCCAGATTTCTGTATTGCTCTGTATTATCAAGAAATTTCTGTATGTTTGAAGCATAGAACCTCTTGCGTATGATGGCAAATGTTGAAAAACTTGGACAGACTTCTAATAAACTAAATTTGAGAATTAATAATCACAGATCTCTGATCAAAAGAGTAGGTGAGATATCTAAAAACCAATATGAATTACACCATTTGTATATTCATGATTTTAAAACTGTTCAAATTTCTATATTGAACCTAGCTAAAGACTTGAGAAAAAGATTGTGTTTGCAGAGTTATTACATTCAGATTTTAAATTCTCACGTTCCTTTTGGTGGAAGAGTGAAAATTTACAAAAAAATTGTTTTCAAACATAGAAACATTTTAAAATATTTTGACAAAACAACAGTTTTCACTACGAAAAGGCATGCACTTTTATTTAAGAAATCTCAACAATTGTCTACAGAGGAACTAAGCAGTAGAATTATTCAAATATCTTCTGATTTTAAAACTACCTTCAATTTGTTAAGTCCTAAAAAATTTATTTTTACACTTAACAAACCCACTTGTAAAAATTATATCATTATATGGACGTATCCACTTAACTTGTTTCAAATGCCATTTTCTTGCTTGAATCTCTCAACATCCGCCGCCTCTTCCCTTCCAATATCTAGCAGAGCAATACGAACAAGAGGGTATACTTTATCGGTTGGCGTAGATCTGAGACATCATGTCTCTATGCGCATTACCTCTTTGACTGCAGTGTCCACGTATCAAACATGCGAAGAACTTGGATAAAATGAAAACAATAATAATTTAATAATTTCAATTTGCGCACTTCGCATTTCATCTTGGTCCTATGCCACAGCTAAGAAACGCATTGGATTTTGTTGTATATATTGTATGGAGACTGAATGGCGGGATTGGATCATCGATCATCTTGCTTAACTGTAGTATGGAGCTGAGTCCGTTAGTTAAGTTGTTATTGTAGGATTCTTACATTCTTGGAATATAAAAAGACAGACAAGGAGAAATCACGTAAGTCAATATTTTATTAAGACGATCAGCATATTACTTGGCCAGAAATCAAAATTACAGATACATCGTTTCGTACATCGAAGGCGCATAGAAAACTCATTTATGTAACCCTGATTACGCCTGGCGATGGTCCGTTCGCTCCGATATCCAGAAAACAAATCTCCTGATAAATAGCGCGCCTATGGAAAAGTAGTAGACTGGGTTCCCTAGAATATGGAAGAGTGAAAATTTACAAAAAAATTGATTTCAAACATAGAAACATTTTAAAATATTTTGACAAAACAACAGTTTTCGCTAGGAAAATGCATGCAATTTTATTTAAGAAATCTTAACAATTGTCTATAGAGGAACTAAACAGTAGAATTATTCAAATATCTTCTGGTTTTAAAAGTTCAATTTGCTAAGTCCTAAAAAATTTACTTTTATGCTTAACGAACCCACTTGTAAAAATTATATCATTATATGGACGTAACCACTTAACGTGTTTCAAATGCCATTTTCTTGCTTGAATCTCTCAATATCCGCCTCCTCTTCCCTTCCAATATCTAGTGGAGCAATACGAACAAGATGGTATACTTTATCGGTTGGCGTAGATCTGAGACATCGTGTCTCTATGCGCATTGCCTCTTTGACTGCAGTGTCCACGTATCAAACATGCGAAGAACTTGGATAAAATTAAAGCAATAATAATTTAATAATTTCAATTTGCGCACTTTGCATTTCATCTTGGTCCTATGCCAAAGCTAAGAAACGCATTGTATTTTGTTGTATATATTGTATGGAGACTGAATGGCGGGATTGGATTACCGCTCATCTTGCTTAACTGGAGTATGGAGCTGAGTCCGTTAGTTAAGTTGTTATTGTAGGATTCTTACATTCTTGGAATATAAAAAGACAGACAAGGAGAAATCACGTAAGTCAATATTTTATTAAGACGATCAGCATATTACTTGGCCAGAAATCAAAATTACAGATACATCGTTTCGTACATCGAAGGCGCATAGAAAACTCATTTATGTAACCCTGATTACGCCTGGCGATGGTCCGTTCGCTCCGATATCCAGAAAACAAATCTCCTGATAAATAGCGCGCCTATGGAAAAGTAGTAGACTGGGTTCCCTAGAATATGAGAGAAATAGGTTTTGCAGTGTTTCCGGGAAACGCAGTTACCAGAAAATTGTCAAGAGTTGAGTTGAGTTGACGCGTTATGAATTTAGATATTTACGTTACAAAACTATCATTATACGTGTTATTAAGTATTTTAATTGTTTATGAGCAGGAAACCTCATAACGATGACACCAATTTCTTCTTTCAAATTCTTTTCAAATTTAATATTTAAAAATATAAACATGTAACCCTTTCCATAAGTCTCTATATTGCTAAAATAAAAATATTTGTTTATTTAATAATCCATAATTTAAAATTATATAAAGAGCCATAACTTGCAAGTTGTGATGATAGACATCTTCCAAGATGGAGAGGCTTGACTCACGCAGTGTCTAAGCTTGTAAAAGTCTATACATAAACTTCTTCTGACGCTTGTATTTAACATGAAGTACCAGTTGAGTAAATGCTTGTAATCAGATGTGTTCTATTTAATATAAAATTAGTGGATATTTTAACAGAAAATGTGATTAAATTTAATTAAAAATCAGATCTTTTTGATTTTGAAATAGTGCATTTATATGTTACAGGAGTAATTGTGCTTTTTGACAATGATGGGTTTACTAATCTGTTATTAATTATTGTTTATTGTAGGAAGACAAAAATGATAATAAGGAGTTATTGATTGGAAGCTTTGATTCAAGAAAGAGTGGCCCAGCTGCACCAAAACATGGTACTAACTGTTTAGTAAGAATTCAACCACAAAACGCCAGTTCTGGTCGCCAAAGGATCATCAACTGCTCTGTGCAGGGCGCAGTGGAGCAAGCCTACATTTAAGAAGAGTCATTGCGCCACAGGGACACTATGGAACGAATAAAAACAAGACCTCGATTTCAGAAACCATTGTTGTACCATATATATATTTAAGAGAATGCATTGCGGTCAAGATAAAGTCTTCATTAAACCTGCTGGAAAACCTAGTCCCATTCTCCAAGGCGTCTTGGGGAGGCTGAACAAGTTCGAAATACTCAACATGTAGGTAAATGAAGAATTATTCGTCCACGGCTAACAATGCTTTATACGAACGAAAAGAACTATCGATGATATACATAAATATGGGCCGTATTAGTCGTTGATTCGTAATGATTTAGAAAACGTTTTGTAATAAAAGTGATGAACTGTGTTTAAACTACTTTCGCAAGTAATGTTATTGGAATGGTTATTATATCATGCACACGAAATGTTTTATAAAACACAATTGTATATAGCTTATCGGCGTTTATGTTTCATTTGCGCACAGAATACGTTTGTACTGAACACAACCTGGTTCAGCCAAACATCGCCAACGCAAATATGCGTGGTGGAAAAAATCTTCGCTTTAAACGTAATTATCGCTACATGGGACAGAAACGTATTACTAAGTTATCCATGGTTCACTTATACAAGTCCAGCGCTACGCAGGTTAAGGAAGAAACAATTTTTATCAACGTCTTTTAGGCTTAGTAATATTAACACCGATGTCATGGTTAGATGGTACCCCACCAGAAGCATGAAACATTTCTTTTCTTTACGAACGTTTCACCATCTAACCATGCCATAACATCGGTGTTACTATTACAACGCCTGAAGACCGTTGATGAGAATTGTTTCTTAATTTATTCGTGGTTGACAGGTACTGAGAAAACGTTTCATGTAAAGGATGAATCGCTTTTAACGAAGTCGATTCCAACTATTTATTAACGCTGATATGAAGGCAGCTCATCTAGAATTTTTGGATCAAATTAGATCCCTTGTACCTTCCCTTATAAAAGACGGAATTTATGGTGCATTATTACAAATTGGATTAGAATCAACGGCCTATGTATTGCCGCTTTTATGCTATGGTACTAATTTGTTAGAGGATGCATCCTTCCCTTCTTTTTCCGCCCCCTCTAAGGAAAGATATTCCTTTAACAAATTCATATTTTATTATATTATTTTATTTTTATTTTACGATTCGTGAATGTATGTAACAGGTCATCAGAGACAGTACAGGTGAATTTATCCGACCTTCTGACGAAGATACAAAGACACGCAAAGACTTACTGAAAACACAACCTATTGAATACAAACACCTTTGACAAAGGTTAAGAAACTGCTTGGTTATCATTATCGACTAAGAGTTTATAACATTCGCTTGGAGCCTAAGGACCTCTGATTCCTGATTCATGTCAGAAATGTCAAAGATCCTTAACTTTGTCTTTTCTGTCATCAATCAAATTAAAAGTGCCAAGTGTGTTAAAAATTCTACGATATAAAAAATAATAATGATTTATATCGCCCATAACCACCATCAGAGAAATACTTTTACAGAATACAGTTACTTCACTTACGAAGAATTTTAAATATCATGAATAAATTTAAGATTTATTAAATCTACATCATTGGGCTAGATTGCTGCTAAATTGCGTATTTCTTACAATATGGTTTAAAGAGGAATCGAATGAAATGAAATGAATGAATGAATGAATGAAGGAAGGAAGGAATGAATGAATTCGTAGCATTTACAGTCCGTGCAGAACGCAAGTTTCGTATCGGGTTATATTCCGTCTGGCCCTGCGGTGGCGCAGTGCTTTAACGCATTCGCCTATTGTGCTGTTAACCCGGGTTCGACTCCCAACAGTGCAAAGAACGCTTACTCAGAGATCTCATAAAGATCGCACTGCTCACTGTAGTCCGGGGTTTGGTTCCCTAGGCCTTAAGAGGTTCGGATTCCTCGGAAAACAGTAGGTCCCGGCGCAGCATGACCATTGTAGTCCTTGAGCCGTAAAACCACAAACAAACCAACCAACCTATATCCCGTCTATATATGAGATAGTTAGCCTTACGCACTTACAGTTCTAAGAGGATTTCGAAATTCTAGACTAGCCTGCTTCACCGCTGGAATCGAACCTGGGATCACAGGACTATATAAAATATACAGCGTTCAAAGGTACATCAGGTAACAAATCATAATATTATCTCTGATATATCAGAAAAAGCCTCCAACTGCATGTCACCATATCGGCAGTCATAGGAATAAATATCAATAAAATCAGTTCTTTTTCTTCAGCATCGAAAAAAATGTGTATTTCTGTATTTAATTGATTCTGTATTTTAGACGTCAAAATACGTATTTATGTATTTAAAAACTACGTGTTTATTTATTTTTATTTTGCTTTCCAAAACTTAATTCTGTGCTATCAGAGATGATACCGACCGCTTACCGTGACCTCCGCATCATAATACATTTTCACGCAACTAATCTTACTGCAAGTCCAACCCAGCTTAGTGAAACTGAAGTCTATGGTTGGTTGTAACTACGAGGACTTGGACGCGATTTAAGTCTCATTTTTGTACACTATACTACAGTACGAATATGTATTAAAATACGAGGTACGTGCAATAAAAATAAAATAAAAATAAAAACCAATAAAATATAACATTAGAAAAACCCACAAAACAGCATACGTATATTATGTACACTAAAGTACTTGGAAAAAGTAGGAATTACACTAGAATGGGTGAAAGAGGTGCTTGGCGGTACACAGTACCCTTCAAGCTTTTCATTTCCTACATATATTTTATTTAAGAAAGTAGAGTAAGGAAAAAAGGCTACTGACAAGTATTCAATTTGCCTGCATTTTAAAGGTAATCTTGCTAGTTTCAGAAAATCCTTTCAAAACTTAACGACACTATAAAGAAAAGCTAGTTTAATATAAACGTATTGGAATGGAACTGAGTTTTCCAAAATCTAATCATTTGTTTGGCAACTCCTTTGAAGATTTAATACATTACTAATGAAACTCCGTGTTCAATATTCATGTATAGTTTCGATAGGCTTCTCAGACCCAGACTTATTAAACCGTTTCTTCATATATTATCAGATTTAAAGCTTATTAATCGCTAATAATTTTGGTATGCAAATAGAGTATTCTCAAATGATCAATAGATATATTATCATTAGTAGTGGAACGTAACATCATAAAAGAATTATTCATGCATATATAAAATCTTATATAGCATTCATTAAATCGAAGATATACTTTTACAACGATTGAGAAAATTCTTTTGTATTTCAAGACGAAGGTTTTAAATCACTTCCATTTAATCAATCGAATTTGATCCAATAGATATACTAACAGCAACGATATTCGATTACTCGCCTATGCGAACACACTAGGCAAACATTTAGGAATAACGGGTAAAATTGGCAGGGCTAACAAAGCCCTTGGAAAAATATGAAAATTGCAAAATACTAAAAGAAATATGAATATTAATATGCTTGATACAACTAGTCAATATTAAACATAATAACAATAACTAAGGAAGAGCATAAAATGTGGATACAGATAATGATAGATTATTACAGAAGTATACGTATCTATATACAATAGTTCGTATGCAACACTTATCAGATTAAGTACAAGAACAGCTAAAACTATTCCGAAGCTGAACTTACACGCTCCAGATTATTCAAGTCGCTAGTTTCAGAAATGATTCCTTTTTTTCCGTCCTAACCTTGTACATTTGGAAGATATGGTATAAGTCTTGCAGTCATTGTAAACTCAACTATTTTTTTTTTGCATGCCAGCCGATTTTGTGGCAACAATTGATGTTAAATTATTAGTAAAAAAACGATTTCCGGCACCTGGTTGAGACCCGGCGCCGGCGATCAAGAGATTCTGGGTTCGGGTCCCACCAGGCACCAGAAAATCATTCTTTTCTTACGAGTAATTCAACATCTCGAAGGCATGCTTTGTGACATTTGCTTATTCAAAAACTGGTCTCTGCGGACGTTTAAATTACAATCACAGTACAACCCATATTCTGAGAAAAACCACTTCATAAAGAAAAAGACTTAAATAATCTCGCAGAGTTTAGGAATGACAAATTACCTGTAGTTAATGGTTAAACACTTGACCGGCAATCAAGTGATGTGGAATCGAATCCCGTGGGGCTCCTAAAAATTCCTTTTCTATCTGAGAGTCGTTATACCAGGGTATTTGGTTATCTAGGGAATCAAACTACGAAACACGGATAGGTGGAGAGAATGGCAAGTGTTCAATACCAACAGGGTATAAACCCTGCTCTTTTTCGCTGTAGAAAAACGGATTAACTCAAGGACATAGCAAGAAAGGAATAATAGGATTAGAAGCTTCCTTACTCTTCATATAAACATGGATATGCATTGTACAGTACTTTTCGGCATCCACGTATATGTAGCTGAGGCTAGAGCTTTTTTGTTTTAGGAGGAAAAAAAGAGACTTCGTCCTTGATCTGGATTCGAACCAGGGTCCCTCCGTTTAGCCCGGAGTGTCTTGGACCGCTAGACGAATGAGGACAGGTAACAACGCTCTCTTTCTCCGTACATAAAGGTGTAAGATATTATTACCCTCCGCAGGGATAACACAATTGCCAAATAATGGTCAACACACAAAGCCACCGGGGCGGGTTTGATTTTCGTGGGAAAATTTATTATACAATAATTTTCAGCACCCACATATAAGTAGCTCAAACTAGAGCTTTTTTGTTTTAGGAGAAAAAGACGTCCCTGTCCTGGACTTGAACCAGGATCCCCCCGTTGGGCCTGGAATGTTTTGACCGCTGGAATGAAGAGAAGGGTAACACTGAGAAAGATAATTCAATGCTTGGAAGTGATATGGTAGGATCATGAACAAGTGATGATGAAATGAAATACAAATCAGTTTTACCTATTTATTATCAACTTAAAATACAATATTCAATGCGCATAACCTCATGAATAATTCTACTTAGGATGTCGTTACGGACTTCACCAGGGATACATACTTTTTGTTTCACTTGATCCCTTTGTTGACGTTTGAATTTGATATAAAAGATCGCCAGTTCCTTTATATTTTGGGAGTCCCCCCCGACTTTCTTTACTTCCATGCTTAAGTCGTAAGAAACCAACCCCCCGACTACGGTGAGAAGTTTATTGGTATACGTTCAATTTTGGTACTGTGGAGAGCGGAGCCTGATCAAGCCAAACTGGGGCCCAGGGACCAATATGCATTCGGACCTCTCGCCACGCCAAGTAACAAAATTATTCAATAAGTAACAAATGCAAACTCTTGATATACATATTATCCGTACAATCAATTGTTTAAAGCCATTTTCAATGACGCCTAAGTTATGATTAAGAAAATAATTAAAATTAAAAAAGAAGCAATACCTTTTGTTTTAAAAAGTAAAATTTGTTTTTACTAAAAAACGCATAAAAAATTTGGGGGGGACTCCAATAATATGGGGACGCAAGGCCGCGGCCCCGGAGGCCAACGCGTTAATCAGGCCTTGGTTGGATGTCGGAACTGGATACACGATAGCATGAATGGCGATACGATCACGTTACCATTTCACCACCTCGCGCAAGGCCCTGTCTCATATTAAAAATACTACGTAATTTATATTCATTTTTCAAATGTGAAATACACATTTTATGTTTAGTATAATTATTTTCATAAAACGTATTACAAAAAAAAAGTTTTACACAGACGGAAATAGAAATTTTACAAAAATATATCTTAGTTAAATACTAGAATTGAAAGAAATGTATATTGTAACAGATTTGAGAATATAACTGATTAATTACATTAATCGCGATTTATTATTCGTTCCCTGTCTCATGTATAGACGGCCATATATGCGTCCTTTTTATATAAATATATGCGAAACCTGTAAATATAGGTCTTACTTAAAAAGATTCAATTAACAAACGATCAGAATTCGGCACATGTAGTGGAATAATTTAAATGTCATAACCTTTTTATGTTATACAATACCATTCAGCCTGTAAAATGTAAGTCACTTTGTAATCATTTACTTAAACCTCCGGGAATTCTGAATAGGGATGATTTCCGGTCTCGTGTGGCGAAGAACTTCCCGGATGTCCTTTTGGAGCACCTTTCTTTTGTATATGGACATCCGCTATTATAGGTGCATGTCCTTTTCCCTGTAGGATAGGGTATCTCTTCAAACCGCAACTCATTCAAGCTGAAATCCCATTGAAAAAAAACAAACCCAGAGCAATATAGTTTTCAAAGTTATTTGGGCCAAGCACATATTACATATTGTATATCAGAAAACATGTAAAATTCATTTATTTATATAAATCGAACACTACGCAGATTAAATTAAACAACAATTTTAACCAATTTTTTGTTTGTTTTTGTTTGTTTTTTGGTTTTACGGCTCAAAGACTACAGTGGTCATGCTGCGCCGGGACCTACTGTTTTCCGAGGAATCCGAACCTCTTAAGGCCTGGGGAACCAAACCCCGGACTACAGTGAGCAGTGCGATCTTTATGAGATCTCTGAGTAAGCGTTCTTTTTGCACTGCTGGGAGTCGAACCCGGATTAGCGGCGCACTAGGAGAACGCGTTACCACACTGCGCCACCGCAGGGCAATTTTGCGTAGTGATACCAGCGCCATTATATTGGTGCTGGTATCACTACGCCAATAAACGTTTGTCATGTGAAAGGCTCTGTGTCCAGGTATGGGAAGAGAAGTCGGTAGGCGACAAGGGTGACCTTGAGTAACCAAGGTCACGCTACACACAGAGAGAGGGGACGACGAAACTGGAAACTGGGAGATCAGTTCGGGACCGCGAAATCGAAGGCGGTCTCCGACGTACGGGAGCGTATAGACTGGTCTCAGCAACGAACGAGAAAGCGATCTATAGCCGAACTGTAATCAAGGCGCTTCAATAAACTTAATCTTGTATTCCCATGTTTGGATTCATAGCGTAACCCACAGTCTTGTCATCCGATCTAATAATTATGGGAATAGATCCTACGTATGCGAAGACATAAAACCTGAGTATAACATTGTTCCGATGGGAAATCGGGGGCCCTGAGGCGACAAGTAAACGAAACCATCGTTCCGGATATCGCAACTTCCGGCGTATATCGATATATTACCATAAATGGTAACAACGAATCGATTTATTGTTACAACGCTGATTAAAATTGTTCTTTAATTTAATGTAAAATTCAGTTTATTTTAAATTATTGGAAGTTGACCAGGACCCACATAACTCTACGTCTATGCATATATCACCATCATCATCATATTCAATCATTATCTATCTAAACAATTTATTAATAAATGTTTCCCCATATGCTCTACACACAAGTCCATTTTGAGCAATCCGTTTTCACCATGGGCGCCCATACGAGTACTTCTAGTGGGTGGGGGGGGATTATTTATTACCTCCTTCTCAAAGCTGTCGAGAATTTTAGTGAATGTACAAGATACCAAAATGCTACAAAAATAATTGATACTGCTTGACAATTAGTAATGAGCTAAAAAGTACCTTAAAAAATAACTTTGAAAAGTATCTTAAAAGTACAAAGTTTAAAAGTACCTTAAAAGTGCCTTTAAAAAGTACCTTAAAAGTACCTTTAAAAAGTACCTTAAAAGTACCTTTAAAAAGTACCTTAAAAGTACCTTTAAAAGTTTTAAAATGTGACTGTAAAACTTTTGAAAGTAAATGCATAGCAGGTTCGGGCAAATCAAATTTTTAAACGGCTAGGAGGGGATCCAGCACCACTCTTCCCACCATATGGGCGCCCATGGTTTCACACATCGTTCCAACCATTTTTAACAATAAGGTTTGCATTTCATTCAGTCCTTTTGTCCTGGGCCGGTCCCAGATTTTTGGTGCTCTTTTCGAAACTAGTTAAGAATCCCAATCGCCCACCATTTGTCAGTTTATCTTGAGCAGTGTACTACCAAATGACACTAGGACATTGTAAAAACATCTAACAAGTAATAAATATGAAATAGTCAAAATATTTTGCTTGTTCCTTTTATTTAAATCGATAATGTTAATTTATTTGTGGATACATATATCTTCTGCGTCTACATGTACAATATAGTTCCTCATATTAAATGTACAAAATCATCTAATTATGGTTATTACCATGTAGACATTATTAACATTTCGCTCCACCATGAATTCAACAGTATAACGTTTAATAACGTCATTATCATGTGTATGATAGATTTATTTTAAAACGTTTTTGTTTTAAAAATGTTCTCAACATTATAATATAGTTCCCTACATAAATTACATAAAATTATCCCATCATGATTGTTATCTCGGGTCTTTCTTAGTAAAGTTCAGAACATCAACTGCTGTAAGCATTTATGTATACAGTATTTTTCAAGAGATTTACACTTTTCGACATACATTTCAACAGCAGAAATAAGCATTTATTCTGGTGATGATTTTATTAAATTGGAATAGTACAATAATTGCATAATCAAATACGAAATATGCATGATACATATTTAACATATAGGCTATATATAAACATGAAAAAATTGTGTCATAATTTTGACCTTGTAGTTGTCATCATATAACTTACTGCAAAGAACGGGATTAGCTGTTATCAAATATCGCGGAACTATGACATCAAATACGGCTCATTTGTTATAACATAAATGGGAGTAATGTAATTTACATTAAAAGCGAATCAATTACAGCTGTAATTAGGCCCATAACATTTATCACAATGTTAGGATGTTAACTTTGAGGAAATCAGTGAAAGCCAGCAATTATTCTGTAATTGTACTTGATGGTAATATACACGCATTATAAGTAAGGGGCGCTTATATTCCGTGTTTATGGATTTAGAATGACATGGAAAATGTCTAGATTCTGCATACTTTAGGCGTATGTGGTCATAAGTAAATGCGAAAATGTTAGTGTTGAAGACCATAAAGCTTATAAAGTCCGTTTCACAATTAAGTTCAGGTTATAGGGTATTCTGATATTTCCATGGGACTCGTTAAAGGCGACAACCCCTTTAGCGGTCAGTTTCTGAATAAATATCATTAGTCAACACAATTTTAGTGCAGGTTAGCTTATATAATAGTTTTTTAATAGAATAAACTTAAGTTACGTTGTATGGTTTGCTTTTTTTCTAAATCGATTGTTACCTACGAAGTAGTGGCAAATAATGCAATAATATTGAAATCTCATATATGCCTTTTGCAACTGTTTTTATGGTGCTTAAAATACTGTTTTCAATGATGTCTATTATATTTAACTGGAAGAAGACCAATATGCTGAACCAGAATGGAGAGAGAGAGATATTGTGCATGAAATCAATGGGAAGGGTGGCCGCCGTATACGGTACTGTAATCCCAAACCGGTTTTAATATCAAAAGATAACAATCAATGTGCGAAGGGGAGATTATCGATCCGTGCTTGCGTACAGGGATGCACTGTTCGCAATGGGGTCATAATTTAAAGGCAACCGAACACCAATCCACGATCAATCGCCCCGGAGAGTAGTTGAAATAGATGGATGACACGGAAAACACCCCGGATCGGCCGATGCTCTTCAAAGAGACCGCCTGACGCCGTTGAACGAGTGCAGGGCATCGCAAGCGGCAGGGAGAGGGCCCAAGCCGGTCCTGAAACCAGTGTGCACGGAAAGCCATTCATTTTATCGAAGCGTCTAGCCGGTATCCTATCTGTAGGCAAACGGAAGCTTCTCCAAGGCTATCGAGCCCGCGCTTGGACAGAAACTGTGGCCAAATAGCCTGGAACAGAACAAAGGACGCCCGTACGACCCCGGAGATAATGACTGATCCGCGAGGAAAACAGCGGAACACAGTAAAACTGTTTAAAGCTAATAGTGTGATCAAACAGTTTTAGTTATGTATATTTTTCTATAGCATTGATTTATAGCAGCAATAACTCACTAAATTGCTTTTATTGTGGAAACGAAGCATAAATACATTGGGAAAATGAAGCATAAGCATGTGTGGTTTTTACAAGTTAACTGATTGATTTATTGTCGCTTCCATTTCACAATTAATAGGTTTTCGTATCACTTCCCTTTCTTCATTTCACCCTTTTACGACGCACTCGAAAAAGGTAAAGGACATTGTAAATTTTAGTGTAATTCTATAAATGTTTTTAATGTGAATATTTGTTAGGAAATTCATTCTTTATGTAAAATGTACTAGTTTGCTTAGATATTTAATACTTTTATATTAATAAAATACGCAAAAATATCAATCAAACCTAAGTCCCCCATGTAGCTTTCTGAGCTCAACCTGTAGGTTACAGAGCCCCTTGTAAAAAGTATTTGGCTAAGGCCTTGTCCACGCTCGTTATGCTTTTAATTCCACACAAAAATAAAATTGCTAATTTTGGTTTCAAGAAGTAATTCCGAATTAACTTCAATTTTACAGTAGTCAATCAACTGATTAATTCATTCATTTAAAATTAGTCAACCGACCAATCTTTTATTCATGTATTATAGAAGAACATACCTTTATTTAAAGTAACGATAAAATAACGTTTTCTTATAATTAAAGACACATACGAACGCAAAATGTTCTAGTAATTGCAGTTCAGTTATGTTTATTTGTTTCATCCATTGTACTTCTGATTTTGGGGTAGAAAATATGTCATGATTTTGAAGACATGTTTACGTATCACCATTTAGACACATATATCACAATCTAGCCACCATGTTTCTATGGGAAGGCGAAATATTCCTTCGTATTTCTTCGTCCACATGTGCATGCACGCATAGACAAACTACCTACCTGTCAGGGTCCTGCCTGAAAAATTCGATTTCCTCAGAAGAATAAAAGATCTGCAATGCACCCAAAACCCTTTTATATAACGGAACATTTTTAAACTTGTTTAAAGTCTTCGCAACACCGATTTATGCATTTTTCTCAGATATATTGACAGCGAGCAGAAACTCGAGTGGATTATTAGAATAAATTGAAAAGCATTTAAACGTGAAAACAAAGCATAGAATTTTCTCTTGATTCACGATATTACCTTTTTGCGATTGATCATAAAAATATATTAAAATATCAGATGGTATGATCCATATCCATCAAGTAAGTATAGAGTTTAATAAAAAAAAAGTGGGGGCGAGAGAATGAGAAAGGGAGGAGGAGGAGGAGGATTGTGCAAGGGTTTCATTGGGAAGGGTGGCCGCCGGAGGCGGCGCTGTAATCCCAGACAGGACGCTTGAATGAGAAAGGGTGTTTTTGTACTTTTCAATATTACCCAATCAGAACTTACATTTATTTGGAAAAACAATAACATACATCTTTATGTTTTAAACCGAAAGAGACAAACCGATAGAAAAACATGAAGATATACAGAGCAAATTTGCATTATTGATCATTGAATTAATTTGTTGAAAAAATAGCTAAACTTGAATTTAAAGAAATATATTTCATATTTGATTATTCAATATGAAAATATATATTTATTTAAAGAATTAAATAAGTTCTCTAATAGTTCCTTTAAATAAAATGCTACCCCATATAATACATTTTGCTTAATGGAAAACGGAAAGTAAAATGGATACAAAATCATGCGATCGTTAATTCGCACAATTACGTAGTCAGAGTCAGGCGGTCAACAAAATCGTAAAATCACATAATTACATACTGAAAGAGACAATAGGAATCATTTTATACATACTACATATCATCATCATCATCATATTCAACCATTAACTGTCCACTGCTGGATGAAGATCTCTCCAAATGCTTTCCACACAAGTCTATCCTGGGCCATTCGTTTCCACATCACCCCAACCTCTTTTATAATTTCATCCACCCATCTAGTTTGAGGACGTTTTCTAGGTCTTCGGTGGTCTCTTGGAATCCAGTTCAAAATTTCTGTTTGTCCATCGTTGATCAGTTCTTCTTGCAATATGCGAAGCCCATCGCCATTTCAGCTCTTTTATTTTAACAATGATGTCCTCTACTCTAGTTTGCTCTCTCACCCAGAAGTGTTTTCTTTTCCTATCTCTCTACGTTATTCAAGCATACCTCTCCGTGCTCCTTGCGTTGTCCTGTAACACC
>QLNU02015003.1:88721703-88736333 GCA_006491805.2 Dysdera silvatica
TGTTATTGGTTTGCTTTTTCTGACTACAATAATTGAGATTTGTGATCGATACTGAATAAACCAGCATTGACCAAAACTTAGCTAAAAACAGTATAAACCCAGAATATAATTAGTTTAACAATATTTTAGTAATTTAGAAGGGTCTCTTTATTAATAATAAGAACAATCTCATATATATACAGTAAAACTTCTCTACATCAATATTATACGAATCGAAAAAAACCATCATTGCAGAGGGATTTATTGTTATATCGGATATCGTTGTATGGAGGTGTTACTGTATATATATATAACAGTATTCAAGCCACCAAACGATTATGGAAATTTTTAAGTCTTCATTTCGAAAAATTATGCTTGATTTGTAACAAAAGTGTAAATCTCATACATCGTAATTACAATAAATTAAGATACAGTTTGGTGTAAAATATAAATTAAGGCAAAAATTTAGGAAAGGATGATAGAATACGTATATTGGGTCGATCAAAGACGATATTGAAACGTGGTACATGTAGCTAAATGAAATTTCATGCATTCACATAAAATTGTATGGAGACATTTGGGATAAGGAGCTCATTTTATTTATTCGTAATGATGCCGATATTTACCAAGAGCACACATGCAAAGCCAATTTTATATTATAGTGCATTTGTTTTCCGGCATCCACTTAATCATATCATATATTACCACAGTAAATGATATTAATCGAATTACCAAACTGCAAAAAAATAAATTGACGCCTTTTTTTGCCTAATCAAATGCTATTCTTCAGCTCATGTTTTTGAGCTACGGAAAAGTGTTAATTTATTTAGTTTTGATTAAATTAAAAATATATAATTCTTTTATTGATGTTCAATCGCATCGAATTTAACAAATTTATTGATTTCATACCCATCTATACCACTAATCACCGTTATCCAACTTCTCGGAGTTCCTGTATTCTTCCGGTAACTTGTCGCATTCAACTTGGTCGAAGGCCTATAGGCCCATAGTGGTCCTAAAATATGGAACATTTTACCGGATATCATTAGGAACATTAATTCTATTTCGATATTTAAAAAGGAGTTGGGCAACTTTTTTTAGGCCTTTAGAGGAGTGTTATAGGTTGTATCAATTTAATTAGATTTAGTTTAATTTAATTTAAATGCTTCTAATTTTGATATAACATGCGTGACATGGGTTTCGTTAAACTTTAGGTATTTCCCATGTTATCCAGGCATATTACAGTAATAATATGTGTCATCTATGTAACATACATGTAATATTTTGTAAGTGTGCTGAATAAAAATTGACTTGAATTTATTTTAAATCAAACGCGCTAATATTCGTCTAATATAAACTTACTTTACTTTCCCCTTTACGTATTTTTGTTATTTAACATTAAACGCTTTCTTTGCGGGACATTAGAAAAAAAAAGGAGATTATTTTCGGTCCTAAGAAAATTTCCGACGAAAGAGATTTTATCCAGGAAATTCCTGGAACGAATTTTGATGACAGGTAAATACCTACTATAAATATTTTGAGTAAGTGGTACCAGTATTGCCGCAGAATATTGTAGCGAAAAGGACACATGAAACGTTTAAGAAGCATCGATGCAGAATATTCGGAAGAAGACGCACAAGCCATCCATTTTGATACGGGGGAAAAAATTGCGATCTGGAGCAGTCAAGTGTATTTACAGACACAGATTCGTATCACTTTTTCACCCTCAGCTTATAAAAAAAGGTGAGTGTGAATTTTTCAAGAATTTGGACAATAAATCGTTAAACCGGATCTTAAAAAAAATGCTGAAATTCTTTATATTCTATATTTTCTATAATGACATTTGATGACGGGAAGACAATCAGCGATGAATCTGAAATGTATGCGATATATGTATGTGTGTGTGTGTGTGTGTGTGTATATATATATATATATATATATATATATCTCACAACCGGCACTTGACAGAGCGTCGCTCCAAACAGCATCGGTGGCAGTACTCCGTAAGGGGTGATACCATGGATCCCGCTTTAGCGCAGAACTTTGGCTTTTTGTGACAGAACTTCGGATTCTTCGTAAAACTGTAGGTGTAGCTTGCCAACCCGTCTGGCCAACGTGGTGAGCTTAAGTCCGCTTCGTCTGTATTCCTCTCACAGTACTATATTTATGTGTGTTAAAAAAGAGATCTCCATCCTTGCAGCGTATTGAATATGGTCGATGATGATTTTGATATATATATGTGGGTTGGAACACCCTTCCCTACAAGAGAATGTAGACAGTGACGCTTGCGCATGCGTGGAGTGGAAACGGAGAAGACTCGGGAGACGTAAAGCAACAGAGGTGGAGGTTGGACGTAGGGCAGCGACGTTGTAATTGTGTGAACTAGTTGTAGTAATTACTCCTTAAAAGACATATAATTTATTCTAGAGTTCTTCATAGTTCTTCATAATAAGCATAAGTCCCACATATATATAAGTAATTAGGATAAGTAATATACATAACTGAGTAAAAGACAAAAAAAAAACAGGTTTAAACAACAAAAAACTAAGTGGAAGGATATGAAAGACATAAACCGAATTTCATAAGTCTTAGAAAATTCGTCATCAAGGAAACATTTTCTAAAAGTCAAAAGAGCCCTGACGAATTTCCTGAAGCCTTTGAAATTCGGTTCATATCTTTCAAGTCTTTACGTTCAATTTTTGTTGTTTATTTTTTGCTGTATTTTATTTTTTTCCCAATTGAGTTATATATACATATATATCATCATCATGATGATATGACAAAATATTAAATAGTTTAAATTATTTTACTAATTTTTGCCGATTACTCCTGATGAAGGACTGCTGCTGATGCGTCCGAAAGCTTGAGTGATCTTTTTCATTGCTATTTTACCAGTGTTTAACCTTTTTATGTATTATTAGACATATTATCGAGTTTATTTCGTGCGTGGCTATCATTTTATTTATAGTTAATTCAAATATGCCTTAACTATTAAGAGAGAAAATAATGAAGAGTCATTATTTTAGAAATATATGTAAAAAAATCATTTCCTGTTGCTGAACATCAATGCCAATTCGCAAGACTATTTCTACGACAAATAAATTATCAAGAATAATTTGTCTACTGACCACGCATTTATATAACGAAAAATTAAAATTTTTGATGAAAATTTAAGTATTAATATTTTATTTAATATTCTATAAAATTATATTTCAATAAGACACAATATGGAATAAATTTGGTCGTTAAGTATGTCTTATTTGCATAATAAACAGTAGTTCGTGGAATAGTTCCTTTTCGATACAATTGTCTGCAAGTAATTGTAATGGCATCGGTAATAACATAATTTAGAATTAAATTTTCATATGTACTGGAGTACAGACATCTGGCCCTAAAATATTTTTACAAAATGTATATACAAACTAGATACTAGAAAGGACATCTACGACACTAGAATAATATTTTACCATGGGAAAAAATACTATAAAATGCGCTTTTATATTCAAAAAACCGAAATCAAGAAATGTTTAAAATTGTTTCGTTCAAAAAATTAAAGCGATTCCATTCCAAGTTAACAGTAATATTCATTCATAAATATAATTACAATTGGGACTTTTTTTTACGCGAGAAGCATTCTTTAATTAACGGTAGTGTAATTTTTGTACCAACTAGCGGCGGAAATTTAATAACGGGCGTCGCCTCGAAGCTAAGGACAAAAAAAAAAGAAAGAAAAAACTACTTGTCTTTTATCTGGCGACAGGAAAATTGCAAGAAGATTCGGTCTCTTATCTTTCATATTCTAATATGAAAGTTTCCAAAAATAATATATGTAAATTGATTTCTGACACCTCGCTCGTCACTTTCTGTGCATAATTTAATGCGGTGATGAAGGATTGAACCGAAAAAGGTCAGTCCATTATAATCCCAAGGGTACAATAGCCCGTTGTATCGAAAATGCTCCAGTGAGGACGATTTATAAAATAAAATTCAACAAGGTGGAAAAGAAGTTGATTTGGTAATTAAGTTTAAAATCTTATGCTATAAATTAAACAAAAATCGAGACACAGTTCAATTAGCTTAATTGAGCCAAATTCCAAGGAACAGGACCTTAAGCAAGAAACTAATAATAATTTACATTGCTTAACTGGGACAACGTTGTGTAATTGGACGAGAAAATTTAAGATTACAATAATTTGTATACAGGGGCGGCCTTAGGCCCGTGCGACCGCACGGGACGGCACCCTAGGGGGGGAGAGGAAAATCTGGAGAAGAGGAGAAAAAATTAAATAATTGACAAAAAATTGGAAAAAATCACTTGTCTGTAAAACTTAAGCTAGAAATATCCCGTATATGACTATTGAATATATTGTTTGTATGGTGCGCGCTTACATTAAGGCGATAGCGTTGGCATTTGCACGTCTTTTATTTTCTATAGGCTGCGAACTTCTTTTCTCTCCTCTGCGCTCTACTTCCAAGAAAGTGAAAGTGAATTCGACCAAGTCGTGAATTCTACGAATCTCGTAATTGAAATTGGAGACATACCTGAACTATTATCTGAAGATGCGAAGTCCTGAAGGGTCTAGACATATGAATTCATTTCAATCATGGATTGAGAGTAACAAGCGGCAACATCTAGGTAAAGCAATTGATTCTGAAAACCAGAGACTCATTAACAATGAAGTTGAACGATGAAAAGAAGTATTAAAGCACATAGTGATCATGACAGAATTTCTCGTCTCAAAAAACCTAGTTCTTCCTGGTAAAACGGAAAAACTGTACGCAAGAGACAATGGTCATTTGTTCAAAATTCTAGGGTCTGTTGGGAAGTTTGACGCGATAATTGATATTTACAGAGAACAGCATCCAAAGAAACCTTCATTTATAAATTGGGAAAAGCATTCAAAATTAAATAATTGGACTGCTGGCTTGAGAATCAAATAATACACCCTACAAGATGTACAAAAGTGGATATATTTTTCTATCAGTTTGGACTGTACTCCTAACGTCAACAAAACTTAACAGCTATCTCTAATTGTCCGGTATGTCACTTGTGAACCAGGAAAAGAATTTTGCATCCAAGAGCGTTTCTTGAGTTTTGTTCCCAGTAGAAAATTTAACTGGAGAATTTCTTACAGAAACGCTTTTAAATCAGAAGATTTAAAGCTACCTTTGCGTAACATTTTGCGTAAACAAGATTATGATTAGAACACGCATCATATGCACTAAAAATCAGCAAAATATGCATGAAACAATGTGTTAAAAACCTCAAAATATCCATGTATATGCACTTAAAATATATAAACATACACTTAAAATGAATAAATAAATATATAATTTTTTTAACGCTTGAAAATCTTATTTCCTGCATTTTAAAAAGAATAGATTATTAACTTCCGAGTATAAAAATTCGATTTACATTAAATCATATATTTTGTACAGCAGAATTTCTATAACAATACATCAAAATGTGTCTCTCGTTGTTCTAAACAGTTAAGCTTTATCTTCTATCATGTAATAGCATTTTTATAGCCAAAAGGGTCCTTTTGAGAGTTACAAAAGTTATTGGACAGAACTTATAAATTTTTTTCGCGTTGTCTATTACGAATAGTTTATCGATGATAGAACGATGTCTATCACTGAAGGAAAATGATGTGGAATTTTAGAATAAGTGTTTGTTTTAATTTGACTTTCAATCAATTGCCAGCCAAGCACAGTAAAACTCAGCTTTGGTTTTTCTAACAAGGATTGTGGCTATAACTCAGCTATGACTACATTTTGTGGCGCCCTAGATATAATTAAACGTGTACATTTACAAATTCCATTGCCTTTCCGCTCAGATAAGAAGTAAGAGGAGAGTGTAACTTTAGCGTTGTGGTGAAATTTTTACAATGAGAGAATAATAAATTTCTTAAAATTACTAAAACCCTTAAAATATGCACTCATTCTTGCAAATACACCATTTTTATGAATTTATATGCATAAACGCTAAAAAGAGCTAAAGCGGGCATTTGGATATGCACATATGCAATTGCATATAATCCGGGATCTAGTTATGATAATGGAGCCAATATAAAGAGGAAGCATGCTGGAGTACAAAAAAGAATCCTCTCTTTGAATCCTCGAGCATTTTGTTCCATGTAGCCTATATTGTGTGAACCTTGTCGCGAATGCTCCAGCATGGTCTTGCATTGCATCTGTAAATTTCTGCAATACAGTACAAGAAGTATATATTTTTTTCTTCTTCAACCTACAGATGGTCTGTGTTAAATAATCATGTCACTTGACACTGCTTGACACTAAAGACTTTAAGTGAAACTCGCTGGGAAAGTAGAATTGATGAGATAACTCCTCTAGCACACCAAGCTGGAGAAATGTACGATGCATTATTTGAGCTTTATAATGACTCCAGAACTGATACCTCCGGCAAAAATACTGCACTAAGCTGAGCCAAAATAATGAAGAATTTCAAGCTTATGCGTTCTCTTCTGTTATGGCACTTGATTCTGTTCAGAATTAATGTAATTAGTATGCTTTTTTCAAAAACACTATTTAGGTATTTCAAAACCCGCCGAACTTATTAGCAGCATAAAATCTTAACAGGAAGAAATGAGGAGTGAAGTGAAAACCCATTTTGACAAAATGAGATGGTTCTTGTTGATGCTAAAGAAGTTGCTGGGACTCTAAAAATTGATTCATCCTTTGAAACAGATATTACGAATCCAACCTAAACCATTAAAACGACAGTTTGACTATGTCTAAGGACGAACCTCGTCTTGAACTAAAGGTTGCATTCAAGAGAAACTGCAACTTCTACATATTTGACAGGACGGTTTCTTCTTTGGATGAGCGACTTACTCAACTTCATCAGCACCACGAGATTTTTGCTTTCATGTGTAACATTAAAAGGGACGATAAGAACTCCTAAAGCAGTGTATCTCAGACTTTCGTCGTTCACAGGCCACTTTAAACATTTCTTTATTTATCATGGACCACTGGGGATGTATTTCTCCCCCCATTAAAAACCATTACTTGAAATTAAAGTTGAAAATTTTGGTTAACAATATTAAACCCTACTTAGCCATCGTCATATTGAATCCCTCACACCCCAGTTTCCCAAGTAAAGACATAAACAAAGTAACCCTCGATTTATGTGATTTATTGGTAGGCTGATATAGCCTACGTACCTATAAGACCTCCGGCAGGAGAAATTTAGTCATTCCTTGAAATATAATTTGTAGTTAATTTTAACTTATTACTTAAGGTCAACAATGTTTTACGAGCGGTTGGTTGTTTTGTCGTTAATTTTAATAGAACACTAGATTCTAGAAAAAATTTATATAGACTAAATAATCAAAGACTTTGCTGAACAAGAAGTACTCAAGTTTTACTACAGTTCTAAGTTGAATAATACATTTGAATTTATTGCAAAATTATATTTCAGATGCAAGTTGCATTTCTAAAAACATTATGAAATTTTCTTAGGTCTTGCAAATGTGTCTTCCTAGCATAAAAATAAAATAGCCAAATTTTAGTAGGATAAAAATGAATATGATTTTAATTAGAAACTTACTAAGATTCAAATAATAATTTTGCCGTAAAATTAAGACGCAACTCTTATTTGTATTAGGAGGAGGATAAACCCCCTCCCCACTGGTCTATGGGCCCGAAGGCTATGTTCCCAGGCAGAGAAATTTGAATTTTTATTCCAATTTTAACATTAGGAGAAAATTCGCCTGTCTGATTGGTTGTTAGCAAAACCACGTCACGCTGTATTGGCGGAAAAATGCTAAATTTTGAGCAGCTTGTTATCTCGTCGCATTGTAGGAAAAATAGTGACGGATATTATTACAGCACAGCATGGCTGGTCTTTTGAAACATTGCCGGAAAGATAGCTATAGTTCGTTGTTGCAAAATTCATACCTGAAAACAAATTACTCTTACCTGAATCAGAGAACGGTTAGTGGGGGGAGACCCCCACAAACACCATCTTCGGTGTAAACCCCTTACTGACCGTTAGGATAGATTTATAATCGTTCCTACATGGGTTAAAATGTCGAACTACTGATTATCACTGATGATGACGTCATCGAGCCAGATACCAAATTGCGGAAATGTAACAAAAATAAAATCTATCTATCCGAGTGCTTATCGTGGATTGACCAAATGAAATTTGTGTTTGGCGAAATTTTTTTCACCTCTTATTGTTTTCGCCAATAGAGCGCGACGTGATTTTGATAGCAACCAATGAGACTGGTGAATATCACCGTAATATTAAAATTGGGATACTGATTCAAATTTCTCTTTCCGGCGGGCAAAAACTTCGGTCTATCTCTAAGTGATATGGGTGGGACAAAAAAATGTCTGGCATGGGTAAGGATTTTTTGTCAAGCCACCCCTGTTTGAAAATACATATTACGGTACATATAGCCACAAAAATGTTTTAACAATTTAATATGAAGCGATCTTATATACAGTACAACAGGACTTCAGATATATATCAGTTAATGTTTACTATCGATGTGGTGATTCACCGCTGACACGCACGTGACGCACATCGGCGTCATAGAACTTGACTCTCTAGCACGTAAAAGTAAAGGCGTGATCAGTTCCAATTAGACTTCCTCGCGTGTATGACGTTGCGTAGAAATTTATTATCCTTGCCAAGATTCCAAAAAATGACTAGACACTTGCAAATAAAATTGCTTTGCTGGATAAAATTAAAAGCCAGCCATCTAATACAAGCCAACACCAGCCTGCTAAAATAACTGATCTATCAAAGTGAACCCCATCGCGTGTCCTACAACAGGAAAATCAACTGCGTGAGGAATTTTCATTACAGAATGGGCAAATAGGAATATCTAAAAAAACGCGAGGAAAAGGATCCGGAAAAATTGATTAATTAGAGACTAGAATTCATTGATGAAAATTCATTAACAAGTTCCTCAACAGCTTGAGAGATTAGTGCAAAAATTTCCCTTTTGCAAGCAATACAGTTCGCTGCTGAGAGTTGGTGAGCTGTAAAAACCAACACTGTAATGAATTTCTTTGCTGCTTGCGGCTTAAAACTTTTAGAAACTCCCGAAATTTAGGGAGTGTTATACGTTTCAATTCTTAGCTAACATTAATTTTTGACAGTTGATAACAATTTGCCATGTTACGATGAAAAGAAAGACTGTGGTGATGCAATTACTGAAGCCATTAAATCGAGGCATTAAAATTTAGATCAACAAGAAAAAGACTATGATAATGATCCATCAATGTCTGTGATTCACCAGGAGACAAAAAATAATATCGCCGTATTACAGAGTTATTTTGTGCAGGAAGACAATAACTGGAGCCCCTACATATGCATTGAAGACTTGCGCTGATTTTGCAAAAGTGCAAACAAATAAGAACAGAAGCCAAATTACATTAGATGAATTTTTGAATTATTAAATTCTATGTAGTATGTACATTAGGGTGCTTCTAAAAATTGAAAGTACTGGAAATTTTTCCACCAGCCCTTTGTGGGATAATGTCAACTGCTAAAAGGTCCCAGAAAAAATTTTCAGTTAATAGATTAATATTAAGACTTGCCCAACTGGAGACAAGTTTTGATGTTTTTCAACAATATGAACATGGTATTACAAAAATTAAAGTTGCCCTGTTTAGTCAAAATACTTTTAATATTCACACATAATACAGTACAATATATTGTAGACTGGCAGTGCATTGTGATGGTTTAGCAATGTAGCTTACGATTAGCATTATTGCATTTATATTTTATTATGAGCATTATCAGTTACATTAAATACCTTCATGACTAATCTAGTTTATTGTCCGCGTGTCTGGATGGCTTTATAACGTCAGCCTTGGTCAGTGCAGAAAATTGCTTCCTGTACTCCTTAACAACCTGCAATAAGCACTGTTTCTGTTCTTCGGTATGGGGGGAAAAACCTGTTGAATTCTTACATAAGCGCAACCCCTCGCTCTGCAAAGTCGTTGACAACTTCTACAGATTCAAAAAGTGATTGATTATGTATATATATATTTGTAATCCTCCAATAATGGAAAAAAATTTTCCATTGAAACCTCATCATTAAAAAATCCGAAGCCAACCAAAAGTTCAGATAAATACCAAAGATGATGACCAAATGCTGTGGTAGCTACCTTAACTACATATTTGTTTGAGTATTGAGACAGTTCACAGAGCAATCCGAGACCAGTTCTTGGTGATGCAGTAGAAGATGGACTCTGGAATCAGTATTGCATATAAAGTGCTGTTACAAAATGGCATATATCCTTTGAGTGATTCAATATTTATTCATGATGCAAAGGGCCATGGGACTTTCGCGTTCCTGGTGATCTTTGTTGTAGTGGTTGATTTTGGTTACACAAGAGCCGCATCGTTTTTTTTAATTGAGTAAATAGCCCTAGCCATCCAGCGGGCACGGTGAACTGCTTCTGGATATCGAAAATTTGTCCAATGGGGTGGATCATCACCTTAGAATAGCGTTTCTCAAACTTCGGTTACTCACGGATCATTTTAAGCATTCCTTTATTTATCATGGTCCACCTGGCGGAGGGATTTATCCATCTCCCCATTAAAAATATATATTGCCTTAAATCACTGTTGCCAATTGTGTTTAATAATATAAGCCACTCTTTCATACTGACGCCCCGCCTCTTCCAAGGAAAGACATATCCAAAGTAACCCTCGACTTATGTAATTTATTGGCAGGCGTACCTTATATACGTATATAAGAGTCCCGGTACGAGAGATTTATTTATCTGTTGAAACATAATTTGTAGTTAATTTTAACTCCTTTTTGTTTCGGCAAAGTTTAAGCTTTTATAGTTTTTTAACTTAAAAAGCACCAGCTTTTGGCAGAAAATCTAAAATCTCCGACCAAGTTCTTAAAATATGGGTTGGTGGCCAAACCCACCTGAAACAAAATAATTTTTAGAGTAACACTATTTGATAAGGAGAGTATAAGTTACGATCTTATTTTGTCAAATTTACCATGAAAATTACATTTTTAATTTAATTTTAAAATAATAAGCTGTGTAGATAGCATGGATATTCAGAGGACCCAAACCTTTCACGAAATGCCGAAAGGATAAGGTTTATAACAAGTAATATTTATGAGAAATTCCTTAAATCTCACCCGAACCTAAATTCTAGCTACGCCAGCAATTTCTAGTTCATTTTTTTTCCTGAAATTTGGTGACGAACCTGTGGACCACTCGATAAACCATCGAGCACCACACTTTGAGAAAAATTGCCTTAAAGATAATTGACATTTCAAGAAGTTCGCAATAATCATCTAGTGGCTGGAATTTCCTAAACTCTCTTGCGAAATCAATGACACTATATTTCCAGGGAGAGATCAATGCTTCCGTGTTCTCGTCCATAGCTGTCGAAAATATACACTGATCTAATTTTATTTTATGCAACGGGCATTTCGATCAATTTAATACCAGTCTCTTTGCAATTTGGTTTAAATAGTAGTCCATGTACTACACCATTCTGCGAAATAACTGGCTTCAGTAAAGTCTTTATATACGTTCGTAAGGGATTGGATATTGTCGTTCGTAGCTCAGAGGGTAGAGCCTCCGCCCGGCAAGTGGAAGGTCGTGGGTTCAGGTCCCACCGAAGGCAGAAATATTTATTTTCTTTCGAACGTTTCACCATCTAATCACGCCATACCATCGGCGTTGGTATCACTACGCCAATAAACGTTGATTGATATTGTTGTTTAACTGATCTATTTGTTGCCAAAAGTTCTTAAAATTGTTACAAAGTTCCATATTTGGAGATTTCGAAACATCGTAAGCACTGAAGATTTATTAAGCATGATCTCTGAGATATAATGACGGTAGGCTAAACTTAACATTTCTCTGCGAACCAATAATTCATGGAATAGACTTAACTCACTGAAATGTACAGGTAATTATATTCAGAATTATCAAGTTATCGAACTCCCAGCGGCCAAAATTACGAGCATAAAAATCAAAACATAAAAGTGTAAGCAAACAGATTTGAACAAAGTGGTCTACTTTAATCTTTAGAAAACAATCAAACAGAATATTAGGAATTCAAACCATATTTCTTACCAATTTCTTGCAGACTGCTCTTTTTGTAAAATTTCTGACTTTATAATTTTTTTTAGCTTCTCAACGCTTCAATGCGCAGCTCATATAATGCTCCATAATGCATTACAAAAGATGGCGCCCGCCCTCTATGCTCAGAAATGGCATCTATTTATCAATTATTCTGTAGATCAATTAATTAACTAAGTAATCACATAAACTTAATTAACAAAATGCAGTTAATAATTTTATAAAATTGCACATGAATATTTCATCATTGTAACAATAAGAAAAATCAAATTCTAACCGCGAGTGCTCATAGTGCACACTTTTACATAAAAAAGTGGTTTTTAAGTGAATTTCTATTGAAGTGGGCTTGTCCTAAATATTGTTCAATTTAAAAAACATTGTGCATATACACTTTTTTATGAGGCAGCAACAAATGGCACTCTGGAGAAAGATCAAATGCTAAGTTGAGATTTTAACATTGTAAATGGAAGCACCCTAATGAACATATTATATTTTAGAATTTATTATTTTTCCGTCAGAGTTTATATTATTTTTTATATGTATTGTATATTATGCATGTTGTATTAAAAAATATATACTGTTTAATTTCATGTGAAATTGACCTAGTTGGGGCAGCCGGTAATTAGGCCAAAATATTCTAGTTCAAATGTGCCTCGATTAAGCGGAATCGACTGAATATGGGTTATGGAATATTTTAAAATATATTCAGAATTTCGTAACACCATTAATTACAGCAGGACCTGCTTATTACGAGCTTGTATTTAGCGAGGAAAATACGGATTTTGTTTGGTATAACGATGAAATGCAATTTGGTTGTTCTAAACGAATAAGGCCTTTCTGACCACGGATCTAACGACTGAAATGTGATGGGATTTTTTTAAAATAAATTTCAGAAAATTCGAAAATTAAAAAGAATTCTGTGATCGAGGATATCTGTTTTAACCTAAATGAACAATGTGAAACATTCTTTACAATACTTGAAGCTGGGCAGAATTTCTAAGAAATCTCATCCATTTTAAAACACACATAACAGGAAGTCTGTGAGATAAACTATTTTGAAGCAGTGATTATACCGTTGACTATATGTTTAATGTTGTAAATATTTTATGACGAAAACTCAATGAATATAGATAGTGCAAAAACAAAACAACCATCGACTTTTTTGGCATATTTAAATAGAATTTATTTTGGGAATGATCCAGGGGCTGGCTGGGTCCTCTCAAAGGGTGCGAGTCCAGTGATTTATATGCTACTAAAAAAAAAAGTACTGACTATAGACCATAAGGGTCCACCATCAGGAGGCTGGATGGCCAGCGACCCTGTCCGCCCCTGAAATCTATTCCCAGTATATGTTTGTTTTTTCATACTGGTGCTTTTTTTTATTTATCTTGAAGTGCTGAAAATCAATTGGTAATACTACATAATGCATTGTGCATTACATTTTAAGCAAGTTTATATCTAAATAATATTGTACACACGTTGCACGCATAGATGTTATCTACACGTGTTTTGCTTTTAAAATTTAGACTTTCAAATTTCTTTTCGTGAATGAGCGATCGTGTATAGGATGTTTGTCCAACTTTTTTGTGCAGCGGGCCGTTTAAAAATATTTCACGTATCTCGCGGGCCAGTGGTTTTCTACAAAAAATAAATCCGCCAGTGTTTCTTCCGTTTATTTGTTTATTCACTTGCGATAAGGAAAGGGATTACCCATGCAGTCTGCAGGTTTTCCTCATCACTGAAAAATATCTCAAAGTTTAATTTATTCCAAATAGTCTTACGTGGGCCGGACTGATACCGTTGGCGGGCCGGTTGGTTTGGTTGGTTGTAGTTTTATGGCACAAGGAAATCGAGGGTCATTCTGCGGTTAGCGGGCCGGATTGTGGCCCGCGGAATGCATGCTGTACAACTCTGGGATACAGTAAGCATTTTCATTTGCTCCAAACGCTTCCTTTTATACACATCCTACTGTATTTGAAAATATGTAATTAGCTTATATATTATATTTTCACGACGCAAGGACAACAAAGGCCACTTTGGGCAGGAATCTATTGTTTTCTGAGGGATCCGATCCTCTTAAGGTCTAGGGGATCAATCCCCGGACTGCAGTGAATAGTTAATCGGTAAGTAATTCGTTTTGGCACCTTTGGTGATCATATCCGAGTCAAAGGTACTCGAATAAAAAGGTACTCGAACGAAAGGTAGGTGAACGAGTTATCTGTGCAGCACTCCAGGTTTTTACATACAGTAGAACTATTTTTAACGACCACCTCTATTCCGCTACCACCTCTCTTAAAGGCCACATTTTCTGGAAACGGATTTACTTCCCCATAGGCACAATGCTAAATTTACCTCCATTCAGAAACCGCCTGTCTGAAAGACCGCTTTTTAACAGAACCGGCAGTGATCGCCTTAGAAAGGTTTTACGATATAGTATTCACTTCAATCTGGATATGTTTAAAAATAAAACAAATTTAATTTGCCAATAATGTACACTTTCATTTCAATTTATCTTCAAAATTATGACCGAATTTACCTTAATAGTTTTG
>QLNU02015003.1:88750478-88773549 GCA_006491805.2 Dysdera silvatica
TTGTTAAAGTAAAAGGGCTGAAATGGCGATGGGCTGGGCATATTGCAAGAAGAACTGATCAACGATGGACAACAGAAATTCTGAACTGGATTCCAAGAGACCACCGAAGACCTAGAAAACGTCCTCAAACTAGATGGGTGGATGAAATAAGAAAACAGGTTGGGGTGACGTGGAAGCGAATTGCTCAGGATAGACTTGTGTGGAAAGCATTTGGAGAGACCTTCATCCAGCAGTGGATAGATAATGGTTGAATATGATGATGATGATATATATATATATATCGATGCAGAATACTTGTTAGGAGGATTTGTTTGTTTTTTGGTTTTACGGCTCAAAGACTACAGTGGTCATGCTGCGCCGGACAGACTGCTTTCAGAGAAATCTGAACCTCCTAAGGCCTAGGGAACCAAACCCTGGACTGCAGTGAGCATTGCGTTTTTTATAAGACCCCTGAGTAAGCGCTTTTCGCACCGTTGGGAGCCGAACCCGGGTTAACAGCGCACTACGCAAATGTATGGGGAATGCTTGTTCTTAAAATAGGGGCAAAAGTAGCAACATAGAATCAGCCATGTGTATGCTTACCGAAGCAGACCCGTACAAATTGTTTTCACCCATACGTTCTAAAAATTCATTATTCTGCAATTTTTCAATCGTTTGAAAAGTAAATCATCACAATTGTGATGGATAAAAATTGCTGAAATAATTTACGTTCTCTTGATTTCTATGATGATGCTTGACGGTAGTAACGTAATAAAATATTATGTATATTCGTTGAAAATAATAAATAGTTTTACTTGCTTTTTCCTATCGTGGCGACAAATAGTATAGTTTTTTTTTCTGTTTACTATGCAGAGTCGTTGAATAAATTGTTCTTTTTCTTCTTTCTGGCTTTAATGTTAAATGTAAAAATATGCAAGTAATAATTGTCACTGAAAGAAACATATTTATAATATATTTAACAATTTATATTTATTAATTTATCCTTGACCACTTCCTCTAGATAATTCTGTCGTAAATTGCTAAACAAATTTAATTAAAAAAAAGTAATAATAAGACAAATTATCGCAGTTTAGTTTTATGAACCTCGACTGCTATATCAGTAGCACGTGTGCAATTTTCATCATTCTGATGATAACAGCTACATGCTGTTGAAACAACTGTTAATGTTTTAAAATTAAACCTCAATAATTTGTGTTATTACTACTTATTAGTTTAGCGCAGTGTATCAATATTTGACATATTTCATTCAGTTTTAAGCATGTAAGTAACATATGAAAAATAATTGATGTTAACGATAAACACGAGAATGAACTTGATGTGTAGTATACGATATGGTATGTAGATACATATTGTTAGATGTCACCATAAATATAGCTTGTTATGCTTTATAAATAGGGTGCCAAAAACTCACACCATAAATATAGCTTGTTATGCTTTATAAATAGGGTGCCAAAAACTCACTCGTTTTAACTTATCCCACCGACCCCTCCTTTTTTTCCTTAAAAATATTTCTTTTGATTTGTATGATTCTAATAACCAACTCTAAATTTATTTTAACATTACAGTTCGGAGACTCGCGTTTAAAAAATATGTTTGCAAAATATCGAAGTAAACTAAATACTGAAAGGAATACGACAGCAGAATAAGCTTTCACCACAGGACGTAAGAGGAATGCAATCGCATATTGAAAAGTATAGTTTGAAGAAATTGAAAATTTTCAATTGGAAAAATTAGAATCGAGGTAGGTTTGAAATCATTTTTTCAAAATGTTTGGGTAATTTATCCTAAGAAGAGATCATAAATTCTTCAATATAATTATATTCGAGATTTTAATACCCACAAACAGTACCCTAATTAAAAGGAATGTAGATTTTTGCATGCGTGGCAGCTTTAAACGTAATCTGATTACGGGAGGAGAATATCTCCTAAATAGAATATCTACTAAAGAATTAAAGCAAACTGAAACTTGAAAACTTTCTAAAAATTGACAACTTTGTTATGCTTTAGAAAAATTGTGAATAATTTCTGTCACTTACCTTCTATATTTTAGTATGAAAGCATCTCTAGTTAATGTGCTGGAGTTGATTTGATATTTCGCTGGGAAATTTTGGTTTATTATTTTTTTTTGAGGTTAAAGACCAGCCAAAAAAATTCAAGTTTCCAGAAGTATAATGTCCCAAATTATGGAACAGATTTTAATTCTTAAAATTTTTTAAGATAATGTTTGAAATATAAATTACGGTAATTGAAATTTCAAAATTTAAATTAAGATTAATTTTATTTTATAAAATATAATATATATTAATAAATCCTTTAAAAATCGATCCAAGTTCTCATTGATATTATTTATTTGAAAAGTGAGTAACTGGTTCAAATATTAAATTATTTGTGCGAAATATTTTTTGGAATGAAACTCAAAATAGGGTCTACAAAAGTTATAAAAATTTTTAAATTACTTAAAAAATTACTATATTTATCGCATTTTCTTTTACCATCTTGACATCGATCGGCAAAACTCATTTTCGGGAATTATTTAAGAGAGGAAGTGCGGTGTAAGTACTCCTGCAATATCAGTTTCTTCCATGAGTACACACAGCGGTAAGCTGTTTTGCCTCTGCATGTGAGTGGGTGAGTATTTGGGGGTTGGGTTTGCCTTGAAGGCCATTCGTGCCCGTGATTGGGCCACATTCTGGTCTCGAAAGAGTTTTTTGTTAGGAAAAATGTTCTAATTTAATTGTTAGTAGAAAGTTAGGAAAAGTTAGAAGAAAATTAGGTAAAGTTTGTGAGCTTTCAATCTCACTATAATAGGGGTGAACTGGGTTAGTAGCTCAACTTGTTTCATCACTGAAAGTTTTATTCTCGTTAAGTAATTTCTACTTCTTCAGTATTTTCAACGTCATTTTTCGGTTTCCCTCAATCATGGGAGCATACACTCTTTTTAGGCAGGTCTGGTCTATTTCGCCTTTTCGTCCAATGAGGAGGACCCTTTGGCTTAGCGTTGCAATTGTTGGTTTCGCAGCTTCTGATGGTTAGACGAGATTATTTTTAATTAGCTGTTATTCGTGCACGTTATTATTCGTTGTTATTCGTCCGTGTGTTTTATCGTGCAGCTGTTTAGCTGCACGTGAGCCTGCATCTTTGAATGCCGTGTTGGTCGGCAATCCATCTCCCCACTTCAGCCGCCTCGGCGGCTGATTACGCTGTTCAAGCGTCCTGTCTGGGATTACAGCGCCGCCTCCGGCGGCCACCCTTCCCAATGCAATCCTTGCACAATACCTACCAACTTAGCTGTTATTCGAGTGTGGTTTTAAGGAGACGTAAGGACAAGAATTTATCAGTATGTAAAATATTTGAAACCATGGTGGGATCGGGATGGGAGTCAATTCTTTCGAACATTTTGATTCGAACTTTTATGAAGTGTTCTTTTATGGGCGCGATTCCGAGGTCGTTTGCGATAAATGCATTAGTGATGAAGCAAGGGGAGTTTGAAATTCTACGTAGACGTTTGTTTTCGAATACTTCTAGCTTCTTTAGGATAGTTTTATTCATTTTCCCCCAGGATTTTGCCGGGTACGACAGAATCGGGCGAATGCAGATTTTGTAGAGGAGAGCTTTGTATTTCATATTAAGTTTTTTTTTTAAGGAAAAGGGTTTTTAGGGATACCGATGCGGTTGTGGATTTATTTAGTATATTTTGGGTATGGGGAATCCATGATAGGTGGTGACTAATGATTATCCTGAGATATTTGATGGAGCTACTCCAGTTGATATTTTCATTAGCGCATTTAAGGTGATTTGCTTAAAGGCTGCGTTTCCTATTGGTAGTCATTTTTTTGGTGAAAAGAATGGCTTTAGTCTTAGAGGAATTGATCTTGATGTCGCATTTTTGGGCCCAATTTTGAATACCAATTAGGTGAATTTGCAATTGATTAATTGCCAGTGGTATTGATCGATTTGCTGCACCTATGGTTGTATCATCAGCATACAGAGCGAGGATATTGTGATTAGAAGAGGGCTTGGGGATGTCATTTACATAAATTGAGAAGAGATAGGGCCAGGAGATAGACCCTTTGGGGACTGAGGCTTCAATATCTCTTTCGATTAAAAATGAGTCGTTGATTTTAACCTGGAACGTGCGCTTTCCTAGATATGATGCTATTAGGTGAATTAAGTGCTCGGGGTGCCGATTTTAATTAGTTTGAAGATGAAGCCTTCGTGCCACACTCTGTCAAAAGCTCGTTCTATATCAATAAAGGCCATAACAAGGCCAATAGAGGCCATATTTAAATTTGAATTTATATGGTCAATGACTTATTATCTGCTGTTCGGTGGAATACTTCTTGCTAAACGCGAACTGGCATTCCGTGAGAATACTGTTTTCGTTTATATTTTTTTCTAATCTTGCGTGGATGACTTTTTCGAACATTTTCGCCAAAGTGGGGAGGAGACTGATTAGGCGATAGTTTTGTGGGAAGGTGGGGCTTTTATATAGTTTTAAGATAATTTTGATTTTGTCTTTTTTCCAGTTTTTTGGAAAATATAGTAATTTGAAAGCGCCAATGAAAATGTTTTTTAGCCAATCAGTGGCTTCGGGGAGGCAGATTTTTTATTGACTTATTTGGTATGTTATCGTAACCAGAGCTTTTTTGTTCCCAAGTTTTTTAATTATATTTGCTATTTCAGAGTTAGTGATGTGGGGATCTGGGAAAATTATTGGTTCATAAAGAAAGCTGTTGACTTGTTTTTTGATTTTTCTGTATACTTCAATTAGGTTGTTGCTTTGGAACTGAAGTTCCAAGGCATCTGCTAGGACTTCAGACATTTCCTCTTCCTCGTACACCAAGCCCCTTTCTCCGTGAAGTGGTGCCATATGGTTATAAGTTTGGTAAGTTTATTGTTTATTTTTCAGATACTACCATTCTGCAGGTTAATATCTTTAAGGAAGACTTCCAATTTTTTATTTTTGTGAAGTTTGATTTTTTTACAGATAGTTACTTAGTCTTTTGAAAACGAGTTTGCTATTATGTTATTGATTCTTTGGTACTCCCTTTTGTGCAGCCATTTGATTTTGATTAGATCAATTATTTCTTCAGGAAGTTGACAAAAATTTTTTTGGGGGCTTTCTTTTGGAAGAGTACTCCAATGATTCTAGTATGATACTGGAAAAGGTGTTAATTTACTCATCCAGAATATCTGCTGAGGAAGCAATTTCTGAGGTGGGGGAAGGTTATTGTTGACTTGTTCCTTATAGGCCTCCCACCTTATGATTTTGATCCCTCGCGGGATATCTCAGCAATGATCAAGTTCTATTTCATAGGATATTGGTACACGATTTGAGTCCAGTATATCAGGAATAAATTTAGAATTTATATTAGCATTAAATTTGAGGTTACAATGAAATCAATAATGGATGGGTTTCTTTTAGGGGAGTTGCAGGTGGGGGAGTTTGCGGCCGCTATGCAGAGATTATTGTTACTGGCATATTCGTAAAGAAAATTCCGTTTCTGCATGGATTTCTACATCTGTAGCCTGTAGCTCCCCACCCTTTGTGCTTGCTGTTCCAGTCTCCATCTGCTACTGTGGAGAGATTAGTATTAAAAATTTCGTGGGGGGGGTGTTGTATATCGCCGTGAGAGATATCAAATCGTATTTGATCTCTCTCGTGGCGAGAGAGAGAGAGAGAGAGAGATCAAATCGTATTTGATAGTTTTTTTTAATGATGGGCAGGGCCTTGATGCTGCTTAAATCTAAAGATGGTGTTTCGAAATGGGAGAGAGTGCTTTTAATGAAAATTGCAAGTCCTCCTAACCGACGGGGTTGTTTTCCCTGTCTAACCTATAGCAGAAATAATTTGGAGCAACGAGCTTGGTGCTTTTTTTGAGTTTTGTCTCACTGACAAACACTATATCTGGTTTTTCAGAGTCGAAGAAGAGTATTAAGTCCTTTTAGTTTCGAGGTCGTCGGCATTAAAAATTACTAATTTTAGTTTATCTGGGAGAAGGGAAGTTGCCATTTTGGAATGCCAATTCTTGCATGCGCTCTATGGGGGAGAAAATAATTCCTGTGCAATTCATGGGATTATCTAGTGCGACAATTTTTAACATGGTTTCCAAGTTTATCTTGAGTAGTTTGAATTTTAGGGCATTGCCATTGGTCAGTTGTCCTTCAGGCGGGCGCTGGTTTTCCTGGCAAAGGATTTGTTGTGCGGAGGCATTTTCCTCCAGTGAGAGAGAACTGTTCGTATTTCGGTTTAACTCTTGTGTTTTTTCTCCAATTAGTTGATCATTTTCATTACTTGTAGAGTTATTTTTTGCTTGTTCGTTGCTCGTTCTCATGCCTAACCTAATGCTCTACCTGTCGGGGTACGAAGTTAGTTATAACTGTAGATTTTGTTTCTATGACTGTTTTTTCGCTTTGATTTCTTTCATTATTTTGAGGGTCTATCTGGAGCTCCGTAATGCTCTTTTACGTATTGGGTTTCCCATGGTGCTGGGAGCATGGTTGAGGTGACCTCTGAGTATGTCCTACCATCTGCATTTTGACGGGGTAGAGATGGCCTTGTCTGTTCGATTGGGGCCTTCTGTAGTGAATTGTTTTAAAGCGAGGAATTTTCGGGGGTGCTTTTTTTTAAACAGTTTTTGGGTTAACAGGGCAGACTCCGTAGATTGCCGTGTGTTGGCCGTTACAATTTGCGCATTTGGCAGGGATATTTTTGTCCTTTTTACAATCTGTGGATAGGTGGTTTCCACCACATTTCACACAGATTGTGTTTGCAAAACAGCATGCTGTTGTGTGATAGAAAGCTTGACACCTTCTACATTCTGGGGCCCCCGGTGGTTTCTTAAAAGGGGGGGGGGGCTATGTTTATAACTGTGTGGTCAATAATACTGAGGTCCAGGAAGTTAACGTCGTAATCTGTTCCTATCAAACTAACCTGAAATACTGGGATGTTTGTATTGATGCCACTTTGATTTCTAGTTGGTAAACTAATTAATTTGTGAAGCCTAGTGCTTCAATTTCTCTTTTAAGGTTTTCAGTTCCGTAGTTTAAGAGGAAGCTTTTCACCGCGTAGGGCATTGTTTTCTCGTCGTTTAGCTTATATCGGTGATGAAGGATCTTTTCTCTTAGAAATATTTTTGCGATGGTTCTGTAGTGCTCCAAAGAAGACACTTGAACGTTGTATTTATTATTTTTAACGATACTTTTGGTGAAATTTTCTGCGACCTTTGTGAGGAGCATTTTTAGCTCGTGTGAATCATGATTATTTCCAGGGGTGCAGTCAAGACCTAGCACAGCCTAGCGGCGCTAGGGCAAAGTTTTAGGAAATCATACATTTTACAAACAAAATTCTGTTCAAGCTGTAAATAAACTATATGTGGATTCTACAATTCTGTTAAGAAAAAAAATTTTTTAGAGCAATAAACCTAAAATTTTGAATAAATCAACTAAGAATCGTGGGAATTTAAACGAAATTACAGCTTGGAACACGTATCATAAACTGTGTTCCGAAAATAAAAGCCACAATGTGTTGGTTAACATAACGGAGGCGACAAGGGCGAAAAGGTGGAATTTTGGCTATCTTGTTCAATTGTTTTCTTTATTTTATTAGCTCACTTCAGAGGTCATTCCTAGTTTAGTTTGGCTGGGCACATGCATTTGTGTCACATTAATATTATTATTTTATGCTTATATGCCCCAGAGCTATATGCTGTAGGCAGTGTCGGATTCAGAGAGGCATTTGGGGGTCTTGCAATGCCAGCTCAACAACCCATACATACACATACGCCTCGAGGAGATGCACTTGTACCCCCCTTGGATTATGAAAACAATGGAGGAAAAGGACTGAATCCACAAGAAACTACAGTCCAACAACATTATTCAATGAAAATTTTTCCTAGATGCAGCCCCCCCGCCATACAATTGGGGCACACATGCATACATAATAATAATTTTTCACTTACTAGATTAACGGGCTATTAACTGGTTAGAGTTCCCTGATCCCCTCCCGTGGATCCACCCTTATTTAGAACAGCGCTAGGCTACTTTCTTTTTAGGACTACACCATTGGTTATTCCGTATAAAGAAGGGCGGAATATAGACTTTTTTTGCCATTTGGAAAAATCTCAAACGGTTTGACGGCTTGGTTTGAGATGGGCGTGCAGTTATTTTGTGGGTCGCTTGTTGACGCGGATTGGTCAGTTTGTTTGATTTGGGCGGGGTTATCAATGTCCCGTTCCCCGCTGAGGGAGTTTGATCTGATGCCTGATTGGCGCTGGTTTTTGCGATTTCTACACTTTGAGTTTTTGCTGGTTACTTAGTGCCTTTCTTGCATTGAGGGTCTACTCTAAAGTTATTTCTCAAACAATTCGTTTCCTCTGGCGGGCCTTCGTTGTCTGGGGATTTTGAGGGACTATGGAAGAAACTTTCGGAGCAGAGGGTCAGGTTAGGGGCGTCTTTTTCCATGATAACGTTAAGTTCTTTTAGTTTGATCAATGCCTCTTCGACATTAGATTTCCTTCTCACCAGGCAGAGGCCATTTACAAAACTACCTTCAATATGGCGGATTACGTCGCCGAATTCGTTTGATTCAAGATGGTTAGTTAGAGAGCCTAATCCATTGGTGAGAGGCTCTTTGTGATTGATAGTCTTTCCCATTTCTGGTCAATCAATTTCTATCGTACGTTTCTAGTTCATCTATAGTGAAATTGACTACCGCTTGCAGGAAGAGGAAACAGTCGCCTGTGAGTTGAGCCACTAACTCCATTTGAGGTGAAGGAACATATTTTTCGGGAGGATAAAAGAAAAACATTAAGTAATTTAACTGCGAACACAGGTTGAAGGGGTAGTGTGGGGAGGCAGAAGCGTACTGAAAGAGAAAAATGACTTACCAAGGAGCATATTCCAATAATCCAAAGTCCAATTGCGTGACTGTAAGAAAAATTAAAATTTTGAATAAATAGAAGCTTTCCAGTATAGAGGTAAGCTGAGAGATTAATATTAAACCATAAATTTTTCCGATCAAGTTACGTCAATGTCGATGCAAATAGATGCAAAAACGACTTAGAGCGTAAAGCCGATGCCAGGCAGGAGAAGTCCGGATGAGCTCCGATGCATCTTGCTCCGACGAAGTCCAGGCAAAAGGTCGCGATTTAAATACTAACTTCCATTTTAATGGCGTAGAAAAACATGCTCTCTCTGATTTGTCAATGTTACAAAATTAAAAAAAAAAAATCAACAACACGTGAATTATTTTCCCCGACATTTTATTGGAAAGAAAGCTATTCTAAAATTTAGAAAAACGCCTTTTATGATTATATTTTAAATCTCCTTCTCCTTCCTCTTCAAACTTCTGTCTTCTTTGTCGCATGTATAACTTTAAGCACGCATTTCGACAACCTACCCTCCTGTAACGATCTCGTTTATGGCAGTATTTCATTTTCCATCCATCTTTTAAGAAATCTTGCATTGAAAACAAGCTTTAACATATTTCGGACGATCAGGTCCCGGATTCGATTCCCGATGGCACCCGAGGCACCTTCTTTTTAAAGTTCATCAGTTTTCAGAATTGTAAATAGTTTCAAATATATTTTACCGTTCAAAACGCAATTCATACATTTTCACGTTTTTTAAAAAATATTTAGTTTCAGAATCCATTTTTAAGAATTAATAAATTAAAGATTTAAAAATTATTTACTTTCTTTTAAAAATGTAAGGCAGCATGCTATCTTTCATCTACCAACCATAAAAATTAGGCATTTTTTAATACACCATTCGAATAGTTAACATGAATTTTAAATAGGATAAAAGCTGTTCTAAAACAAAGAAAATTGGACATTCTTAATAACGTTTCCAAAATTTTTTTGCCGTCTAATGAATTCCACTTGAAACTGCTGTCTTTTTTGCCACTTACCTAAATTAAAGAACGTATTTATGCAGCATACGCATCCACGGCAATCTGTCATCAGCAATAGTTCATTCCTGATTCGTACTGTAACAAATTACTAGAATTGAATCGACATTTTACCCCATACCGTTAACCATGTCCCGGTTTCGAGCCCCGATGTCCGCAAAAGCAACGCTTTTTTCTCCTTTCAAATTTCATCCAATTTCCAAGACGTAAATTGCTTCAGATACGCCATATTTTTCTAACCGCGAATCATATTTCTTTTACATTTTTAAGAAGAATATATATAATTTTTACATATACTTGTAAGAATACGCCAAATCCACTGTTTAAATACTCATTTTTTCCCCTTAATAGTTTAAAGAAACAAGCTCTCTCCCTCTCCCTCCTATTTGTTAACGTTAATAAACTATTTTTTATACAACACGTCAATATTTTTCCCGAATTTTTATTTTAAGGACAGCTACTCTAAAACTAATACAAATTCTTGATAATATTTTAAATCCACTTCTCCTTCCTTAGAAATTGACCTTCAAACCTTTTTTTTTTCAATTGCATCAATTAAAGTACATAATTCTACAGCCTACGCTTAAGAAACAATTTTACTTACTCCAATATTCAATTTCCATTCATATTTTTAAGAAATTTCAAGCATTGCAACGACCTTTAACACAATTCCGAAAACAAGGCCGCGGGTTCGATTTTCGACGGCCTCGCAAGGCATTTGTTTTTAACTTCATTAGTTTTCAAAGCCATTAATTAAATAAAGTAGAACGTTTTTTAAGGGAAGGCATTTTTTATATTTTAAAGGGGGATATTTGACTTTTGAAGCCATTTTTGAGAATAGCTCAAATTAAGAACTTAAATACTTATTCTTCTTCGCTAACTTAAATAAACAAACTTTCTCTCCTCTGCTAACTTTAAAAAGCAAATGATTTTGTATACAACATGGGGAATATTTAGCCGCTATTTTAACCAGGAGGAAGCTGTTTTGAAAGAATTGGAACTGACCTTTCTTAAAAATGCTTCTAATATATTTCAGCCATCTAAGAAATTTTACTTAAAATCTCTATCATTTTTGTCACTTGCATAAGTTAAAGAACGTACATCTACGCCCACGCGCCAAAAGCAATCTGTCTTAAACCAATACTTCATTCCTAATTAATATTTTAACAACTCACCAGCATTGCATCTCCTTTTGACGACACTGATGTATTTTTTTCTGTATATATTATGACTCAGATGATTAAAATATCATCAAAATGAAGTTAAAGAATTTGCAATATATACTGCAACTGACTGTATAAGAATAGGGTTTTGTCGGGTGGCAAAGATACATACCAGATTCGCATCCAAAAAAGAATTAAAAATTGTACAATGTATTTATTTTCGAAAAATTCCTTGAAAATAACGTTATTTTCATGCAGTCAATGATTTATAAACGCACTCGTTTTGAAAACAAATATATTCATATTTGTTCAACAAAATTGCTTTACTTTCCTTTGAACGTTTACTTTGTTTCATGGTAAAGTTTTTATCCATGGGGCATTGAGCAGAGAAGACTATTTTATGACTTCTCAAAAATCCTTGATGAAAGATTTCATCCAGAAATGACATGGAGCTGGTATAGATGCCAGGAACATATTCACTATAAAATTTTTGCGTTGGGGGAATAATTTTGTCGCTTAATACTCTGCCATACAGAACAAGTGAAGCATTTAAGAAACATTGGAGGAGAATATTCCAAAGAAAAAAAAAACGAACGATCGATTCTGATACAGAAGAAAGAAAGCGCATCGTTGAAACAACCAAGTGTACTTACCGACACTGATTCGTCTCAAAGTTTTTTTTTTCCCTCAGCGTGAAAAAAACCGGTGATTTCGCGGTTTTTTCGGCCATTGGGCAACCAATTTTCGAAACCATAACCAAAAAGGCCGGGAATTTTTTTTAGATATAATGACATTTGGTTGGAAAAACAAACTTCATACATATCCTTTAGAAATTAGTTAATGATCATAACAGTTTTTTATTCGATGGCTTTATTAAACATCGTTTCGGGTTTTCTTTCCTTTAATGTTATTTATTAATAAATCTGGTATCAAAAAATTATTAGTTTAATTATTCCCATCATTTTTATAAATGTGTTTTCATTATCGAAGAGCAAAAATAGTCAAAGAGGAAATATCGCAGAGAAGGAAAAAAAATAACAATTCAATTAGTTTCAGAAATTATTCGCATTTGCTCCATGTATTGTGGCAACGTTCTAAGACTACTTGTAACATCCATGACCTAATACAAGTCCTACAAACATGTGATTAACATATTCTACTACAGGCAAAGATGGTGCGAACCAATAGGAAAAGAAATAGAATAAGCAAAAATTCGCAAAATATGAATGAAAGAGAATAAGGATATATCTGGAATTTTTTGAAACAGAGCAATGACAGGATACAATGAACCTCCCGTTTCATGAGATTGACACGGCATAGGGTGATAGTAAGAAAAGAGGTGTATATATAAGTAACATAAGAAGCAGAATTTACATTTATTGTGAATTGAATTTTTGAATTGTATTCCACGATTTCAATCCTAAAACACACATGTCTGTATTTTCGTAATACGTGATTAATCCCACTAAAACTTTATTTGTACTTGTTAATTTCAGCAGATATTTGTTTGTTTGTGGTTATACGGCGTAAAGGCTACAATGATCATGCTGCGCCGGGATTTACTGTTTTCAGAGAAGTCTGAACCTCTAGACCTAATATTTTCCGAGGAATCCCCAACCTCCTAAGGCCTAGGGAACCAAACTCTGGACTATAGTAGGCAGTGCAATTTTTTATGAGATTGAGTAAGCGTTTTTCGCACTGTCAGGAGTCGAACCTGGAATAATGGCGCACTAGGCAAACGCGTTATCACAGCGCCAACGCAGGGCGCAGCAGACATTAGCGCTCGTACCAAGATGTGTTATTTGTATTCGTGGGCATGTGTCCCTCATTTTTTATTTGGCTATAAAAGACTTAAAGAGAGAGAAAGGATGGGTATGGACCAAAGATTAGTTGGTGGAGCAGTCGGAATGCAACCGGAAGGTTCCAGATTTGGTTCCTGGTAGTTTATAGAACTCCGCTTTCCTCTCACTTTTTTGTAAAATACACATACAATTATATATAAAAAAAATATAGGTTTTCGATAGAGTGATGAATTCGAGGCAGCCTGGAGAATAGTCACTCTGGGAGGGTGACACAACGAGTCCAGCTGAAAGGGCAGAACTTTGGCTGTGGTGACCGAGGTTCGGAACCCTGGTCAAATTGTAAGTCCATCTTGCCAACACCTCTGGCTAGTGCGATCGGTTAAGGTCGATTTCTCTTCATTTATTTTACCATACTACGTGTACATGTGATAACAGAGCGACAGACCTCTGTCCTGCAGTGGATTAAAGATCGATGATTATACATACAGGGTGTCTCAGCATCAGGGTTGCAAACATCTAGGAGGGGTAGGGTACACCTAGACGAACAATATTTGTCATAGAACCTAGGGTCGCAAACCACTCACAGCGTCAGTTCTAAAACCGTCCAGCATGCACAAATAGTGACAACCAGTGCATGAGAAGCGCAAAATGCGATGTCCTAATCATCTATGCACTTGAGCAGCTGACCTGAGTTTTATCTGGCGCTTTTCACGCACTGGTTGTAAATATTTGTGCATGCTGGACGGTTTTAGAACTAGCGCTGTGAGTGGTTTGCGACCCTAGGTTCTATGACAAATATTGTTCGTCTAAGTGTACCCTACCCCTCCTAGATGTTTGCAACCCTGGTGTTGGGACACCCTGTGTATATATAGTTACTACATAAACCCTATCAATTCAACGCTAACTAACTGTATACGGAATAAAATTTGTTGTTCCTTATCTAACTGTCAAGAAGTAGTTTTGAGGATGTAAATGCCCTTGATTTTAATAGCAAGATTTGAAAGGTTCAAACAACAATATAAATCAACGTTTATTGGCGTAGTGATACCAGCGCCGATGTTATGGCGTGATTAGATGGTGAAACGTTCGAAAGAAAAGAAAAGAAATGTTGCTGCGTTCGTTGGGACCTGAACCCACAACCTTCCAAAAAAATAAATAAATAAATAAAAATCGAAGGTTATTTTAAAATTATATTGCGTTTGCTGGCTTTTAAGTAGGTTCGAAATGTTTTAATGTAAACTGGATATTGGAAAGAATAAGCACAACAATAGAATGATCTCTTTCTGTGTACAGTAATAAAATAACAGTATAATGTTTTTACACCCGATTTAGCATTCAAATTAAGCCATAAATCATGATATAAATAATCTTATATTGACAATTGGAATAAGCTTAACTCAAAATGTGTTTCTTCAATTAATATCAATGCGACAATATTATTCGACAATATGTAACATCTTAAGTCTGTATTGTATACCCCTACCTGGGCCCTCACGGGCCAAATAGTATTGTATAAATAAATAATAAATATTATCAAATATCAAGTGAAAATTCGATCAGATACAAATAATAACCGAATAGCCTTTGACACAGTAATACATTTATTCAGTGCATTCTAAGCATTTACACAAGTCATGGATTCGTTCCGGAGGATTCCGAGCAATGAATACTACTACGATGTCATGCAACCATTATGTGGAATCCCCCAGGGCTCCATATTGGTACCCCTACTTTTTATTTTTTATACAAATGATTTGTTTTTCACTCCAACACAATCGCAAGTCACATGCTTTGCAGATTATATTATCCTCTTTTACCGAAAAAAGAAACTTAATGAATTTTTTTCTACAGTTTGTTTGTTTGTTTGTTTGGATTTTTTATGGCGCAAGAGCATCTGGGCTATACTGCGCCAAATTTTCTACAGTTCAAAATGATATATAAACAAAAATTTCACCCCGTATTTTATCGATAACCACCTAACACTCCATACTAATAAAACTAAATGCCTATTATTTACTAATTCCAAAAACACATATAACATCTCCTAATACTCACTAAATATCGGAAATGACTCTGTGCAGCTGTCTAGTGAAACTAAATTTTTGGATATAACAGTACAGTGTAATTTAAAATGGGATAATCATATAAACGGTATTTGCTCTATGGCCAGCAAAAATATCGGTATCGTGTGCAGTATCAGCTATTTTCTGCCCATTAATAAACTCCTAGACATGTATTATTCTTTTTTCTTTTCTCACGTTTTCTACTGTCATTTAATATGGGGATTCACTACAAAAATCAATATACGAAGATTTCAAACACTATAAAATAAATTTCTTAATCTAATAAAACTAAAACTTACGTCACCGCTCTCTAACTCCGAAATATTGTGCAAGTATAATATTTTACCAATAAACAAATTACTGAACTATAAACTTGCTCTCGTTATGTTCAATAACTTAAGATGTAACACTGGTATCTTCTATTTTGGTATTCAATTACCACAACATCTTTATCCAACCTCATCTAGCGCTAACTATAGATCTTATCGTACAAGAATTGGCTTTGCTTGTAGAAAAATGGGATATGCTGGTACAAAAATATGGAACTCTCTTCCACAATCAACTAAATCTCTCATTTCACGTTTAAAATGCAGGAATGATGTGCGGAAATTCCTTATTACGCATTAAACGCTAACAATTGAATTCTTCTATCTAACTTCTCACATCTGCTTTTATTCAAAATTTATAATTAACTCTCTGAAGCGTCTGTGCATCTTTGAATTGGTTCTTCACCATTGTTTGTAACTTATTTTTCTCTGGTATTTTGTGTAGCGTTTGATTGTAATTTAAATCTTACTTCTGAGCAGTATGGGCTCTGTCAGGCTCTCGCCTTCACCCATTACTGCCCGGGTGGTTATAAAATATGTTCATTATTGTAATATCAAGATCAATGCATAGTTGCTTTACCATTTTCATTTGTATTTACTATTATTATTGTTCATTAACCACCCAAAATAAAGTTGTTAAAAAAAGAATAACTTAAATTTAAACCTGCATCTGTTTCACGAAGATCCAAAGGTCAGTTATCTAGCTTCCCACTTAACGTAGGCACTAAAACAATGATAAATACACTTAGAGCTTCAAGCAGATAAGCAACTGAACATACGTAAACAAGACTTTTAAATATTATTTAAGATTTCCTAATCTGGGCTCAATGGTCCATCGCTTATTTTTGAAACACGAGGACGCCACTATAATCTTACAATCACTTCTGATACTCAGTCAAATTAACTACACTTTCTCGTATCAAGCCTTTAAATATCTGAAATTACACTTAGTATACGCCTAGTTTCCTCAGACTTTTACAATACTATAATCCTGTTTCAACTTAATGCGTCTTTGTTCAACAACAACATTTTAAACCCAATTAATTACAAACAAATACGATATTAGTCCCACTAAATTATAAGCAATCGTTCAATTACAACCTAGCAGTTATTTGAACTCATCGACAATAAACACTATAATACACCTAACGCTGCTATTAGGACCTATCAATTAATCAACGTCTATGCTTAATTACTCGAAATAACCAATTCGTACCAAAACGCTAAAAGTAGTTACACAAGAATGATTTAAAAGTACTTAATGTTAACGACGACGCCGAAGAACGGTCTTGAGTTTGATAAGCACATACACTGTTCCTGGAATACGTAGTTCTGCCTGCAAACGTATAAGCGTCCACGTGGAGTAGAAAAACAATGTTAGTAGTTTAATAGTCCAATAACTCCAATGCGGATGACAACCCCCATCAATAAAGAAGTTCCTCAGAAATAGTTATGAAGGCGAATAAACGTAGATTAAACTAATTTCCAGTTTGCCTCTTGATCTTTCGAATATCAATTTCAAGGACGATACCTTCAGCTACGTTGCATCTATGTTATCATTATTCCAAAGTACCTATGAGTTACTCTATAGCTCACAGAGCTACTACTATAATTGCAATCGACATCCTAGTTCCTAACTTTAGTTGCTGCTTACCCAATGATCAACAACATTTTTATATACTTCTATTACGTCATTACCGCGATGAGACCTCCCGAGAGAACGAAGTACCTTCTATAACTTATTCGAATAATTTTCCGTTAAGTTCGAATGTCCCAGTTGGATTGGCGTTTACAGTGATAGTGGTAAAATACCATTAAAACAGGCATGTATATTTCTCAAATGCAAGTCAAGGAATGTTTGATTTTCCTTCAGGAAATAATTATTTTTTTGCTTCTAAAGCTAAAGGGATTTAATTTCTAGGAAATATAATTATATTTGGGAATATTGCTCCCCCCGAAGCGAATTTTAATTAAGGTTAATTAATTTTTTCTATAGGAGAAAAAGACTAGCCTGATAAAGGGTAATACATCTTGGAATTGGGTAAAGATAAAAAGCTAATCTTGTCATTCTTATCTTCTTCCGAGAAAATTACGAAAATGCTCTATCATTTACCTTTCATATTTTATTATGAACGGGGTCAAAATTAATATATGTAAATTGATTTTTAACACTTGTCACTTTCAGTGCATAATTTAGTGTCGAGATAAAATGCTGATGGAAAAGGTCAGCCCACCATAATGCTAGTGATTATACATTCCAAAATTTCAAAAACAATTCAATTTGGCTTAAAAGGTGTGAACATTATAAACAAAAGTTTGACACGTAAGAAATAGAAAGTTTAAGTTAAAATTTTAAGAATTTTTCCTTAAATTGATAATCAAATAATAGCTATATATGAAAGAATGAGTAAAACAGCAAATTATCGCAGTTAAAATTATTTGATAGCGCTGTTCGGAGCTATTTCTGTGGCCAATCTCCAACTATCCTCAGAACAGTTATGACCCTATTTACATACGTGGGCGTGAAGCGTTGCCAACACCACTTCACGCCCACGTTATGTAAACGAAGTCATAACTGTTCTGACGATGGTGGCGGATTAGTCACCGAAACAGCTATCAACAGCATTATTAAATAATTTTAACTACGGTAAGTTGTTGTTTTTGCTCGTTCTTTCATAATTTTACGCAGTGTGTCGCAACAACTTGAATAGTTATATATATGTCAAGAAATTTCCTAACATACTCGCCAGATTGCTTAAGGTCGTTAGCTATTTAAAAAATACATGTATAGTTAATTTATTAATTTGGTATGCAAATATATTTTAAGAGTAATATAAGCATTATGACGAAAATATTAGAATCATTAAATATTTTGTAAATTACTTAGATGGGTGCGATTGTATCCGTGACATCATTATTAAGAGAGTCAGTTCTCGGAAAGTCTTTCAAAACGTTATTTAAGGTACAAAATAGAAATAAAATGTTAAAGGAAAAAATTCATCATTTTTTGAAGATTTGACTTCTGCATGTGGAATAGATGTTTTATCAAATTATTGTATAGAAATATCCCGATCATTAAAAAAGAAATTTTCTAAAACTTTATGGCCATACTACACTGAAAAGACAATTTAATTTAATGATATATATATACAATGAAAATTATAGAATTTACAAATAAGCTAATAATATTTTAACACAAATCTTTATTTTAGGAAGCACATGTTAAATGATCATTATCTTTCTAGATCGTAAATGGCGAAAGTAAAACATTTGAAAATTTTTATCAGATAAAATTATTTCTTTTAACGCTGGGCTCAAAAATCTCACCTATACTCAAAATATCCTTCGTTATATATAAAAAAAAACTAATCTTTCTTACATAGATAATTTATTGTGCCTCTGCACTTATCTTGTTATAATAATTCTCTTTTTCTCGAATGAACAGGATTTTGATGTTAACATTAAACCCCAGTTTACGGTGAAGCAATACGGAATAGGTGGTACACACAATTTAAATGCATCTTTCTATCAAATTTTACTCAAAAGTTTTCTGACGGCGGTAGTATTAAAGTTATTTAAATATAAAAAGTAATCGAGTATTTATAGAACAATTAGTGCCGCCGTGGCAAGCATATTTCGCAGAGCCAACTTTCGAGTCATCTTCTCACCATATACCAAAATTCGGCCCTCTCACCTTAAAGACACCATCCCGATGCTACCACGCTAGGGTATATATCGTGTGTTTTGCCAATGCCATTTATCATATGTGGGACAGACCAAGCGGGCCCTACGACATCGTATAAAAGAACACCAAAGATATGTCACCAATGCTTAGTTTCAAAAATCATCCATTGTAGTTCATTGTTGGAATAATGACCATCAATTCAACTTTAAAGAAGCAATGGTCATTTGACAACCTTTTTCGGTCATTGAACTTGACTTCCTAGAAGCGTTTTACATCCATAGATTTGGTGCATCACTTGTGAATGACCATAAATCAACCCCAAGTTTTAGTGGGGCTTGGAAAAATCTGTTAAAACTCTTCCCCATTGCTTCTCCTTCAACTACACCTGCTACTTAACTTTGTGACCAAAATTTACCACTTTTGTAAGTTGGCCGCCTAAAACAACTCTGTACTCCTGAAAAAAAGCACTAACCGCTACCGGCAACGTATTAACCACATCGAGTTGGCAACACTCCAATGTTGTTTACTGCACGCTAGTTCCAGACGAGGAGAGACCTTGTTCTCTCGAAACGTGCGTCGAACCATCTTTTAAACTTACAACTACGCCAAAAACGTTGTTATTTTTCCATTATTGTTATATTTGCGTAGTGTTCGTCACTTTTCCAGTCTTTAGTGATGATTTTAAGAATCATCGAGGCAGATTATTCTACAGAAGAAGAACGGACTATCGATTTGTATACAAAGAAAATCACCGCCCCTAAGCAGCCACGTTTGCTTACCGACATGGCTTTTCCATCTACTTTTTCTCTCAGCTTGTAAAAAAATAAACTGGATTGGCGATTTTTACAGGCCTTTGGCCGAGAAATTGCTGAAATCTTCCTTAACCCATTTATGTCTGGCGTTCCATTAATGGAACAGATAAACACAAGAGTTTTATTTAATATGTAAAATACGGCAATGAATTTACCTAGTGCTCCTTTTTTGGAATGCCACATAACTATAAAACGGGTTGAGATATTTATTTTTGGTCTTTAAATTGTTATTTCTCATATATTTTTCGACCTAACATATAAAGTTCATGCATACATTCCAAAATTTAAACCTCCGGCATAAATAGGTTAAAAGGTGCTGAAATGCTGTACACTTTTTTTCCTTTCCCCTATAATGACATTTTACGGAAGGAGACAATAAAACATCCCTAAAGATTGCACCTTAGGTTCCATCAAAAAGTGGCCGTTAATAGAGGCGCTTTCCCAACGAAGTTCTATGTTGAGAGCCATTAAGTGCGTGAAAAATAAAACCTTTTAATAAAAAGTACCCGTTGAGGGAGATGATAATTTAATGGAGGTGGTTTTTCATAGAGGTTTTACTATATATCTTTTGAGAAATAAGAAAATGGGTTTAATATTTGTGACATTGTGTTATTAATGAAAATTTAAATTCACAATACGTGCTCATTAATTAATTTAAAAAAAAACCAGCTAAGTCTTTGGAAGAAATCGGAAAATGTAAAAATCAATTAGGGAATCTCCTGGTGAAACTGTGTTGTTTTGTTAGTTAATATTTATGCCAGAAACAATATGTTTAAGATCTTATTTATTGTCGCTGTATATGCTGTTCTTAATTCTTAAGACATTTGCACTACCAAAGTTTTACAAACCAATTAATTCCATGCACTTATTTCCGCTGACATCAATAGACTATTCGGCTCTATCACAGTTTTTCACATTAATCCAAATTTTTTCGTGTCCCTTAAATTTCATAAAATTCATCAGCCGATATGGATATATAGAAGTTCAAGTACATCAAATAATTCCATGGCTACCTGCAGCTTCGTTATAATCGGGTTCGATATACATATTGAAGGATTAGATATTAATGCATATTTATGTATTAATATATATCAATATATATTTATATATATTAATAAATATCAATATATATTTATTTATTAACATATATCAATACGTAGTTATTCTGTTTATTTGTGATTTTACGTCTCAAGAAATACAATGGTCATGCTATGCCGGGACATACTGTTTTCCGAGGAATCTGAACCTCTTAAGCCCTAGGGAACCAAACCGCGGACTGCGGTGAGCAGTGCGATCTTTATGAGATCTCCGAGTAAGACCGTCTTGACCCTTTGGGAGTTAAACACGAGTTAACGCCGCACCGGGTGAACGCGATACTACACTGAGGCACTGCAGGGACATATACATAGTTATATATTAATACTGTCGTAATTAAAATTCTTTTATCCGACATAGAGGAAAACTTAGAGGCCAAATGGAGGTCAGAGCCTCTTACAAGGTCATTTGGAGGAGTGCGGCATCCGATCTAGACCAAAGAAATAGGGGAAAAGTCCTGTTCGTAGGGGGGAAAAACAGGAAGGTAACCGGAGAGAAAGAAAAAGGGAAGAGCGTGGCGGACTGCGTGCGAGCACGTTTCAAGGAAAATTTTCTCCGTCACGAGGCTCACCGCGAAGAGCGGATTGTAGAAGTGGCAGAATTACAATCTGTTTACTTTGAGGACGTACGCTAAGGCCTATCGAACGGAGTAAAAGGAATAAATTTGTTATCAGTGTTAAATTTCTTGTATTCTTTTATATTCTAGTATATTATATTTCTTGTATTTTCTTATTTCTGGTATTCTCGCATTTGCAAGCCGGAATCTTACCTCGTCTCATTTCCGTAACGAAAATTATCAGACAGAGTAGGTGACGTAAACTCTGCTTATGATAATACATACCAATACATAGTTTTATATTATCAATCCATAGTTTTATATTATCAATCCATAGTTTTATATTATCAATCCATAGTTTTATATTATCAATACATAGTTTTATATTAATACATATCAATACATAGTTTTATATTAATACATATCAATACATAGTTATATCTTAATCCACATCAATACATATGTATTAATGCATATTAAAGGGTATTAAATACATATTATAGGACATAACGAATTGAAATTGATGATATATGCTCATATAAATATTTTAACTTTTATTGCATTACGTTTTAATTGAATATGATGTATATATTCATAAATACAATTTACTAAATACTCCTTAATAACAATGATGATAACCGGCATACTGCGCAATAAATCAAGATAAAAAAATTGGAATAATGAATTGCGTAGACAAAAATTTAATAAACTTGAAAACGTTTTTCGGTTGTTACGTTTGCCACTTTCTTCAGTAAGAAGGAAAAATGCACCATAAGCTTCTTGAAAGGAGTGAAGAACTTCCTTATTGGTTTCAAATTGGAATCCGTCTGAGTAAATAACATCACACTTTTCACCCAGGTGTCAATATATGACTAAGGATATATGAACATATTTAATTTTGTTTCAAAAATTAGAATGGGAGAAGTGAAAATAAAATTTATCTTCACCTTTTCTTTTTAAACTTGTTTGAACACTGGCAACACAGGCCAGAATTTGAAACTAATTTACATATCAATAAAATATCTTTTCCCTGAAAAGTATTATTAGAAAGTGTGCTTTCAGTTCAAGAATTGATGTCGAGGTGTATTTGAAACTGTTTTGCCTAAAGCTAAAGAGATTTTACTATTACAAAATATTATTATCAGCTCCTAAATATAATTACAGAGCCTAGTTCATAATCCAAGGAATATTTTTTAATCCTAAGTAATATAATTTTTGACATGAACGGGCGATGGAGAGTTAGTCCGGTAGCGGGCGGTACCCTTTGATTAGAGATAAAGCAAAGGACGCAATCTCGTCATCTTTCATTTTGCGTCGGAAAAATTTTCGGTCATTTGTCTTTTACATAACAATATAAAAATGATAAAAATTAATTAAATTAATTTCTGGCGGGCTAGGCTTGTCATTTTCGGTGTATAATTAATTACCAAAGTAAAAACCTATCAACACTGTCAGCTTATTATAATTTCAATAGTAATATAATCTGACGTTCTTAAAAATGTTTAAGGTAGCTTATGTAACACAAAGAAATGTTAAACTGTATTTTAAATTTTACAAAAGAAAAACTGAAATATAAAGGTCGTTAACATATTTTTTCCATTTGTAAGGCTTAAAATCTGAGTGGCACACGTTTAAAGATCGTCTAAAATAAGCTTAAAA
>QLNU02015003.1:88787524-88804356 GCA_006491805.2 Dysdera silvatica
CAAAACACCACGAAAAATATCACAGGATGAGAGAAAATTAGAGACGGCAACAATCATCCTAAAAGCGACCTACAAGTCCAATTTTCGTAATTTTTTCAAAAGATGTCGTGTATTTTTTAAATTAAAAAAAATTAAATCAATTTTCCTATACTGCTTAGCGAAACAAAATTGAAAACCGTCAATTTTGTTTTAAAATTTCCAAAACATGATGTAATTTTAGTAAGTAAACTTTAATAATATTAAAGTTGAATAGTTTTCCTATGTTTGCTCTAAACGCATTTGAGTATTCTTCCTTACCCCGGAAAATGCTCCTTGTGACAAAATTTTTATCGAAGTTTCGTAAAAATTTGATACTTTGTTAACATAATCTGAATAAACAAATAATAAAGAAGTAAGACACACTGCCAATAAATATTATATAAAATGAAAACACATACTCCTAGTTTAAATTTGTAAAGTGCTAAATATTTCGGAAGCACTCATAGAGTTTACTTTCAGGTGCTCTTTCGAAGACTCGGTTATTATGGTATAACATTAGCCTCCTCAGGGCTAGTATCCATTTAAATGGATGTTCGTTTTCATCGTTTAAGTGGATACACTATATAGCAAAAAAATATTTAATGGTATCAAAAATGGCTTGGTATAATATGTTCTTATACTCATAAAGTATACTTATAAAGTAGTTTTTACTAAATATTTAAAAACAATCATGCACATATAAGCTCGGCTCTGAAGAGAGTATACTTAGCCAAATGTGAATTTGGCTAGCTAAAAATAAATGTTTGAGGCTTTTCAGTTTCAGCAAGTGGAATCCACTGGCTGATAAAGTTAAAACTTTAGTGAAATTTCCTTCACGAAAAGCAGACAGTGATTTGAAATTTTTAGCAATTGTTAACTTTTACCATAGGTTTATTAGAAATGCAGCTTATTTGCAGGAGCTAACGGCAGGGAAAAAAAAAGAATGATAAAACTGAAATAATTTAGTCTGAAAATACAAAATCAGCCTTTGAATTTTGTAAAAGCGATATAGCTCAAGCAGCAGTATTGGCTCACCCTGTTTCTGATGAAGGATTGTCGTTACTTACCAACACGTCTGAATTTGTTATAGATGCAGTTCTTCAGCAGAATGTGAATGGCACCGTCCAGCCACTAAGTTTTTTCTCTAGAAAGCTGTCGGCTATCGAACATAGGTGCAGCACATTTAATGGATAGTTACTGAGTGTGTATACTTCGATACGCTACTTTCGGCATATGTTAGAAGGTCGTAAATTTCCTGTCATTACGGACCACAAATCCTTAACGTTTGCTTCTAAACAAAAGGCTGAAAAGCGTTCTGTATCGAGGCAACTATAGATTTAATTCGTAAAAAGTTTGTTTGGAGGTCCCTTACAAAAGACTGTTCCAACTGGCGCAAAGCATGTATACAGTGCCAGCTATCAAAGGTTACTCGCCACACTGGGTCATCTCACGGATCATTTGGATTACCAAGTGCCGGTTTTGCACATATTCACATAGATATTGTGGGTCATCTGCCTCCGTCTGAGGACAAGAGATATCTTCTCACATGTATTGACCGTTTTACAAGATGGCTTGAGGCCTTTCCTGTAGCAGCTCAGACAGCGGAAACTATTACCGATGCGTTTTACACAAGATGGATTTCCCGGTTTGAAGTCCCAGAGGTCCTAACTACAAACCAGGGAAGACAATTCGAATCAGATTTGTTCAAGTCATTACCTAGATTTCTTGGAATCGAAAAGACCAGAATAACTGTGTATAACCCTAAGTGTAACGGCGAGGTGGCACGTTTCCACAGAAATTTAAAGGCAAGCATCATGTGTCATGCAACAAAGCGCTAGACAAAACTGTTACCAACCGTACTGTTGGGAATCCGCATCAGTTTCAAAGATGATTTCAAATCTACAACAGCGGAAATGGTTTACGGAACGACGTTGCACGTTCTTTTAGAGTTTCTTTTAGAAACTCTAAAGAAACCGATTTTCTAACTGCACCTGGTTTTTTGAAGTACCTCAGGAACAAAATGTAAAGTTTGAGACCGGTTCCAGCAAGTGGACATGTGTCACAGCAGGTTTTTATTCATAACGACCTGTTGACATCATTTCACATGTTCATGGGAGTGGACACTGTACGACGTCCGCTACCGCAACGGTATCAAGGACCATATCCGGTGATGGCACGAGCTGACAAATTCTTTTCAATGGACATTAATGGACAGATAAAAAATGTTTCCTTGGACAGGATAAAACCCGCATACTCGGTAAGTGAATAACTTACTCAAGAACCACAGAAGCAGTTATCACTACAGCCTGACAAAAATTTAGCGTCAGCTAAGACAACGAAATCAGGACGACGTGTGCACTTTGTCGTACATCATCAGGCCTGACACCCTTCCCACTCGCGGGGGAGTTATGTGGCGCAGTCATTGACATTCTTTTACGTCACTAATTTTACTACGGAACTGCTGTTTAACGAGTATTTAAGTAATCCAAGTAAATACTTATTTCTCTCCACTTTCTGCTACGTGGCGCATTTGCAACCTTAGCTAACTCGACTCTTAGCTATCGGCGATCGAGCCAGTTTCTCGACATTTTGTATCATTACTTCTAATTTTTTTTTTTTTGTTAGTATGTAATAAAATTAAGTTTATTTCAAGCTTTTGAATTATTTCGCAATAGTAGCTATATCTTAACACAACCAGAAATATGAAACTTAAATAAACTCATGTTTGTAAAAATTGCAATACCATGAAGGAATCACGTGATTGAGCTGAAACTTTCAGGAAATGCAAATTAGGGTATGCTATTCAAATGATTAGAATTTCAGAGTCATCACGCATGCGTGGGCTGAGCAGCACCCTCTGAACTGCTGATGGATCCGTATAAATAGAGGGCTGTAGCGGGGCGTGTATGGTTATCTGCTAGTGGTAAACGTTACATGAGACGTCACTATGCCTCTACGACGAAAGAGGGCGACATTTCAGCAAGTTACGGAGTTTGAACGGGGACGAATGATCGGCCTTCGTGAAGGAGGGTTTTCTTATCGTGCAATAGCAGCTCGTATGGGGCGTAACAGCAGCACAGTGATGCGAGTGTGGAAGCAGTGGGTTCAAGAGAACCAGACAACTCAGAAATCCGGGAGTGGACGCCGAAAGGTGACGTCAGCACGGGATGATAGACACCTGGTCCGCATGGCGGTGACGGACCGTTTTGCTTCATCTGGACAGTTGGCAGAACGTTGGTGCACTGCTACAGGTGTATCATTGTGTGCTTCATCAATTCGTCGGCGTCTACTGCACCGTGGACTGCGTGCAAGAGTTCCTTTATACAGGATCCTCCTGACGCAAAACCATCGGCGCCTGCGGCTACAATGGGCTCATGGACATAGAGACTGGCGTGCTAATTGGCACCAAGTGGTGTTTTCTGATGAATCCCGCTTTAATTTGCACATAATGTGAATGAATGAGTAATAAAGAGGTATGACACACTACTCGTAAATATTATATGAAATGAAAACTCATACTCCTAGCTTAAATTTGTAAAGTGCTAGATATTTCGGAAGCACTCATAGAGCTGATCTTCAGGTGCTTTTTCAAAGACTCGGTTATTATGATTTAACATTAGCCTCCTCAGGCCTGGTATCCATTTAAATGGATGTTCGTTTTCCATCGTTTAAGTGGATACACCATATACCAAACAATATTCAATGATATAAAAATGGCTTGCTATAGTATGTTCTTATACTCATAAACAGTAATTTTTACTAAATATTTAAAAATAATCATGCACATATGAGCTCGGCTCTGAGGAGAGTATACTTAGCCAAAAATAAATTTTTGGGGATTTTCAGTTTCAGCAAGTGGAATCGAACCACTGGCTGATAAGCTTAAAACTTTAGTGGCATTTTTTTACCAAAAGCCTTCAGTGATTTAAGATTTTTTGCAATTGTTAGCTTTTACCATAGATTTATTAAAAATGCAGCATTTTTTCACGAGCTAACCGCAGGTAATAAAAATAATGATAAAACTGAAATAATTTGGTCTGAAAATACAAAATCAGCCTTTGAATTTTCTCAATCTGTTTGTCAATATTTGAATTAAGCAATCTATGGTACAGTGATTGCCGCATCCGTGTTAGACGCTATACCGGTGAACGCCACCTTCCGGAGTGCGTTATCCAACGTCATAGTGGACGATACCCCAGCGTTATGGTCTGGGGTGCGATTGCGTATCATGGACGATCTCAGCTGCTACGAATTGTGGGTAATCTTAACAGCAACCGGTACATCAATGAAGTTCTGGAGCCCGAAGTTGTTCCCTTCCTTCAAGGCATTCCCGGAGCTGTACTTCAACAGGACAATGCCCGCCCACATATTGCCAGGAATGTTCAAGACTTCTTTTCATCACAACAGATACAGCTTCTTCCTTGGCCTGCCTATTCGCCGGATATGTCGCCGATTGAACATGTGTGGGATTTCGTTGGTCGGCGTCTCGCTCGTGATCATCATCCCAGTGCTTCTATAGATCAATCAACTTTATGGTCGCATACAAGCAATATTGAATGCTCCTTCCAGGCAAACATTCAACATCTGTTTGATTCCACACCACGTCGTATAGCATCAAACTTCCTGTAGCGCATGGCGTCAATTTGTAATTTGAATCTTATTTTTGTATCAACACAGGTCGTTTGTGCATTAAATTTCATTCAATTCGGACGAGTCCTTCATGGTGTTGCAATTTTTACAAACATGAGTTTATTTTGGAGTCAATGCCTCAGCGCCCCATAATGGTAACCATGACTATATACATAAGAAAAACATCATACAAAATTAAACAATTTAGCGTTTTGCCAATTTCAGCGATTGAACTTAGTATTAAGTTTGCTTTCCTTGTATTTCCGAGTGGCAACAGTTAAGTAAGCCTGCAAAGAGGACGTAGTGTTTCTAATTTGGGATCCCACAATGGAAACTGAATGAATCAGTTCTACATCTTATTTAGTCAATTACTTGCACAAGCCAATGGTTTGACATATTTGTAAATATATTTTGTAATTACAAGCACAACAAACTATACAACATATTCTGTACATAAAGTTAACTTTGTTAAGTCTAGTACTCGGACTTAAATACGCTGAGCAAGGTTTCAAATTAAATATGTTAAATAGCTCATAGCTTAAATGTTCTTATTTTGATGCTTATGATAGCACAGATGTGTTGAAAATTAAGCCCAGGGGCTTATCTAACTAACAGTATGCATTTAAAATGCTTGTTTTAACTTACGTTAAACATACTTTAGCCTTCACCAGAGTCTAACACGTGTGAATCTTTTCTTTGGTACGTTCAAATTTAACGTAAGTTTTAACTCAAAGACGCGTATAAGCGGAGTGGGGTGGCTGCTTGAGGATATGGCGATTGTAGACTGTGCCAAAACTTCGGATCTGAAGTCCTCTAGAAAAGGCCTTTTACATTTTTCATGTCATTTCCTATTCCGGTGATAATTTCTTAAGAGACAGAAATTTGAATCACTTGTAACTGGTCCGTCCGGACGCAGCATAATCGTTGTCTATTGTGCATAAAAAAAAATAAACTTCAGTGCCTATATTATTATATTGAAATATTTGATGGCTATACCTAAAGGTAACTTGAGAAACGAACAAAACTTTGTAAAAATTATTTGAATACCGAAATCTCGAGTAACTGAATAAAGACAAATTATCTGATTCGCCAAATTACTTTTATTTAAAACAAACTACGTAATGGTTAGGTGAGGTAGAAAAAGAATTCTTTAAAGTGAGGAATAAGGTGCAGAAAGAATTTGAAAAAAAAATAGTTAATTAAATTGTGAAATTAGTTGGAAAGGCACTGTTAATGTAACAAAAGGACTAATTTTTATCTTAAATAGTTTTAAATACTTTTAAATAAATACGTAATTAGATAGCAGCTTTTTTTTTAATTAAAGTCGATTGTAAAGCAGCCAGAAATTTACGAATGGCGGATCAAAAGAAATAAAGGTAATTTGACATTTTTTTTAAAAATAATTAAATAAGTTTTTATTGGCGAAAAGAAAAAACAACATCCGCTGGGTTAAATGATGTTAAATAAAAATTAAAGCAATAAAATAAACACTTTTTTGGCCAAGTAAACGAATTAATTTTTTATCCTTTATCTGTTTTTTTTGTCAATTATTTTCAACCCTAAAGATAATTGATTCTACAATCAAATAAACTTTTTCAGACGAATCGAATTTTTTATGATAATCATATAACAACAATATTTTATATGTTTAATAACTTTTTCGATAAGGCATATAAAATTAATGTTTTTAATGTAGTCAACTCTACATTATATGCTTTAAAAAAATGAAATAAATAGATCTGAGTAGCTATTAACTGATTAATTACTGAAAAATTAGCACATTAAATTTATACAATTTACTAAAAAAGTGAATTTATGACACTTCAACGCTAAATGAAATTTACTAAAGTTGTTCCAGCAAATAAGGCCATGCTAAGGTTTGAATCGCTGACAAATGATAGTTATTGAACCGATCTTGTTCTATTTAAACGCACTTATAAATTAATTCATGGAGAATAGCAAAATATGAAGATTTGAAGGAAATTTTATTCTTTTATTAAAATAATTGCGATCTTTTAATCGTAGGCAAATTGGTTTTATTAGGAACCGGGATTCCAAATAAAACCAACTCACAACTAATATTTTTTATTAAAGAACTGCCAGGAAAACATTAGAATGTTATTGAAAAATTGCTTTACTTCAAGCTTAGTAACTTAAAAAAAGTTGCAAATAACTCGGACCTTAATCATTATCACATTCTGGACACTCAAAATGTAAAAATTTGGCTGGTTTCGTGACACCAACGCAAAGTTTCGTGAACGTACCTGTGACAAGTTTGACACAAAATCATGTCTTTGATTTGTCCTCCTTAAAAATAAAACAGTCCTAGCTTTCTTTGCAAACTTTTTGTGTACGACTAGGTCTCGGAGTGCTCAGATTAACTTTCCGTTGAGTTTTTAATTTTGGCTTCTTTAGAGACTCCTTGTGCTTCATTTTCTCCGACTTCCTGTTTTCAAACAGTGATCTAACAATTTTTGTACCTTTGTAATTTAAGGCATTCTTCCTGTTGGTAGCTCAAGGTTTTTTAATCTAGGGTGAGCGTAGCAGTTTTGTTAAAGGGTTTGAAGCAGCTGCCTGAGTCGGTGTATAGGGAGAAGGAGTGTCAGCTAACTTGGTATCGAAATCATTAGTGGATGGCAAATTTTAGCCTTAAGTAGGGGGAAATTGGTGGTCCCACGGCAGCAGAAGGTGCTTCACCCTTCGAGGGGTATGTCGCTTCGGAAGCGCCATGCCCCCACGCTCATTTGTGAGGCGAGGTGGCGCGAAGTGACGGGCGGTGGGAGATTGCATGAATGTTTGGCGCGTTTTTTCCCTCCAAAGGATATTAGGCGTCTTTTCTTTTCAACATTTGTTTAAATTTTACATTTGTTTTAAACTTCCCTTTTTTCCACTTTTTTATTTCTTTTTCTTCTTTAAACTTTTCATACTTTTTTTAAACTTTCCTTTTTTCTACTTTTTCATTTCTTTTTCTTCTTTAAACTTTTCATTTTTTCCTTTTTAAATTTTACATATTTTATTAGGATTTTTTTTTTTTCAATTTCTTGGAGGTCTGTGAGGTTGCACGCCTGGCACAGACAGGTTGTACGGGAGGTGGGAGGTTACACAAATGTTTGGCGCGTTTTTTCCCTCTTAAGAATATTTGGCGCATTTCTTATTTGGTGTTTTTTTAAAATTTACAATTTTTCAAATAATCAAAAATTTTTTATTTTTATTTTAATCAATTTTTTTTAACTTATATACTTTTTTCCTTTTTTTCTATTTTTCTAATTTTTTTCTTTTTCCATTTTATTTTTTCATCACATTTAAAAACAACATTAATTTAAGATTTTGAGACTAAATACATGGCAAAAGCGGCTAAACGTTATTGTCTTATTATGATTTTTAAATAATTACAAGTTTGTAATTAGATAATTTCAATCACATTCAAATTCTTATTTTAAAGTATACCCTATGATTGACGATTTCATTTCAACCCCAGCTCTCACATTCGTTCCTGACAACTATCAGTCCAACCAAGTCTAATGTATAGTTTCACGTTAGGTTTGGTTACAGACATTTTGTCAGCAAATCAATAGCGGGTCCCCATACCTCCAAGACGGGGTTCGAAGAGATACAGAACAGGTTCTAACACAAATTCCTTATGTGTTCTTTTCTAGCTCAAATTTCCCACAACGTTAATTATAAGGTAAAGGCAGCTAAAAGTTACTGATTATGATTTTTAAATAATTACAAGTTTGTAATTAGATACTTCAATCACATTCAAATTCCTATTTTAAAGTGTAGTCTATTTTTTTTTACTTTTTCTATATTTATTTAACATTATTAGTTTAATTGAAAATTTTTTAATTTCTAAGGCCTTTTAATTTTTACTCTTCTAATTAAAACAAGTAAATTTCAGTTTTCAGATTTCCTCAATTTAATTAACAAATTAGACTCTCCATTTTCAAATTTATTTTTTCGCTTTTTCTCACTATACGTCCCCATCCCCAAGTCAGACAAGAGCTATCTATGACAATGATAACCTCTGGTTAGGCTTAGTCTTGTTATGATAGCTCTGCCAGGTTTCATTCCAAAGTTTGGTTTTTGTCTGAGTCTTCTCAGACCCATGATTCCTGGTGTCTCATCAGTGGAATCAAGGCTAGGGCTTTTATCTGTTAGGTATTCTTAGATATAGAAAATTCTCCAACTATTCTCTAGTAGAATTGTTTTCTATTCCTAAGAATTTTTTACTGGTCTAAGATTTTTATATATATTTTTAAAAGCTTAAAAATTTATTTTGGTAATTATACTTTATTTTCTCTCTCTTTATAGATTAATGGTGAACTTGCAATCCCAGGGCTATCGCATCAGGTTATAAACCTCTCTGAGCGGGTAACTATTTTCCCAACATGTTTAATGACTTCATATTTTTCTTTTCTGGTGAAATTATTTTTATTTCTTTTAAAATATTTTACGAATAATGTTTTAAATTTCTGATTGAATAACGTTTTGATTTATCACAATCGTAAAATAACACAATGGGCACAGTTTCTGAACTATATGTTTTAATATAGCTTTAAAACGTTCTCTCGAAGGCTTTTAGCCCTCTTCAAAGAAGGTTACATAATACTGGAACTATTAAGACTGAACTAATAATAAACAAAATTTTCAAATGCTGTCACGCTGTCTAAATTCACTTACAATTGACTAAAATCATGATGGTGGACGTTGACGGTGGATAGTTAATCTGCATCCCTTTTCATCAATATTGTAAATTGATTGTGGTCTGTTCGTTAATTGTAACTCGTTCAATACCTGATGGAGATGGTTGAAGTGGCCATTCACGATGAACTTGGTAAATTTTATGGCTCGTGCAGGGTTTAGGGTTTGAGCCTTTCGCACAGAAATTTCCGGGTGATGTCTGAGGAACAAACGCAACAACTTCCTACTCGCTAAACATGTTTTCAAAAAAAAGAGTCCTCAATGTTATTTAAGACACAATAATTGAAAACCGTGCTTCGTAACAGTTTTGTCGTAATAGGCATAGCGACTTTAGCTATGTATATATTAGCTATGTATATGCTATATTTTCTTCCACATAGAACCATTTATTAAGTGGTTCCGCAAAGCACGCCTTGGAATTCCATACGCATTTGCAGCTCCATTAACACTCATGACATCCCGAACTGCTTGTATTGAAATCCGTAAGCTCTCTTGTGTTCATAGACCTCTTTTTTTGTCGCCATTTTTAGAATCTGAGAATACACAATAAAGAGAACAAAAATAAGTCCAAAATATTAATGCAAGCAATTTCATAAAACAAGTGGTCCTAATAAGGCCAACCCTTGGCCTTATATGGCTACACGATTTCTTTTCATTTTTTACCAATAAAAATCGTAATTCAAGTACTGTTTTAAAACAACTTTCCGATATTGAAAGTAGCTTAAATACCCCCTTTGCAAATATATAAAACATATTGTATTTGCATAAATAGATACAGAGTTATGAATAAAAATCCACTTACTACATGCTAGCGTTACGAAAATCAGACTTCATGCTACTACTATCGTCCTCTCTTCTCCGCTGTTTACTGAGAACTAAATAGCTTTTGATATATTATAATACTCAGCAGAGCATGCCGGTTAAAAGAATACTGCCATCTAGAGGATTTATTGGTCAGTTCTTTTGACACTATCCATTGGCCTTATTGGTCTATATGGCCTTATTTGGTGGAACCACCTTATTTCATGTTTTACTTTTTTCATAATAGTATTGATCTTCTTAAGGTCAACAACATTACCAAGGGAATTGTTAGCAGACAAGGTTACTAAGGCAATAGTTTGTTTGTGGTTTTACGGCTCAAAGACTACAGTGGTCATGCTGCGCCGGGACCTACTGTTTTCCGAGGAATCCAAACCTCTGGACCTACAATTTTCCGAGGAATACGAACCTCTCGGACCTGCAGTTTTCAGAGGAATCCGAACCTCTTAAGGCATAGGGAACCAAACCCCGGGCCAAGGCAATGATTTTATAATTTTCGTGGAGGAATGACATGAGATAGTGGCAAAAGTTAGCTTTGTTCGGGGCGATAGCGCGTGGGTGGCAAAACCTATCGTTTTTATCCCCAATTTATTATTCTAATTTTTAAAGACATTGATTCAACACAATATATGCACAACTACTTATATGAGCTCAAAATTTCAGCGATTCACAATGACGTATCTCAGTAAGCGCAGAAAAAGCAAAATTATGAATATTAGTTAAACTCCGTGATGCTAAAATGTAGTTTTATTGTCAGCTGAAGTGGCGATTCCCTTTTGAAGTTGCCACACAGAACAAATATTTCCCCATTCAGAAAAGTAGCGCGCGTGTGCAAAAATAAAAATCCTTTGCACAGTCAGCACTTTGGACAATAATTATTATCGAGCGGTTACTTTGCGCACAACTTTCCATCCTAACTAAACACTACAAAGTTTTCTGTGAAATTGGCAGTTTTATGCAATTGCTGACTGCTGTTCAATTTCAGAATTTTCATGAGAGATCGGAACCAGTTCTAATAGCTCTTTTTTGGCGTCAATATCTTCTCCGGAGTATAGGTATTGGACATAGAAAAGGTGACAAATTCTGCTCGAAAGATCAATAAATTTAATAATGCTTAGACTGTTAATTTAGATGTTTTGAAAGCAGTCTATTTTGGACCATCTGATTTTTCTATAGCCACGTTTCATCCGTCATCGCTTTTTAATGTCCTTTGCGAAAATGGGTATGAAGTCATTGTATGCATGGAGGTTGGGGCAAATCTTGAGAATTGCTGGCACAAGATGTTCTTAAATTTGGTATGGAAAACAAATGATACTACCCAATATAATTTGCCACTGAGCTTAATTTCTCTCTCCAAATTTGGCTTAAAAATGCAAAAGTTTAAAATCTGATTTGGCGAGCAATATATCAATATTTCCGCATGAATTACAGGCGTAAGCAGAAATTTCATAAGGAGGGGTGCACAGACTTACAATGGGGGTTATATAGCTGTAAACTCACACATATTTGCATGTGTAGTCTATATTCAAAATTTCATTGCAAAGGAGGTTACAAACCCAACTAATCCCCCTCCACCCGCGTATGACATTGGCATGGACCATTTAGAAGGAAAGTTAGTTTTTAAAATTTGATTCCGATAAGTTTTAGGTAACACATTGTCACTCGCTAATGTTTTGCAGAAATTTCCTGTAAGACCGGCGATTTTAGACCTGAAAATTATTTTGGGAGGCGTGTAATGAAACTGCGATAACTTTTTGAAATTAATACATATTTGAATAAATCTTTTTTTGTTTAGTCATAGTAATTCTAAAAATTTTTTAGTGTATGATATTTTGTAAAACATTTCTCGTTATCAGTCAATCAATAAATACAACCAATACAATCAATAAATCATGCTTCTCACCAAAACGAGATTTCTCGTTTCCGGTCACCAGCAAATCTCAAATGAAAACGAGAAATCTCGTTCCCGGGCGTCATTGTGTAAGTATAATTGAAAGGAAGTTGCCAAACTTTGATGCTAGTCTTAAAATGTACGTACATGGAGGTTTGCGTGGACTCTTCGTCTCATTACTAACTATAACAAATTCGTTACTAAAGTGGAGGAAATTAATAAATTTGTTATTACAGGGAAAGCCCATCCAACAGTTTGCGCTGCCTAATAAGAAACTTTCTTAGCACTCTTTGAAAGGAAGAGTGGCTTTCGTCACGCAACATGCATTTTGTGATGGTCGATAGGAAATTATTCATCGCTTTTATATTCTGTTCTTTCTATTCATAATTGGGTTAGAGGCGCCAATTTGAAGAAATTATTGAGGCCCCTGAATGAAAGAAAACGCAAGTGAAGTCAATCGGACAAGTGAAGTATGAACAATAACAATCAATATATTTTAAACGTTATGTCTTTGCCCTTAAATTATATCCTGCCCGGATGGCAGAATATCATAGAATCGTACCTCACCAACTACAGAAAAAGCATTTTTCTGTATGAACGTTTCACCATCTAACCATGCCATAACATCGGTATTACTATTACTACGCCTGAAAAAGTTGATAAAAATTGTTTCTTAATTTAAAAAGTTAAATATTAAAATTCATTTACTTCGGAAAAATCTATCAATAGTTAATTGGCAGAATCTTCAAATTCATTTACTTCGGAAAAATCTATCAATAGTTGATTGGCAGAATCTTCATGGTCGTCGAGTAGTTATAAATTTGAACTGCAATAGATTTGAGGCCCTGCGGTGGCGCAGTGTGGTAACGCGTTCTCCTATTGCGCGGCTAATCCGGGTTCGACTCCCAGCAGTGCAAAAAGAACGCTTACTCAGAGATCTCATAAAGATCGCACTGCTCACTGTAGTCCGGGGTTTGGTTCCCTAGGCCTTAAGAGGTTCGGATTCCTCGGAAAACAGTAGGTCCCGGCGCAGCATGACCACTGTAGTCTTTGAGCCGTAAAACCAAAAAACAAACAAACAAAAACAATAGATTTGTATTGATAATTGTCTATTAATTTCATACAGTGTATCACTATATAATTTATTTATTAAATTCTTTATTAAGCATTTTAGTCATCTGAACCAGCGACTTCGAGTCAATTGCCATTCTTTTATAAAGTGGGGGTGGGAATTCGCCTTAGTCCCTACACTGTTGATCCTTATTTTCCAGTTTTGAGAAACTCCGTGAAATTTCAAGTTCGTATCGTATTTTGATTGTACAAGTGCTAATCGTAGACACAGTGCCTGTGTCCATACCTGAGGGTGACCGCTAAGCAAGGGTTTGAAATACATTATTGTAAATCAGTTTCTGCCGGGGAATTTTTACCTTTCCGTATCTGGCAAGTGTTCGTTAGGTGGGATTTCGCTGTATTTTAAATAATGCTTATGAACAACTAAGACTGCATACGTCATAATGCATAACACCCGTAACGAAAAACAAGCCAAATAATATTGTTTTCGTATATGCTATTTAATGTTTTGGTACAGAATATACATTCACATTGGAAATCCTTTATAAGAACAAAGGTAATGCAAATTTGGCCGTTATAATCTATAGTCGTTACAACGAAGGATTTTTAAAATTATAGTAAAGTAATGAAATTTTACACATTTATTCCCTCTAAATTTAATTTTAAACACGCATCCATACTTATATTCCTATTATAAAAGTTTTTAGAACGGAAAATAGGATTAGAGTGTTGTCTTATAGATGGGCGCCGTCGTAATTCTGGGCAGCTGTCTAATCACTATAGTATATTAACGGATCCTTTATACCGAAAAAGTTCGCCCTTATAGAAAGCGAAGACCATATACATAGAATACGAAGTCGTTTTAAGCGATAAATTGAGCACATAAAAGAATAGGAATCTAAACTTACCGTACTGATTCAATCGTTATATACAGTTGGTTGTTATAAACGATTTTCATTATACTTTCACGAACAGATACAAAGACACGCAAGCTTTCTCACTAATTGATTAATTAAACAAGTTAAAAATCTCGTTTGTGTCTTTTGTGTGTTTGTGTGCTTAACAAAAAGTAATATTAACTCTTGAGTGCATAATGAATTCCCTCTCTGTTTTTGAATGTCACTGACTTCTTTTTGAAAATTAAGTTTTGTATTAGGTTTCCACAGGATAATTTATTTACAACCCCAAACTCGGAATAAATGGAGTCAGCTTAACGAATAATTCTGTTACGTAAATGCCTTATCTCTTGGTTGTCCAGCTAATATAATTAAGGGCTACTTACCAGTCAAGAAGTGTAGCAAACATTAAAACTTTGCAGTCCAGATCGTGTTACTGCGAAATTGTCCACTTGAGGTAATCAAGTATAAAGCGCTTGTCCCTTCTGAATGGAGTTCTTAAGATTATTCTCATCGGAATGATAGGAATTTGATAAGAATTAATAAAAAGTAAAATATGTTCAAAAACAGAAATATAAATGCCGTGAGCATACTACAACTACTATTGGTATGGTAACTAATTATAGGTAACTAATACTTAAACTATATAAGCAAAGATATAGCCCAGTAAACAGAACCTCAGTTTTATTATGGTATAGTCAAGTGTTTCCCCGAGAGCTACAATCCGGCCCGCCAACAGTGTTAATCCAGCCCACTGATAACTGTTTGGAATAAAAAAATTACGACACAAAAATTTTTCATTTTTTTTCAGAAATGAAGAAAAACCGTGGGAATAGCATGGGATACCGCTTTCCATATCGCACGTGAACAAAGTAGAAAGTAAGGGTTTTTTTTTACCAAACCGCTGGCTTGCGAGGTCCGTAAGCATGTTTTATGCGGCCCGCTGCCTAAAAAGATTTGACTAACCTGAAATAACTTTATCTTAATTAGAAAAAAAAATCAGGACTTTTGAAAAATAATATTTAAAGAAACTTAAATGGTACAGCTTTTAACATATTTAATAAAGCACTTTGGTATTTAGTAACAAAATTTATTAAAATATTAAGTATTAACGGAATTTATAAAGTATCATTTAAATGACTATTTTATAATGTAAGTATGTGGAGATTAAAATTGAAAGAGAGCATACATATGAAGTTCATACAATTTTTTTCATATCTTTGCATAAGCAAATAATCTAAGTAAGGTGTGTCCCACCGAAATAAAGCCACCGTGATTGTGTGCCATGACTGGCAACGAAACAAACCAATAAGAACGCAGCAAATATATTAAGAAAGTCTATATACAAATACATATTTACAAGGAGTAACTCACTCCCTGCCCCACCTGGGCAGGAAAAAAAATGAACGTGTAAAAAAAGAGGGGAAAAAGTGTCCCGCCGAAATAAAGCCACTACTGTTAATAGCCAATATATCCGCCATGATTATATATGACTTGGAAAACACGATGTGGCATACCATTTACCAATCCCTGGAGGACAGTGGCATCAATATTATCCCAGACTTCAATGATGGCAGCCTTCAATTCTGCCACAGACTGAAACTGTCTGCCATTGGCATATACAGCCCTACTGAGGTTACCCCACACATTTTCTTGGGAAATAAGATCAAGGGAAAGGGCAGGCCACTCCATGACATGTACCCCATTATGCAAAAAACATTCACAAGAGGGTTTTGCAACGTGAATGGGGGCGTTGTCCTGCTGGAAAATCCAACTTGGGCCACCAATTCTCTCTGCAAATGGCAGTAACTGGATTTCTAGCATTTCTTGGTAATCGGTAGCCTTTATGCGGCCTAAGGGGAAAGCCAGGTTAAGTTTACCACCATAGCCGAAGCCTCCCCACACCATTAATGAGCCTCCACCTTATTATCTTTTGGAGAAGATTTCCTCATGTCACGCCAACAGAGTGCAAGGCCGTCTGGGCCATTCAAATTAATTTTTTTCTCATCTGAGAATATAACACGATGCCACTGGTCCTTCCAGGTTTGATGATATTTGGCCCAATCTACTATCCTTTGCTTGTGGATAGCTTTCAACATGGGCTGCTGTTTCCTTTTTTTATATTGGAAGTTTTTTGTATATTTTACAATCCGTGACAGGGTTGATTTTGTCACAGGGATGTTATCCTCTTTGGCCAATTGTCTGAGGGAAATACCACCTTGTGAAAGACGATGCACAATATCTCTTTCCTGCCTGGAAGTCATTTTTCTGCCTGTACACCTCCTTTTTTATACCTGTACGCATTGCCCTGATTCACAAAATTGTCTATTACGGTTTTAGATCGTTTGATTTGCTTAGATATTTGTCTGTGTGAAAGACTTTGTTCCTTAAAAGCTGTTAGCTGGCCTTTCTCGAACTCTGATAGCTGGGTTCGTTTTCCCATTGCAATACTGCAGGAGAAATAGAAAATACAACCTTCTGAAGTCAACATTCGACTGGGATAGAACAGGTAAGTTATTTGACAACTTCCTGACGTCATAAACCTGTTTACCTGTAGCAGCTCGAATATTGAGAGTTACCCAAAACACTAATAGGGATGGTGGCTTTATTTCGGCGGGACACTTTTTCCCCCTCTTTTTTACACGTTCATTTTTCCCCCCGCCCAGATGGAGCAGGGAGTGAGTTACTCCTTGCAAATATGTATTTGTATATAGACTTTCTTAATATATTTGTTTCGTTCTTATTGGTTTGTTTCGTGTCCAGTTACGGCATATAATCACGGTGGCTTCATTTCGGTGGGACACACC
>QLNU02015003.1:88804456-88824135 GCA_006491805.2 Dysdera silvatica
GTGTCATTTTATTTATAATACTTCTAATGTCTATATGGTTCTAGCAACTCAAGTGCCAAATTTTCAATGGAACCTTCTATATAAAAAGACGTGAGAACAGCTGTTTAGCAAATTCCATTTTGCTTACATATTTAAGGCACAAGGATTTAAGCAGAATAGCAAATTCTTCAGATGCCGTTTTGCTCTCAACTAGAATTTTAGTTTTTGCCACTAAACGCTAAAACAAGCGCGCTTTACCTTTGAAAAGCAAAATATTCGCGCTCTATAACTCTATAAATCCTAAATCTTTCCTCACAACCTTCAATGACAGCCGTGCACATCCACTTCCATCTAATTTAATTTTAAATACCGTTCATTAAATGGAATATTTAAAAGATTTCGAGCTTACGTTCAACCTCAAGAATTAGCAAAATACCCAAATCTACCAAATTATTCTAAGAAATTTATTTAATATTTTCACCGGGTAAGCTAAATTGAATTGTACTTCTCAGTTTAGTATTTACAGTTGAAATAAAAGGCTGAAATTACATTAGGATTCCTTAACTCAATGAGACCTACAAGTACTCAACTATTCACTTTCTCTATTATATTTTAAATTTACTCTACTTTTAACTTGTACATATACTTTTAGAAACGGTACCCTTAGAGAGAAGCGTCTAAAAGCAGTGTATTCAAAAAGTTTTAAAATTGCCCCCTCACTAATGATCCTATTTAATACTAATATTTAATATTCGGTGTCCAAATATAATAATGTATAAGAAATATTTTAATTTTACAACAACACTATACTTTCAACTCGTATAACACTATAGACGTAAAAGTTTTGGCGCCAAAATATAACATCTACTTCCATTACAAATGAACTAGGGAAGAGAATTACGATTTTTAGGGTATTTTTTCCAGTAAGTTTTCTAGGTGGGAATAGGTCGGAAACAGATAAATAGAATTACCTTTAACAGTAAAAAAATATTAGCTTTAACAAGTAAATAAAAATTCAAATAATGATAATCAAAACGATGATGATACAGAGACACGAAGTCCCTTCAAGGTTGAGGTTGTCGACAATCCGTGGACATACACAAGTCCCGCAGGTATAGTCAGGTAGTTAACTGCAAGACGAGTTACCACTGTGTTGTCCAACCTTTCTGGACAGCGAGCCACTTAAAAGTTTTTCACGGAACTTGCGGACAGTGTTATCGGAAAAAAAAGCAAGCAAACAGTCTCCCTTCAAAGTTTCCTCTGGTGATTTGTTTGTTCAGCTGCGAGATGGTAGGGGTTACACCCATATGCTCCCCGCGAATTTTCCTAATTTAAAAAAAAAGAAAATAATATTTTCGTTTTGGAATTTTCTTTTCCAGACGGTTTTCGGCGGGCCAAAATGTGGCCCACGGGCTGTATGTTGGACATCTTTGGTTTATCATGACTTCATAATTAGCCACCACAGATAGCTAGTGGATGGACTCAACTAGTCTGGTATTTCAGAAACGTACAGCGTCGTGTTAATACTGTGACTGTTCTTGTAGCAAGCGCACAGATCTTGCAGGCAAACATATAAGTAAATCCCACAGTGTCCCACGATAACGCGACCTGCGCTTATGAACATACCCAGAAAAACCAGTTGCTACAATGCTACATTCTGATCAACCTTACAATTGCTAAGTCATGATCAGGCAACTTATGACATTGAATAGTGAATGGCCTTTCATGCTATAACGACTCGGCTCCATATTCCAACACTGCTGGACCAGGCGTAGCCAGGGTGGTTTTTTGAGGGTTGTAACCTCATCGCAATGAAATTCCACATATCTAACATAGGAATATATATACCAGCTCTGTAACCCTCCCATTAAAGCATCTAACCCCGCTTATGAACTTTCTGCCTACGCCTATACCACCAACTTGCAAGCAAAATAACGCAGTGACCAGCTGCAGACATTTCCTCAGCAAGTAACATTCTTGGGATTATATGTTGTCGGTGACGTCACCACTGCTGAACCATTTCTTATATAAAACAAAATGTAATTTGACTGAGAACATAACTGGCACAATTGGTATTAGATCTAACATTTAAGGTAGAACTCTGTAGCGGTACAATGAAAACTGTCCGTTAAAGGTAAATTACTATAATATATGGTTTTCAGATTGTGTAATTTTTGATAATGACATTTTAGATACCACGTTTATGTAAGTAAATCCGACACAACAATGTTTGCTGAAGTAATTGATTGACCGCAAACGCTTTTTAAAAACTCACGTTGAGAGAATCTTATATAAGGGCTTCTCTATATAAGGTTCTATAATAATAGAAGAGCCCTATTGTAAATTTTAGTTCAATAACGGGAAGTTAAAATTTATTTCTGCCATGCTCAGAATGCGATAATTCTTATAAAAAAAATAAATAATTCTCTATTAAAAAAATTTGGCTGCATGTGCAAAAATAAAAATAATTTTCATTGCCACCATAGTTACTACAAATTCTTTGCGAAACATTTTCTTTACATTCGTTTTCTTTACGAACAATATTTCGTTCCAACAAAACATTTAAGAAGATTTTGATGAAATTGACACTTTTAAGCAATTGCTGACTACAATTCAATTTCAGAATTTTAAAAGATTCATGAGCAGTTATGATAGCTTCCTTTCTGATAATAAATTTCTTAAAGGAAGTGATTGTTTATTTTAAAAGCTGGGAAAAATATCTGAAAAATTGGGCAATAATGCAAAGACGAAAAATGATAAATTTACCGTAAAGCGAATTATATTCGGGATTATCTTATTGTTTTTAAAAACAATACATAAAACTTTTTTCATCGGATCATGGTTTTTAATTTTTTTACCAAAACTAATATGAAGTCATTTAATTCCTCATGGCTGAGGGAATTGCCAGGCAGTTTTTGGCAGGATGTTCTTAAATTTGGTGGAGAAAATAAATGGTGTCTGGTAATAGTTTTCTACTGAGCTACATTTTCCTTTCCAATCTTGGCTGAAAAATGAGAAAAGTTAGAATCAGCTTTTACAATTAATATCTCAGTATAAACCATTTGGGAGAAAATTTGGTTTCTTCGAAATTACATTGCTGTTGTATTTTTACTGTGCGGAATATTCAAAATAGAAGCATAATAATATTTTTGTAACAAATTTAAAGATCGCGGTCAAGCCTTTTTCCATAAATTTTTAATTTGTTCCAATACTTAATAAATTCGTTTGAGTTTAGTTTTCTTAAAAACATAACATGTGATAAATGACGCAATTTCAGCTGTACTTTGAAGACACGTCGTTTTTCATCGCCGAGATACGATTTCAATAAAAGAAATATTTCGTTATCATATTTCATGTGTTTTTATAATTCATAATGTGTTTTTATGAATTATAAAAACACATTATGAATTATGATAATGTGTTTTTATAATTCATGATATGTTTTTATCATAATTCACATGTTTTATCGTAATTCATAGTTTTTATCATAATTCACACGTTTTATCGTAATTCATAATGTCTTTAGTAATTCATAGTTTTTATCATAATTCATAATGTATTTTTATCATAATTCATGTTTTTATCATAATTCATATGTTTTATGATAATTCATATATTTTTATCATACGGCGTATAATGATGACCTGTCTATGATGACCTGTCTATGATGACCACTGCATTCCGGCCCACAGGTGGTCATTTTAAGCAGGTACTACTGTATATGTGTTGCAAATATATAATTCAACTGACCTAATACTCGTGAGATTATCGTTTTACAATTTTACTAATTGAATGTCCTGATAGGTAAATATCTTTCGATTTTCAAAATAATGTAAACTTCATGGAAGTATCCACCCAACAGAAGGAAGAAAAGAAATTGCAATTTGAAACCAAAAAATCTTTAAAATCAAATCAAGAAACCTTTAAAAATTTCCAAATATATATATTGTTAACACTTTTGTTTTTATTCTAACAAAGAAAAGAAGTTCAAAGTTTGCGCTGCACTTGAAATCACTCCTTCACGCAAAATTTCTTTTACTTCAAAACAATATCTAACTTGAATGAACAAGATTTGTATAATCTTGTTTTATTTCAGCGAAAGCCTAAGCGCCTGTAGCGGCAAAAAGATACAAAAGTTTGGTTTTGAAACTAAAACAGTGATACAAACTTTAGTAAAACGGCGTCTGAGATTTTCGGAAAGTTAACATTAAATCAAAATATTTATAAAACACAAAAATATAGAATGAACGTTATCGAAAATATTTTGATAACTTAGAAACTTCATTAAAAGCGCATTTTTTGATTGCAACTGTGTTTTTTTTAAATTGTTATTATCATCATTCATATTTATAATTATAAAGGTGACCTATGGCATTATTATTATTAAATTTTTGTCATTTTATAAATCAGTTTCCTACCTTTGCTCCTATGCAAACTTTCGCAGAAATATTTCGTTTTATTAAATTAAATAGCATATTTATTTAGAACATTTTTTGGTCAACTAAGTATTTATTCGTCTTTAAATTTAACGTATCATGCGTGCACATAGTAAGGAAAAAATTTAATAAAACTATTTTGTTAATTATTGACTCAATCAACAGTTCTCATAACGTCTTATGAAAAACTATGCTCCTTGGAGAAATTTGCGATCATCGGCAAGAAGAATGAAAACGGGAAATTATTATAGAATTGATGACTGAAAATTGTAAGTAATATTTTGGCAATCGCGTTTATTGTTTACTGGATAAAAGGAAACATTTTGGAGTTTGGTTTGGATTTATTGTCTTAAGCAGTGAGAATTCACCCATTTCGAGAATTTCTGTTAAAATTTTAATTGGCCGTTTCGAAAAATACGTTCCTTTACGTCTAAAATTTTATGCAAAACCAGATTCACACAGAACGCAATCTGAATAAGACTTGCGAAGATTTCAGCAAGTTGTCTAAAATATTAAATAGGTCTTATTGTATATGCCACAATCAAATTTCACTCTTTGTACTTATTTCTGAATTCTGATTCGGCGTTCTTCATTATCATTCGATTTATGAATATTTGCACGCATAAATTTAATTTCAAATTCATTATTAATGTAATTTTGTTACTTGTGTAACTTCTTAATTAACTTGATTACACAATGTTATAAAAAAAGCAAGGCGTGGAACACACGGTTTGCTTCAGATCTTCAAGATCTTCATGTAAGTGCGAGAAAATTAAAACCATATAATGAGTTAAAAGAAGCACTGGTAAAAATGTAAAGGAACAAGTAAAATTCACAAAAGTTAGTTAATTTTATTTTATATAATCATTTTCAGTTACTAAAGAACCTTGATGAAAAGCATCGTTAAGAACAGCTATGCATACATGTGAAACTACAAATTATAAAATAATTTTCCATTTGCACAAAAACTTAAAAAATTCTGATATGTGTAACGCTGAAATGTGCATTAATGTTATATAAACTCCAAGAAAATTCGATTTTCTTTATGAAAACAACTTTCTCTATTTTCGTAACTAACGTTTTCTGTTCCTGAAGATATTTGTAAATAAGCGTCAGTAACTGAGTGCTTATAAATTATATGCTTATTTCTTTAGTGTGTAGGGAAATACAACAAAATAAATATTTCTGTAATGGCAATCAGATAAATGCAAAGAAAAATTAAAATAAATTAAAATGTTGATCCGGATGTAAAATACAAAAGTTACCAAATTTACAGGATTTAAATTCTTATTTTAATGTTCGATGCAGTTAATTTTGATAAGCTTTGTTTTTTTTTAGTTTCGCAGCGCATAGACAGCAAAGGCCCTGCTGCGCCAGCATCTACATCTTTCGGAAGAATCCAAGCATTTTCAGATTTAGGGAACCAAACTCGGATTACAGTGAGCAGTCAGTCGGTGCACGTTGCATCACACATTGCCTATTGTATTAGAACATTACATATACTTGAGAAAAACTGCTTTGGAAGTATGGTTAGATCAAAATTCAAAGCAATTTATTTCCCCTAGGAAATCCCCCCCCCCCTCCCGCGAATTAGCCAAAGTCATTGGCACTATTTAAGTGTATTTTTGACGCTAGTTACGAATATGTAAAGATTTTAGAGGTGTAATCTTTGAAAGTGAATCTATTCGGGACTTCAAATTGCAAACGAAATTTGTGTAAAAAAAATTTTTCACGATTTTTCAAAAGGGGTCAGAGGTAAACTCAATTTTATTTTCAAACAAAAAACTAGAAGTTATTGTCACATAACGAATATAGAATGCTACTCGGAAAACGTAGGGAAGACATACAAATTTAATTTTAAAAGAATTCAGGAGACAAATAGAAACAGATTTTATACGATTTATGCATAGGAAACAGGGGATGATCTCAATTCTAATTTGACAGAAGAAACTAAATGCTATACTGCATCTTACGCAGATAGGATGATACACAGGAAGTATAGGAAACATACTCAAATTCGATTTGGCGTAACTCAGGAAAAACATATTCTATACAAGTTTTGTGAAAGGTACCACGGGCGACCTTAATTTTACTCTTGGACAGAAACTAGACTTTATGCTGCATTTAACACACACACACACAGAATAATACACTAAAAGTGTCGGGAACATATTCAAATTCAATTTAAAAAAAATTGGAGTTTATAGGAGAAATACGTTTTGTAGGACTTCTTAGTCCAGAAAAAAAGAAACGAAGATCTGGAAATGTTGTTCGCCTTATAAGCGATACCTCTGATTCAGAAGATGACTGGTTTTGTATCATTTGTTGTGAGCCATACAGTAAATCTGATTGTATTCAATGCACTAACTGTAAAGGATGGGCTCATGTGACTTGCACCAGGGGTGAATTGTTTTATGTCTGTAAAAATTGTAAAAGCGATGAGTAGGCTATTCTAGCCCTTGTTAGAAATTCTGCAAATACCAAATTTTCTAATGAAGTTTTGCAGAGCGTTGTTCATATTAATTATAGCGAAATAATTCTGTTTACGATTTACGATAGTCAAAGAATTACATTTACGATAGTCAAATGATTATGCTTGCAGTAGTAAAATAACTCTGTTTTAATCTGTCCCAGTGTGTGTGTTTCAACCTGCCCCAGCGTGTATTTCAACCAGCAACTTACTCGGGGCTGTTTGAAGCATACGTCAAGGCTTTTTAGAAAAATTTTTAAAATACCTTACAGCTCTAAATAATGTATCATAAAATTCAGTATAATAGAACAAAAGAGTAACCTACCAATATCACTAAAACTAAGTTTCTAGTACTATTTATTTAAGAGAAAAAAATGTAAATTTGAAAAGTGTTTCAACCAGCCCTGGTCTCCCCTAATAAATAAAATATAATTTTGTATTTAACGTGATCTCTTTAATACTCAATGCTTTATTTTAATACTCAATGCTTTATTTTAATACTCAATGCTTTTATTATGTAAATGTGGTGGCGGAAAGAGGAGAGTCGCTGATCTTTTAGTTACTATAAAAGAATGTTGCTGATTACTTGGCTACCATAAAAGTGGGTCGTGGCTTGAAAAAAATTTGAGAACTACTGAGCTAAATAATTAATTGGTACAAGTTAAATATTATACGAATTTATCAGTTCTTGATACCATTGCAAATTAACTTGAGAAATTATATAATAAGCAATACACGAAAGAGATTGTAAAACCATTAATTTACTTAATTTGATTCTCGAAATAATGAAGTTCTCTATATTGAACATGCATAGTGAAATTTTCTGTAATTGGAAATTTTAGTGAATTCCGTTATTTGGAATTCCCGTTCATTACACAGAAAATAGTTTCAATATGTAAAAAATTCGACATATCCAAACTGTTTTTGCAAATTTCGACTATTTGAGGTTCTACTATAAATCCAAAGTGAGTTTCATACTATGTTCTAGGGGTTGGCTTTCATAAGAATCATTCTAGGTTTTGTAGAAAGAATAAAAATCCTTCTTTTGTTTTTCCACAATATTGTTTTCAAAATTCTTCGACCAAATATTTGAGATATGGTAAGGTAAATATAATAAAAGATTGGAAATTACTTGGCCTTTTCAAAGCAATGGCGATGTGAAGTTAAGGTTTTTCAATGTAATAGATTGAAAATTTTATTCAAACTGCCATTTTAGAGAGATAATAGCTTTTCATAATTTCTAAATGCGCTTGCGAGTCCATTCCAAGAAGATATACAGCTGAATATTTCTCAACTTCTCTTCCAAGTTTCGCTAAAGATGCATTAGAGCAAAGCCTTGAATTTCAAGATCGGATGTTGTTCTCTAGCAACACACACACACACATATAGGTTAAACTGGTCGCAATAGACAATCGAGTGCCCGAGAGAAAATATGGAACGCCAAGTTTGATTCCTGTTGCAAAACCCTCCTCCTTTTAGCTGTACCAAGTGCATTTCAAGATGATTGGAAGACAATTTCGGAGAAGACACGATGAACTGTATCGAAACGCAAGATTTTAAAGCAGTGTAGGTGCTTCGCACTCATTTTAGCATATGCCACCTTTAAGCTTTCGTACCACCTGCGTGCTACCAAATTCATTATTTCGCCTTACTAATTACTACGTAATTGATGTATTTGCTAACAAAAAATATAAATATTCCTTGTGCCACACGTCGCATCTCCGTGTGCCACTAAGAGGAACGCGTGCTGCGGATGAACCACCATTGTGTTAATGAACCGATAGGGTCGTTAATATGAATATTATGTTAAATTATTATTTTTAATGATAATAGTATATTTATTTTAGTCACACATTAATGCTCGTTTATCTTCTTGTTATAATATTTCCAGTATAATGGTAAAATAAGCCCTCTATATGTAAATAATAGATTTGTCTGAAATGGGAGAAGAGCATTCCGAATTTTATTTCGTAGTTGCGTTAAAGCTGAAATGATGTTGAAATGTAATAATTATTATTAACATGCTGACTGAATTATAGTTTCTTATTTAGAAAATCAGTTTGTCCATCAATTTGCCTCTCCTAATTATAAAAATATTTGTTAGGGATCCATTAAAAGTGTATAATCATCAAATAACTGCAATAATTAAGAAATAGAAAAGAAGAGAAGTAAGAAGGTATGGTCAAAACGAATTGCTTCTGCATATTTAAATAAGGATTATAGAAACTGCGGTTTTTCTTCTTTGTGATTTACAAATACTTATTAATTAATCATTTTTATAAAAATGTAATTGCTTTTTAAAGAAACAATCACAAAATTAAAAAAAAACTTCGTTTTTAATCCAAGAATGCAACGAAGCCCAGATGTGAATTCGTTCGACTTTATAAAATCTTATAAAAATTAATCAGCTACTGACGATAATTTTTTGTTTGTTATTATTTTAATTAAAACACAATTGTTAATTCATTATTCTCGAAGAAAATTTCGTAATTTAATAAAATAAAAGGGAAAATGTTACCTGCATTTACATTTAAATGTGCCTTTCCATATACTTGCAAAGACTATATATGCGTAAATCTATAGGGTATATCTGTAACGTCTTTCAGAGGTATCTGGTATTTCATTAAAAACAGAAAATACTGAACGCTATAGAATATGAAGAATAAGTAACACTGCATCGTGCATGGCCTTAGCCTTAGAACAGTGGTTCTGAACCTTTTTCAAGCCGCGACCCACTTTTATAGTAGCCAAGTAATCCGCGACCCCCTTTTATAGTAACCAAAAGATCCACGACCCCAAACTCTCTGTCACCGCCACATTTGCAAAATAAAAGCATTTTTAACGGAGTAAAGAAACCACATTAAATACAAAAATTACATTAAATACATACAATCATCAATTTCAACCATTATCTATCCACTGCTGGATGAAGGTCTCTCCAAATGCTTTCCACACGTCTATCCTGAGCAATTCGCTTCCACGTCACCCCAACCTGTTTTCTTATTTCATCCACCCATCTAGTTTGAGGACGTTTTCTAGGTCTTCGGTGGTCTCTTGGAATCCAGTTCAGAATTTCTGTTGTCCATCGTTGATCAGTTCTTCTTGCAATATGCCCAGCCCATCGCCATTTCAGCCCTTTTACTTTAACAATGATGTCCTCTACTCTAGTTTGCTCTCTCACCCAAGTGTTTCTTTTTCGATCTCTCCTAGTTATTCCAAGCATGCACCTCTCCATGCTCCTTTGCGTTGTCTGTAACTTTCGTATTGCTCCAACTGTTAGACTCCATGTCTCTGATCCATAAGAGAGGACTGGCAATACACACTGGTTGAAGACCTTTCTTTTTAGACACAAAGGCAATTTCCCCTTCAGGATAAAACTGTTTCTTCCAAATGCACTCCAGCCAAGTTTAATACGTCTGTTGAGTTCTTTCATAATGTTGCCATCCATTGAAATCAGCTGGCCAAGGTAAATATATGAATCAGCAATTTCTAGCTCAATGTTGTCAACTTGTATTTTTGTTTCCTCTACAAAATTATTGAACATGATCTTAGTTTTTTGTAGGTTCATCTTGAGTCCAACTTCTTTACTTCTAGTTGAGAGCTCCTGTACCATGTCTTGGAGTTCTAATGGGTTCGTTGAAAAAATAACAATGTCATCAGCAAACCGCAAATGATTTAAATATTCACCATTTATTTTTATTCCCTTGTTATTCCAATTTATCAGCTGAAAAATCATCTGTAAAGCTGAAGTAAAAAGTTTTGGAGATACTCTGCAACTGTGTTTCTGTCACACTTCATGTACTTAATATCAGTCTTAAACTGCCCGATGAAATCCATATGGCGCTATTGTCAAAGTGTATGTTTATCGTGCGATTGTTTAAAAATAAAACTTAAAGGTTTATGATCTGACCAGACTGTAAAATTCCTGCCATCTAACATGTGGCAGAAATGTTTAATCCTACAATATATACTTAAAAGTTCTCGGTCAAAAGTACTGTATTTCTTTTCGGCATTGTTTAGTTTACAAGAAAAAAATATCAAAGGTTGAGTAACAGCATCAACATGTTGTTGTAGCACCGCTCCTCGGAGGAATCAACTATGACAGAAAGCTTTGCGTCCTGCCTGGGAAATGCCAATGTCGTGGCTTTAGTGATCATGTCTTTACACTTTTGGAACGCGGTGTTGCACTCATCAGACCAAACTAATGCAATTCTATCATTCTTTTTCTTACCCTTTATCATATCGTGCGATGGTGCCTGTACATGAGAAGCATTAATGAAAAAACGACGGAAAAAATGTATTATTGTGAGAAATTTTCGTAATTCTGCAATATTCGTCGGCAGTAGATAATTTATAATTTCTTTTACCTTATTCGGCTTGGGAGAGACTCCCTTCGTCGAAATCTCGCAGCCTAAAAAATTTAAACGTTCGCGGCCTAATTGACATTTGTCTGCATTTAGAACTAATCCGTATTCGTTTAGACATTTGAAAACATTTTCTAGGTATTGTTGATGTTGCTCTGGCGTTTCGGATGCAACTGGGATATTATCAATATAAACATAGCAATTACTGACGTCTCGGAAGATCGTATCAACATGTCGTTGAAAGGTCTGAGAAGCATTCCTGAGGCCATATACCATCTGTATATATTCGAACTCACCTAGTGAGTAACAACTGCTGTCTTTCACATATTTTCTTCTGCAATCAGGATCTGATTATAAGCACCTACAAGAGCGAGCTTCGAAAAATTTCTTTCCTGCGAGACTAAGACTAAAGCCTTGTATATGGGGATCTGGGTATCGGTCTGGTTCTTTTATTGCATTTAAATGACGATAGCCTCCACATATCCTCCAATTATTTTCTCCCTTGGGGACAAGGTGAATTGGATTGCTCCATTGACTTCCCGAAGGTCGAATGATACCTTGAGCCATCAGGGATTCAAATTCTCATTTTAGGAATTCGGCTTTTTCTGGTGATAAACGTTTGGCTCGTGTAAACACAGGAGGGCCATGGGTGATAATGCAGTCGCTAGTTAGATTATTTTCGTTAAAGCCTACTAACGACGGATTGGTTATATTAGGATATCTGTCTAAAATTTCGTGATAACACGAATTTCCTGATAACGTTATCAGATGCGATACAAGTGTATTGACTGTGTCAGTTTTAGTCATGAGTAGAGTAATCCTGTCAATTAAGCATTTATTCCTAACATCAATTAAGAGATTGTAATGTTTCACGAAGTCATCATCGACAATTGGTTTAGAGACGTTTGCTATTACAAATTTCTATGAAAAACTTCTATGTAATTCGAAATCTAACTGTATTTCTATTGTACCCCATATGTCTATTTTCATACAGTTCGCAGCGTATAGAAATAAATCCTGTTTTGTACATAGTCTTTTAATGTAGGATTTGGGGAATACAGACAATTGCACCACGGTCCACCAGGAAATTGTGACCCGACATACAACCCTTAACGAAAAGAAGGGCTGTATTCTCACTCACGTCCAATCCCATCACATTGGTCTTGGTTCCACGTTCCCGAATATGAGCATGGCTCTCTGCATTTCCGGGCGTTATCACCAAATTTTCTGTGGTACCAGTATATATATGTTATCATTTGGGTCCGAATTACTGGAATTGTTTCGAGAGTTGTCTCGTTGCCATTGGACAATTGGAGCTCGTCTGCCGCGACTGGGCGAACGACTATAAATTAAGCTTGTTAGTTGTCTAACTTTCTTTCTTAATTGACTAAGTTATTCTTGTAAAGTGTTGTCCGTGCGATAAGATTCTGAGGGTCGTTATACTTTGGTAATACTCCCATTCAACCCTGCTACTTCATGAACTTTATAAGCAATTCGGGCTAGTTCACCGAGATTTTCGCCTCCAACAGACAAAATCTGCTTCTCGTTGAGAGGAAGACTTCCCAGCCAAAGTCCTCGAAGCATAGAGTCATTCAGTTTACCTGATGATAGCTCTCGCATTTCCCGGAGCAGCATACTTCGCGTTTTATCTGCGAGTGTCAAATTCTGCAAAAGCGTCTGGTGCCTGGCTGCTTCTGATTGGGCAAATTGTTCGTTGATTCGTGTTTTAAGTTCAAGGTACGAGGGTCTCTTATAATGTCGCTCACCCCCAAAAGTAATTCTAGTTCAAGGGCTGCTACGACACAGTGAAACTTCGTTCGGTTGTCTTTAATACCCAAAGTAATGAACTGGCTTTCCAGCTGACGAAACCCAAGTTTTGTATTGTTTTTCCAAAAAGACAGTGCTTTGAAGGGGACACGTGAAAATGTGAAAGACGGGTCTCTATTGTCGCCCATGTTGTTAATTCGAAAGACATTTGTATAAGAAAAAAGAAATTTTGGTGATTATTGGCGACTTAAAAAATTACCTTGGCGATGTGATGATCGCTAATTCTTCTGCTTGGCGTTGTGACGTAGAACCGATATTGGCGATATTCGAAGGCAGTAAAATGCAAATAAGTAAACTGACAATTACGATTTCTCGGAATTCATTTAGAACGTCATCTAATCCAGCGAAAGATCGTTGATGAAATTCAGAAAGTGTTTTAAATATCACGTACGTCGTGACCACTTTATAGCGGTATTAGGAGGTAGCATGACAGGACAGAGAAAATATACCTAAATTCGAACGCTATAAAATAATACTTTAATAATCTCGTTTTGACAAAACCCAGAAGCTTTGAAAACACGAGCGCATGACTTCTTATTATTGTTCCTTCTTCTCGGAAAAAAGTTAAAAAATACGAAATGTAATAAAATGTTTGGTTCCACATGTCAAGTTGGGAGCATAACAAATATTCCCGATGATGGTTTACTGAGGGAAACTTATGTGCTCCCTTTTGGTGTAGCACCCACGTATTTGCCGTGCGTGGAGACCCTTGTCCAAGCAAAGGGGGATCTTGGTGGCTGAGGGGCGAGGTACTGTCCCCAACACGCTACTTTGGCCCCTGCTCCTGGTAAACGGGAGGTCGGCCTGTCCCCGGTATCGACCAATCAGCTGGTCGCGAGTGCTACTGGTGTTAGGAGCATTAGAGACCTCAAAATCTGTTTCGTTCTTTCTTATCTTCCTTCGTTTTTTTTGTTTTTCTTCTAACACACTGTTACTGTGACATGCCTCATTTGATTTACTTTACTCTTACTTTTTTCTTTTCTATTGGTTTTCCTTTTACTGGTCCTACTACTACTCTGTCTCAGTTGAAACGTCAGTCGAATGATCCAAGATTATAGTTCCTTTTTTCTTGAGATCGATTTTGCTCCTCTGACCACTCGTACCTCACGGCTTAGGGGATAACCGAAAGGGTATAGGTCCTGGTTAGCTCTGGCATTATTGCAATGTCCCCTTGTAGGGCTCCGTGGTGGGTGGGGCCGGTGGGGCCTGAATCTTATTCTAATTCTCTATGGATAAATCAAAAAAACAAACTTCTTCACCGAATGTCGAACCAATGACCAAAAGAGCACGTTTTGATACACCTAGTCTGACAACCGTTTAACCATCATTCTTAATTGTTTCATCTAATGATGAACGATTCAAAAACCTGTCACCGTTCGTTATCGATAAAACCGTTAAAAGCGTTGCTGGAATGTTTAAAAATATAAAACGTTTGAAATCACGCGACCTGCTTATAGAAACGGCCACACCAAATCAATCCTCTTCTCTTCTACAATGCACAAATTTTCTTTCTATTCCGGTACAAATCAGTCCCCATAAAACTTTAAATAGCTCTCGTGGTGTAATATCAGAGACGGATTTGATTGATGTCGACGAGCAAGACTTTATGAACGAACTTGCGGACCAGCGAATCACCGCCGCAAGGCGCATTACAATAAAAAAAAGACGGCAATATCATCAAAACAAAACATGTAATTCTTTCTTTCAATAGACTTAAAATCCCTAGCATCATCAAAGCAGGTTACCTGATCTGTAAAGTCCGTGAATACATCACTAACCCAACTAGATGCTTTAACTGTCAAAAATTTGGCCATTCCAAGATCTCTTGCAGAGGTAAACTAACTTGTGCTAAATGTGGAACCCACGACCATGATGACAACAACTGCTCAAACACTTCTCCTAAATGCACAAATTGTAAGGGTGAGTATCCATCAAATGCAAAATCGTGCCCTAAATGGAAAGAGGAGAAACGCATTCTTGAAATTAAGGTCACTAATAATATCAGCTATACTGAAGCAAAAAATCAGTTAAACATTAACAAACCCCCCAATAGCCTTAATTTTTCAGCAGCTGTCCAAACAAATAAACAACCCTCAATGGTGAGTGTTGCAGTCCAGACACTCCCTCATAATAGTAGTTGTACAGCTAACTCTGTTCAAACCAGCACACCAATAAAAACCAACTTCATAAAACGTACTTCCTCGGAAGCAAATAGACTCAGCAAACCAAAGATGAAAATAAATTTAAAAACCCAAAGTTCTTCAAAAAAACAAATTAGGTTGGCCAACTTCCGATCGGCACCAAACTTCAAACACCTTTCAGCCAAGGACTTTTTAAAAGAGTCCAAACAGAAAAGCAAAAAAATTAAAGAAGCCGAAAATGACATCACTGATTATGCATCTGATATTGAAATTTCTAATGCCTTCTCCTGTCTCCAGGAAGATGGGATAGATACCTCTGGTATTCACAATGAAGACACACAAATTAATAGGACCAAGAGTCCTATCCACTTCCCTTAATGGCGCGTTCTTCCATTCTCCAATGGAATTGCCGCGGTTTCCAAGTTAACATTGATGATATTAAACACCTTATTAACACTTACTCACCTATCTGTGTTGCTCTCCAAGAAACCTTCTTAACTCCTAACCGTGATCCCACACTTCGGAACCATGTTATATTCCGTAAAGATAATGAAGTTGGTGACAGGGCTTGTGGAGGGGTTGCCCTCATAGTCCCCAATAGTATTCCTGCTTCTGCTCTCCAACTCAACACAACACTACAAGCTACTGCAATTCGCATGTATACTCATGCATCCCTTACCATCTGTTCAATATATTTGCCACCAAACGAACCCATTAATTTTAACCAGCTGTCTCTTTTGATTACACAACTTCCACCTCCTTTCCTCCTCTTGGGCGATTTCAATAGCCATAATCAGCTTTGGGGGTGTAATAATACAAATTCTCGTGGCAGAATAATAGAAAACCTTTTAATCCGTCACAGTTTGGCATGTCTTAACAATGGCTCTTACACATACTGCCATCCTGCATCATGCGGCTTTTCAGTGATTGACCTCTCCATTTGTTCACCTAATATCATGCCAAATTTTTCTTTTAATGTTTTGGATAACCCTTTCGGTAGTGATCACTTCTCAATCATCTTGATCGATAATCAGAACTCTCCATGTACCACCACTAGACTTCCAAGATGGAAAATTGAAAGAGCAGACTGGGACAGTTTCTGTATAAATGCCATACTTACAGAAAATTTGGTCTTGAAAGGAAATATCAATGAAGCCACATTATCTGTTACACAGACAATAATGCAAGCAGCCCATCAAGCAATACCTAAAACATCAACAAAGTACCCCAAATTTCCAAAACCATGGTGGAACTCTGATTGTAGCGTTGCTTATAAAGAACAAAAAAAGGCTTGGAATAGATTTAGACGGTACCCAACAAACGATAATTTTATTGAGTTCAAAAAAGCAAGAGCAAAATGTAGACGTATCCGATGGGAAGCAAAAAGGGAGTCCTGGAAACAGTATGTTCCTAGCATTAAATCTTCCACAAACCCAAAAATCATTTGGAATAAAATAAAAAAAATTAATGGAAACGATACGTCTTATCCAACCTCCACCCTCAATAGCAATGGGATTGTTGCAAACAATCTTCCAGATATTGCAAACCTACTGGGAAAGACTATCTCCCAAACATCCAGCAATAATACCTATGATCCAAATTTTTACGTAATTCAAAACAGGATTGAAAAAATTCCACTCAAATTCCACTCCAGCACAAATGAGCCTTATAATTCTCCTTTCACAATGTATGAACTCATGAGTGCTTTGCAAACTTCAAGAAATAGTGCTCCTGGTCATGATAACATCCATTACTCCATGCTTAGACACTTGTCTCAAAGGTCAAAGGAAAATCTACTTTGCCTGTACAATAGAATCTGGATAGAACATTGATTTCCAGATTCTTAGCGAAGAGCAATTACTATCCCTTTCCCAAAGCCAGGTAAAGACCCAAAAAATCCAACTAACCATCGGCCAATAGCATTAACAAGATGTCTATGCAAATTAATGGAGAGGATGGTAAATCAGCGTCTTTCATATTCCTTGGAATCCAATAACTGCATAATGACTTCTCAAAATGGCTTCCGCCGCATACGCTCTACTACAGATAACCTTCTTCTGCTTGAAACAAGAGTCCGAGAAGCATTTGTCAAATGAGAACATCTAGTCTCTATTTTCTTTGACATAGAGAAAGCCTATGATAGAACTTGGCGTCATGGAATACTTTGTGACCTTCAGGAATGTGGCCTCAAAGGAAACATGGCATTTTTTATTCAAAATTTTCTCACTGATCGTACTTTCCAAGTTCGTCTTGGATCGGTTCTTTCTGATCTTTACAACCAAGAACAGGGTGTTCCTCAGGGCAGTGTCCTGAGTGCTACACTCTTCATTCTAAGGCTCAATAACATCATCAAAAAGGTCCCACACACTGTACAAACATCACTATACGTTGACGATCTCCAAATCTCTTGTCAATCCCGTGACATGAGCAGGCTAGAAAGGCAGTTGCAAATTGCCCTCAATAACATCACTAACTGGACAAATGAAAATGGCTTTACTTTCTCAATAGAGAAGACGGTTTGTGTCCATTTTTGTTCAAGAAGAGGCTTACATCCAGAACCAGAACTCTATTTGGGAAATCATCGTATTCCAGTTGTTCAAAAGGCAAAATTTCTTGGTGTGTTATTTGACCATAAACTTACCTTCAAGCCACACATTCAGTCTCTTAAAAACAAATCCATAAAGCCCTTAATATCTTCAGAGTACTCTCCCATACATCCTGGGGAGCAGACCGTTATTCAATGCTTCGTCTGTATCGTGCTCTCATCCGCTCCAAACTGGATTATGGCTCTGTCATTGACGCCTCCGCTCGACAATCCATCTTGAAAGCTCTTGGCCCTATTTGCCATCAGGGTCTCAGACTGTGTACAGGTGCATTCCGTACCTCACCAGCTTTAAGTCTTTATGTGGAAGCCAACGAACTATCTTTAACATCAAGGCGTATGCAGCTGTCTCTTAACTATTATGCGACACTTAAATCACTGCCCACTCACCCTCTTTGGGATGTCGTTTTCGAACCTCGTTCCACCTTACTTTTTAATGCTCGCCCTGCATGCATCCCTTCATTTGGTATTCGGATGGTTAAACTAACCAGAGAATTAGGTATAGATTGTCGGAGCATTGCTCCTACACATACTCATTTATCACCGCCATAGGTCATACCTGCCGTGGACATCCATTGCGATCTGGTTAACCACAGCAAAAGCACTACACCTAATGCTTATTACCAGCAGTTATTTTCTGAATTTCGGGATCATTTTCAAGACTCCAATTTCATTTTTACAGATGGGTCCAAAACTGAAACAAATGTGCATTTGTCATTAACAACAGTGCCATTGCAGAAAAAATCCCCCCATCGTGCTCTATTTCCCACAGAACTTTATGCCATTTCCATGGCACTTGCGTATATTTCAACTCATAGCTTAACTCATTGTATCATCTGTACCGATTCTCAGAGCTCTTTAAGAGCCCTGGAATCTTTTAAATATTCACCTCATCCTATTTTATCCAAAATCCATTCACAACTGCAGCACCTGCACAATCATTCCAATATTAAATTCTGCTGGATCCCTGCTCACATTGGTATCAAAGGGAATGAGGCTGCTGATGCAGCTGCAAGGGCAACGAACTCACCACTTGCTTCTAGCCAGCTTCTTCCTTTCTCTGACCTGAAACCAATTATCAAGACCTGTGTGAATCAAAGGTGGCAAGAAGAATGGGATCATCAAACCAATAACAAATTGAATAATATTAAACATACAATTGGTAACTGGCCCTCCTCATACCGTAAAAATCGGAAAGAGGAGGTTCTCCTTGCTAGACTTCGCATTGGGCATTCCCATCTCACCCATAGACATCTGTTGGAAGGAAAACCAGCACCAATTTGCCAAGTGTGCAATGAACCCATGAGTGTTTTACACATTTTAACTCAATGCCCCTATTATAGACTTGCCCGCACTCTTACTTTTAACTCTTCATCACTGTCTGACATTTTAAATGACCATGCTGACCATACGCACGTTTTTAAATTTTTAAAAAGTACTGGCTTTTACTACAGTTTTTGATTTTACCATGTTTGGCGCAGTATAGCCCAGATGCTCTTGCGCCATAAAAAAGCCAAACAATCAATCAATCAAAGATAATATTAAGGATCTTTGTTTCGTTTTATGAAAATAAAACTTAAAAAAAATATATTTCTTTGTGGCATGATAACTGTTTAAAAATATGTGTATATATATTTAAAAATAAAAACTGCACATATTAAATTTTACATAAATAATATTAAATTAGTAGAAGCAAAAATTATACAAATTTGTATGTTGCATTTATTTAATAAAAAGTTATAATAACAACCAACGTTGCTGATAACTACTTCGTCAGAGCAATGGCAGCTTCTATGTCCATGGTGTTTGTCGATGTTGCCATCAAATCGGTTGGAAACTTGATTGGGTGGAGGAGTTAAG
>QLNU02015003.1:88824235-88878312 GCA_006491805.2 Dysdera silvatica
TTTATGTTATTTATTTGTCCCCATAATCCACGTATGTTTATTATTAATTATAGTATGTTATATATTAGCCTTGCTCAAATCGAAATAAACACAAATAGCGTATTTTTTTTTAATGCATCCCTTATTTCCCCTACTGTATTTAGTAAAGCCATTTCCGTTGATTTTCTCACCCTAAAACCTTATTGATACTTTTTCAATATCCCCCCCCCCCTTTATCAAGAAATTATTTTATTCTCTTTTATATTAACTTTTTAAACATTTTTGCGAATATTGAGATTATTGATATAGGTCCATAATTTTCCATAATATTTCTTCATATACAGAGTTTGTCCCAGAAGTTCCCGGAATGATTTTTTGTAGTTGGCAACGCTGGCTGACGGGGCGGAGAAGTTGGTGGGGGATCTGAGCTTGGAAACGAGACCGGTATCAGTCGCCTGCGGGCAGTTGTTGAGGCAGGGTCACGCTCCGCGCAGAGGTATCTACTGCACCCTCGTCGATCAAAAAATGGACCAGTTTTTGGAGCAGCGTTATGCAATCAAATTTTGTGTGAAACTGGGTAAAAACGGGGCGGAGACACTCGAAATGCTTCGGAAAGCCTACGGTGACGGGGCGATGAAAAAAAGCCAAACTTTCATGTGGCACAAGCGGTTCCGGGAAGGTCGGGAGTCCGTCAACGACGACGACCGCTCTGGACGCCCGTCGACATCACAAACGGACGACTCGGTGCAAAAAGTGCGTCAAGTTTTGGACAATGACCGACGATTAAGTGTTCGGGTGATTGCAGAGGAGTGTGGAATACCCAAAACAATCGTTCATCGCATTTTAACGGAGGATCTTCAAATGAGGAAAGTCTGCTCGAAAATGGTGCCAAAAGTCCTGACGAGTGAGATGAAGGAGCAGCGTTTGTTGAAGTGCCAGGAATTGCATGAACGCTACGAAACGGACCCAGAATTTTTGGACAGAGTGATCACAGGGGACGAGACGTGGATTTTTCAGTACGATCCCGAATCAAAGCGCCAGAGCAGCGAGTGGCACACCAAGGAGTCTCCTCGCCCGAAAAAAGCAAGGATGAGCAAATCGCGAATCAAGGCAATGCTCATTGTGTTTTTTGACAGAAAAGGTGTAGTTCACAGTGAATTCGTGCCACAAGGACAAACAGTCAACAAGGAGTTTTACTGTGAAGTGCTCAAACGGTTGCGCAACAGGGTTCGACGCGTCCGAAACGAAATTCGCGACAATTGGATCTTGCACCATGACAACGCGTCAACCCACACCGCGCTCATTGTCTCCGAGTTGCTGGCCAAAATGGGTGTGGCAACGCTGCCCCAGCCGCCGTACAGCCCCGATCTGGCACCAGCGGATTTCTTTTTGTTCCCAAGGATCAAAAGAACCCTGAAAGGAACTCGGCATGGGACGCTGGAGGCGGTAAAAGCAGCCGCGACGACCTCACTGAAGGAGATTCCCGTTGACGACTTCCAGGGCGCCTTCAATGATTGGGTGAAGCGTTGGCAACGGTGCATCGAAGCAGGGGGAGAATACTTTGAAAAGTTCTGAAAAGATTGTAAACTGATATTGAATAAATGATTTTAAAAAAATCATTTCGGGAACTTTTGGGACAAACCCTGCATATAGTTATTAATTTTGTATATTTTATTTTTTCTGGGAACCTTTCATTAACTATAATATCGTTGTATATAATTCCAGTAATTATTATATTTGCACAGTTCTTTACAATTTTTGGATGAATCTCACCATTTCTTGCTTTTTTCTGGCTTTATTTTACCAAGTTCTATCAAAAGCTCATTTCCACTCAATTTTTCAACGTACATCTCTTTTTCACAGGTGTCTCCATATAAATTTCATAATTATCTCTCTCTCGTTTCCCAATATACTAATTTCTCTTTTTGCAGTATCTAAAAAGTATTTATTGATAACATTTTATATTTCTTTACTATGTTTTATTGGTTTGTTATTTATTATTAACCTTTACAATTTCTTACTTGATCAAATTTTCTTTCCAAACATTTTATTTATTGTAATCTTATTTTTCTTGCGATTCGCTTTAATTGAATTCAAGTCACTTATAGGCAAATGCAGTGGCTCATAAAGCAATGAAATGAACTTCACTAATTTGTAAGTAAAACTGCAGCGAAGTAGCAGAATAACATTGTTCTTACCCTGTGCTGCGTAAAAATTCTTTTAGTCGGTTAATTAAAATTATCATTGCAAAAGGAAACCTGTCAGCTGCATACATACAGCGAAATCACTACGTTACTACATAATGGCGTTTTTCGTCGTCTCGACAGATATACGATTTACTATGTTCAACTTTTTTTATAACGACGAAATTTCTGTATCTTTTTCAGGTGCTCAGAATATCATTACAGATGTAGCGTGCGTGAAATCCCTTTAATGAGTTTTTGTGTTCGCCGCTAGCAACGTGAATAGCGTCCACTGAACTGTTGGTGAGTCGCGCATGCGTGCTCCGCTAACGCGATGTTAGAATGTGTAACCTGAAAGCACGTTCTCTTTGCTTTCGCTGTAACATGAGTTGAGTGAGCAATTACTAGTTACTTTTCTGTATTATAATTTCTGTAATATTTTAAATAGTTAACTTTTAATCATGGTAAGGTAACCATGGTTTTTAAATAAATTAAGGTTAATCGTTAAACGCAACGCTGTCTTTCGTTCTTCGATGCTATACGTTACTACCATCAGTACTGCTTTATCTAGAGGCTGTCATGGAGTCAGATAAAGCAGCGAGAACGATACTTTAACTCTTGCAGTTTTAAATGATAGAGTTGTATTCACCCCACTATATAGTGATAACATCACCACCGTTATACGTTCAACTGTATGTGATAATGGAATCTTTAGAATATGAGGTTTGCGAATTCTTAGAGAGGGCAACATAAAAATAGTCGTTTATTTATGTAGACCCGTGACACATGTAGTATGGATGCGTCGTGTTATTTACACTCGTACTTGAGTTATCGACATTGAGTGGATATGGGAGTGCTCAGGTACTGCTAAATAAATTTTAAGGCAATTCGGGTAAAAGAAAGTTCTACAGAAGAAAAAATTCCGGATAATTTATAGCATTGTAATTATCAGATTACATAAAGTTTGGCTCTACATGCTAACTCTTCGTCGATTTAGGTGAATAACTCAACAAATCTCAGGGTATTTTAATATGATTTCCTGTGATTTGTTAGATGAGAGCGGCGTGATTTTAATATTTAAATTAAAAATTAAACGTGATCAGATCAGTTATAAACTGTGATATGATATATTAATGAGAAACAATAGGCAAAAAATTATATCCATGCATAAATATTTGAATAGTTTAGAGTATCAAATGTACCTTAATTTACATGAAGAGCTAGTTTTCAAAAGCGTTGTCATTTTCCATTCTTCAATAAAGATTAATTTTTAATATAGGATTTATTTTTATTTTACATAAAAGTTACGTTAAAAACTAATTCTATAAAAGTATAAAGTAAATATAAGTGAGAAATAAATCCTATATTAAAAGTTTACGTTTATTTAAGGATGGAAAAAAATGACAACGCCTTTTGGAAACGAGCTCTTCATATAAAAAAAAATTAAACATGCTGCTTTAAAATATGGTTTAAAATTAAACATGTTGGTTTACAACATGGTTTGCAATTAAGCATGCTTATTCAGCGTATATATATATATATATATATATATATATATATATATATATATAATTTCATATTATAATTACGCTATTTAAACGATTGCGTGAAAATTTATTTCAGTATACGGGTATTTGCAAAAAGTCGACATGTTTAATCTGAGATCACTATAACGAAATGGATTACTAGAAATCAAGTACTTTCGTAATTAAAATCCGAATTAGTGGGTTTTAAAACACCGTTTCTATGAATGATTAAATTATTCTTTAAAATATAAATTACAAAAATTCATTTTTTGGGATATGAAATGACCCACAAAGGGTAAATAAAAGGGCTCTTATATAGAAATGGGAAGTGGTGGGGCCACAAAATATATTCAATTTTTTGCAGCGAACTCACGAGTCTTTTGTACAAACATCGAGTCTCTAACAAATTTTTTCACATAGTCTTTAACACTGATTTATGCTGTCAAAACAGGATGTAAAATGTCGTCGATTTATCTCAAATTAACGATTTATTAGATATCATCCCAAATTCTAATATTCGTTTTTAATTTCCAGTAATTGCAGTTGAAATAATATTCAAGCAGTATAAAAATCAAATCCAAATTTAATGAACACACTGTACAAAAATATATTTTCAACTTTAATATCAGCATCTGTAACCGCAAATAAAATTTATATCCTTAAATAAGTCATTTGAAACGCAGCAATTAATCCCAGCTGCTTATAGCATCAGAAATTCCAGTTTGACTTGAAACCGGCGACGGATATCTGATATATTGCAAGTCGAAAGACAGAAAGAAAGTAAGACTTTCATCAGAGAAGCCATTGATTTATTGGCAACTATTGCACAAGTTCAAGGCAGTCATATGTAGATCTGGAGTTGCAGAACAGACAACAAAATCTTTACCAAACCATTGCCAACTTCCCTGAATAATTTTAAAATGCACAGTTGCGAATTTGATTATTTGCAATTTTCATCGCATTGCAATCCCCTTTTGATTAAAAAATGTAATCGGAGTAATTGACTTGGAAACTTATTTGAAACAATAACCAAAAGGCGCACTTTTTAGAAGGCACCTCAACAAACAGAAATTTATCTCAAAAATATACGTTCGTAAATTAACATGGTCTAGTTTGTTATTATGAAAAGTAAATAAATTTCAAAGGCAAGAAACAAACATTTTCAAAACACCTCGCTATTGAGGGAATGTAAAAAAGCGTATTTCAGCTACAAAGCCGGAAGAGATAAAATAAATGACCTTAGAATGAAATTTCAATTTAAAATAATGAACAAAGTAAAAGATAAAACAGGAAGGTCATGTCATAATTTCCACATTTGAAAGAAATTCAAAGGAATAAATCCCTTTATGCAGTTTAAGGGGTTTAGTTTCAATACAAATATTTTCGAGAATTGTTTTCAAATTGGGCTAAGTAATTCCTTGGTTATGCATGAAAGAAACTTTTATGATGTATTTCAGCACCAATTTCTCAGTTACCACATAATAAAGAAATTATACTATTGAATACATTGCATTGGATTTATCAATTTGAGTTTTCCTAGGTGTAAAATTTAAATTTTAAAATTAAAACAATATGCTTTACTTGAACGTATACATTTTAGTACCTCCTTTTGTAGCAAAATTATTAGAAGTACATTTCTACAAGTGTAATTATAGTATCCGCCTACTGAAGCACAACATTTAGTTACAGAGTTCATTGACGCCTGCAAGAGTGTTGATGGAGTCCCCCCCCACTCAGCTGAGATGCAATTATGTATATTCCTTCGGAGATTTAGCTCTATGAACTCCTTCATACTCCTTTATACTTCAACTTAGCTTCATGAAATTTCTGTTTAAGCTAATGGAAGAGCTTAAATTATGCAATTTAGATTGATAATATTAAAGTTTAAAATTAAAGCCAACGGACTTGGTTAACGTATTATAAATATTCATAACCAATTCATAATAATTATAAATATTATAGTGAATTAATTATAAAGATTATAAATATTCATAAACAATAAATTAGGTAAGGTAATATTCATTACTATCACGCACATTGCGGGGCAAGTATGGATATTCAGTCTACGGTCTTGTGTTAAAACAATCAAAACCGTCCCAAATCAATCAATTTCACAATTAAAAGTATTGCTTTGAGATTTTTATACATGGTTCTATATTGTTATAATCCCTCACCCTATTGCAAATACGCCATCAAATGATGGATGTCTTATTTGTGTAATCAAGTCGACATTTCTGAGGGTGTCTCCATAAAAAGTAATAATTGTCGATTATTTTTAATTCTGGGATAATTGAAGTTTTGATAGACTATATTTTTTCATACCTTGTTCGACGTCTATCGAACAGTTGTCGTTACCAGAGCGTGATGGACACACGGGGTAAACGAGATAAATCAAGGCAAACGCATTTGTCTCGATCAGTGCTCAGATAAATGTTCCGAGCGAGGGAAGTTTGTATTCATCTCGGCTTCACCAAGCATTCCGCAATTCAGACAATATGGCTCCTAGCCAAGTGATAGACCCTCAATAAATGCGTACCTTTTTTTCCTCTTTTCGTTATTTTCTTCTGTTGTTTATTTCTCTTGATCTACTCTACCTTAGAAGGCCAATGTCGTTGTTGTTTTCGTCTGAAGGAATTGGGTTTCATTTCGATGACCAGGCCAAATTGCTTTTTCCATTATGCCGGTTTGCTGATTGGAAAAGAAATTGAACCAAGATATCGCTTTCCCAGTTTTATCAAAGATTGGCCAAGGAATAAATGAATTCAAACTAGAAAAACCACTCAGTAGAGTGTTCTTTGCTATTATGTATGCTTGGCGAATTCGCAATGAATACCGATATCTACGTCTGCACTTATATTTGTTTTATAGAATACTGAAATTGTTTATTCCTTCATTTTATGAAGAAGTCCAATTTCCAGTTATCAGTTTTAGAACTTATCACTTTTCTGTCGTGGAAGATCCTAAATTGATATTATGTATTTTAAAAAATTTCTGAAGTGGTTCTTGCTTAAATTTTTTCTTATGTTTTTAAGGATCTTTTAAAGTAGTTGTAATTTCAGATTTCTCATTTTTTTTACTGCTTTTTTTGTTCAGTTTTCGCGCCCATTACTGAATTATTAACTCCGGATTATGCTTCATTTTCATATGTTATATCTGCTATTGCTAAAATGGTGTGTCGTTCCTAAACGTAAATTTAGAATATAATCAAATTAATCCGGAACAACTAATTTTGCCTTATTGTCATAATACAATATAATACAAAGTCTTGTAAATGTATTGTCAGGGAGCAAGGAATATTAATGGAATAAGTTGATACGTTAATTAATATACTCATTTATTAACAGTTAATTTACTATTATTAATGAATATATACAATATAAGATTGCTAAAATAATTAGAACCAACTTTACTCTTGACGAAAAATGTATAATATATTCAATATTATACCGCAGTCTGTCCGGTAGAAATTATTCACTAATGTTAAATTTAAGAAATATAGCCATTCTCATGTCATATCCCAAAGCCTCATTCAAGCAAACAACTTCTAGAATATCACACAAACTTCACAAACACACAATCTTAATTTTGAGCAATCATCCATAAACTATAAAATCAACAAAGATGAAAAGAGATTAGTCAAAAGTAGGAAAAAACCAGCAGAGCCATTGTTAATACGATCGAAAATATTTAAAACTTTATTTTAGGCAGATATACATAACATTTACAAGTGATTTTCCATAATATAATGTTACGTATACAATTTGCGATTAGAAGAAATGTCAAGTTAAAAATTATAGTTATTATTAAAAGAAATCTGAAGTCATATACCTGCTTAGGCAGCAATGGGTAAAGACGAGGTCCGACCAGGCCAATGCTTACCAGGATTATGTGCTATATAGTCTTTTTTTTTTACATTCAAATTGATATTATTCAATCTTATTGAATTTCCAAATATATACAATATTAATAATAAAAATATGCTGTACTAAATATATAAATCTTTTGTACGTAACTAAATTTACAAAGAATATTGGAGTGGTGAGGACAAGATTAATTTGGGCATTCTATATGACAGTGGAAAAGTTTTTTAAAGGTAGAAAATGAGTTAGTAGATTGGAAGAATCGTGGAAGTGTTTTCGATATCCTGGGTCCTGCAATTTCCAATTCGTCTGTTTCCAACTTTTGCTCTAGAAAATTGAATTTTAAATTTGTAAATAGGTGTTGTTAGGTAATGATGTTGAGGTAATTGTAAATTTACAGGATAAGTAGCCATATTAGTTTATAAGCAGTTGAACATTGGCAGGATTACAATTTAAGAGAATGTTAAAGGGATGTATGATGTATTTTCCCAATTTCAAGACTAGATACATCTGAAGACAGATTTTGTTCCATAAGTCTCATGTGTCTCCTCTGCAAGGTCAGTACTTTTTTCTGATTTGTCTTCGTGGTAAATTCCCCTATTAGTAGTCGATAATAAAGATGACAAAATAGAAATTACCAATAGAAGTTTATTAGCGTGTCCATTGGGCGAATGTAAGTAACATTGAGGATTTATTCCAATATGTTTCCTGATCCTTGAGCGGAGTAGATTAACGTAAGTATCCCATTTTACGTTGAATTGAAGCATTATATTACATAAAAAGGTTAAACACTGGTAAAATAGCAATGAAAAAGATCACTCAAGCTTTCGGACGCATCAGCAGCAGTCCTTCATCAGGAGTAATGCATATGTTATTTATATTTCTGTCCCTTTTTTTTTTAAAAAAGGATAGCAACATAACATCGTCATTACTCCTGATGAAGGACTGCTGCTGATGCGTCCGAAAGCTTGAGTGATCTTTTTCATTGCTATTTTACCAGTGTTTAACCTTTTTATGTAATTTCCTCCCTGGTACCCTGTATTTTATTTCTATTGAAGCATTAGTGCTAGAAATTTTGTTTCATAAGACAAAATGACATCGTCATTATTAATCTTAACTCTATAGTGACTAGCGTTAAGCTGCTTTTTCGTATTAGTGAGTAGAGGACATTCGGACTTACTTTTATTTAGCGTAAGAAAGCTGTAATTAAAGTAGTCTATAAACTGCTTTGTATCTACATTAACTTAATAGCTCACCTATAATTCCCCTAGAAATAACTTTTGTATCATCATCCGCAAAACACAAGATTTTTGTTTGCGTAGGCAAGTGAAAAAGTTCGTGGACATAAAAAAAAATAAAGAGAATAGAGTTAGAAATGAAACGTATAATAGGGGAAAACATACATACAAGAACACTATAAGAAAAATTAAGATATTTAAATTTACATACAAAATTAAATATACAAATATTTATTAAAAATTTATATATACAGTGAAAACTGTCTAAGGCGGAACCTGCACAAAGCGGAAACTTGCTCAAAACGGAATTTTTTTGCGGTCCCTTCAAAAGTCAATGGTAGTTAACATTAGCTAACACAGAAACTGTCTAACGCGGTATCGGAAAGCACTATTCAGTCCCGTCAAAGAGAAAAGCCTTCATAAAGCGGAAAATCGCTGGCAGAAAGGAAATTTTCTCAGCAGAAAAAGGAAAGAGGGTTGTAATACAATGCAAATAGCAAAGTGGGGGATAACGAACAAAAGACATTTTACAGATATAGAATGCCCTTGTCCGCATAGGCGTAGCCAGGGGACGATTTTGGGGGTTGTAACCCCCCATTGCAATGAAATTTTGTATATTTAATATAGGAATATATGAGTTATTGCCCTGTAACCCCTCCCATTACTCCTAAACCCCGCCTTTATGAACTTTTTGCCTACGACTGTGCTTGACCACCATTTTACATACAACCCATTCACAATGAGCATACCCAGAAAGTTCATAAGGGGAGGGTTACAGGCTTACAATGGGGGGTTACAGAGCTACAACTCCATTGTATTTACATGTATACTATGCACAATTTCATCGCAATGGGGGTTACAATCATAATCGCGACCACCCCCCCCTTGCGTATGCCAGTGCCACCCACTTCTTAAATAAAAACGTTCATTATTAACCAGAACGAAAAGTCACTCATATCGACTTTATCAATTCATGGATAAACCCACCGCAAGGGAGAGTATATACGAGGGAATCATTATCTTTACAAGGGAGGTACTTTATCGTTACAATTTAAGCTTACGTAAAAAAAACCTTTTTGTATGGTATAAGCATGTATAGTTAGAGTGAAGTTTTGCACCATATTGATCGTAACTACTAAAACCACAAAATAGTGCAAAAATTAAAATTAATAAAAATAAAATGCAGTGATAAAATAAATATTTTTATCAAAAGGAAAATAAATATAGTCTTAAAGTTCTCAAGATAAGACAAAGAATAAAAATAGCATAAATATGTTTCACTGTATATACATATATATTAATGGAATAAAATATTAAATATTTATAATCCACAAACAAAATTTATTATATGGGGGGACAATCAATTAATTACTAAATTAAGGTAATTAGAACATAAAATTATTATGTATTATAAAATAAAAACAGATTTGCAATTTAAAAAAAAATTAAGACCAATCTTAAAATTTTATATGAAGAAGGAATTACAATTTACAATAAATTTATAAATAAGTGCAAAACAAAAGCAATTTTAAATTTATATACAGCTTCATAACTAAATACACAGACAAAAATCCAACGAACACAACTTATTAACCAATATGCAAAACTAAAAAAAAAAATATATATTTATATAATATTTGCCCTTATTCAACGCATTTTACTTGCTATTTAAATTAAAAAATTAAAGTTTAGTTTGCATTTAAACTGATTCAAAAGCCAAAGCGATTTAATTTTACCTAAAAGCCTCATGAGCCTAAAACAACAGACAAGGGATAAAGAGCAGTTTACCTTCGGAAATACACTTTTGGATATAAACACGCCCCAAGTAAACACACTCGAAAATGTGAATAAGCTCGAAAGAAAATAAAATAGTTCCCTAACATCTTCTAATAAGAAAAATGTAAAAATGTGTATTTTAGCCTCAAAGCCAGAAGAGATAAAATAAATAAATAACTTTAGAATGAAATGGTAGTTTGAAATAATGAATGGAGAAAAGGATAAAATAGAAAGAGCATTTCGGAATTTCCGAGTTTAAAAGCAATTCGAGAGATTAAATCCTTTTAGGGAATTAAGTTTGTCTGCAATAAAAATATTTCAGAGAGTTGTTCTCGAATTAGACCTAGAAGTGTCTAGCTTTTGCATCAAAACCGTTTTCACGAAGGATTTGAGGCAAATAATCCACGGATTTGGCTATGCCGTTATAATATTATAAATTACAATAGATTTTTTAAATTAAAATGTTCTGGAGAATATAAAAGTTCCACGTTTAGTCCTTATATATTTGTTGTTGTATAATTTAAACCCAATTGTTGTGAGAAAAAGTTAGTAATTTCCAATAGTTTACCTATTCATTCATACAAAAGAAAATAATTGTTATATGGGCAATAGTGATATGATTGAAAACAATAGAATTTTGATTTCTAATACTGATGCGAAGGGCTTCAATTTGACCTATAGAAATTGGGGTTTTGAAACTCTCATATCATTTATATTTTCCACGAATATGAAGTCGCCGAGGTGTTTGATTCCATCTAGAAAGGGACATTCTGTTTAAGACTTGCCAAAAAACTCCATATTTAAACTCCTGCGCGCGAATCCCTTTCTTACTAATTGAGGTGTCCTCGAGATGGTCCATAATACCTTCATTTGCACAAATCATTCAGAGAGTTTTAGTTTGAATCGCAAAACGGCAGTGCAGGCAAATCTAATTTCAAAGAAAAATGCCAAATAGAAGAAGTGTCAATGGAAGTGTATCAAAGAAATTACTGGGAAATTTGTTCTACATTTTTTATAGTTTTTGGAAATCCCTCATACGACAATAAAAACCGTGAAGAAATGATAAATATGTCCTTTTTGTGAACCAGTTGACATTTTTGCGGACAACTCATCCTTTATAGACACGCTATAGTTGTCCATTATTTTTAAAGGTCGTGATTCTGTAGCAGCACACTTTTTCCGCTGGACTATATATATATTTTTATTTTTTTTGCAGGATATCTAACGAATAGCTTGTCGTCACTGGACCGTGATAGGCATACAGGGTAAAAGAAATAAATCAAGGCAAACTCATTTGTCTCGATCAAGGTTCAGATAAATGTTACAAGAAAGAGAAGTTTGTATTCATCTTGTCTTTACCAAGCATTCCTCAATTCAGACAATATGGCCCCCGGCCAAGTGATAGATCCCAAACAAATACGTACTATTTCCTTTAATTTTTCTTATTTTTGTGGTTTATTATTTTCGATCTCTTTTAGGTGACCACCATCGTTTCTTTCATGACAGGGACTTGTTTTTAAACGTTTTTCTTTCTCTGTGTTTTATGACGCAAGGATAGCAAAGGTCAAAGGTTTTCATATAGACAACTCCTAATTTTGCTTTTTCTCTTTCTTGTCAATTTTCTGACTGGGAGTGTAAATGAACCATGTCATTTTCCAAGGTTGTTTAAAGACAAGTGGGTGAGTAAATTCTTACGAAGGGTGACTAAACGAATGTATGAATTTTAATCATGAAAGCAACACTTTTTTCACAATGCATTTTCTTTTAAGTTCGCAGGTTACGGGCATGGCTGTAAAACTTCCATAAATTATCGAAATATATCTGTATGTAGCCATAATTTTTCCAAAAAAAAAATATTGAATATATTTATTCTCTTCAATTCACAAAATATATATTCTTTGTTTGTTTTTTGGTTTTACGGCTCAAAGACTACAGTGGTCATGCTGCGCCGGGACCTACAGTTTTCCGAGGAATCCGAACCTCTTAAGGCCTGGGGAACCAAACCCCGGACTACAGTGAGCAGTGCGATCTTTTATGAGATCTCTGAGTAAGCGTTCTTTTTGCACTGCTGGGAGTCGAACCCGGATTAGCCGCGCAATAGGAGAACGCGTTACCACACTGCGCCACCGCAGGGCATATATTCTTTAATTAAGCATTTTGGCACTGATTTATATTATGAACTTCATTAAAAAGGGAAATTTTCTCATTTTTAAAGTATTTTGACATTGAAATTTGAATTAATTCCTTGTTTAGGCCAACTTAATATTTTTTTTTTAATCTTTGCTTTTGACGCTCTTTCCTTCATTTTCATATTCCTCACGTTAAATATTTTTCTGCATTTTCATTTTTATCATATTTGTCCTTTAATTTTTTCACATCTTTCTTTATATTCCTCATACTTATCTCATTCACGTTTTATACAATTTTCCTCTTTTAATCACTTTTGGTTTCTTAATTCAGCGATTTAATTTTAAGATACAACGCCTGTTATTACTGAAAAATAGATTTTCGCAAAATGATTTCAGAGCTAAGAAACCTGAACACTTTTTGTCCTAGACTTTGCGACTTTAATCTTTCCTTAACGGAGAAAATGTACTAGATTGCTCGAAAATAAAGAGTAATCTACATAGAAAAGTTTAAACACTATTAAAAGCAATGGAAAATAAGCTTTTTCATTGCTATTTTACCAGTGTTTAACCTTTTTATGTAATTTCCTCCCTGGTACCCTGTATTTTATTTCTATAATAAAGAGTAATATTCAAATCCAAACATAAATATAAAGACGCTATTAAATAGAAGTATTTCCAAATGATACATACAAAATTATGAGCGTTATTTTATTTTTTACTTACAAAAATTGACAGTGAAACATAGTTATTTCTACTACACACATACATATTACTGCTATAGTTATTAATTTTAGTCCTTACTTAAATTGTTCACATGAATGTAGAAGGAACGAAAAACGAAATCTCATACTTAATGTTCCTAAAATTATAATATGGCGTATAATGTAATTAGCAAAATTTCGTGACTAGTCTAACGTATAAAAAAAATACTTCGCAACGTTTCAAGTACTACTGTTCTCTTTATCAAGCAACCTTTGGCTTTGCTTGAAAAGTGAACAGCAGTCCCTGAAAAGTTGTAGCATATTTTCTTATACATTAAACCAGTGATAAAATTTTATTAGTTATGGTAAGCCTTGTTCAATCATCGTATTCTTCTGTTACGGCCAATAATCGTCCTCACCACTTTTTTAAAGATTATTTTTAGTAGTTTAGAGATGTTTTCCATACGCTTCTGCAGATTCTACATTATCGGGATGACGTCAATGCTAGGAGCCCATTCTGTCTCCTGGAATACTCGTCAAAGGGGGAGAGAGGCGTACGATATTTTTCCCATATTTCATACATATATATATATATGTTGCTGACACCAACACACTGCCAGTGCCGTAAAAGCATCTCATAAACAAAGACATCCATATATAATATAGCTCCATCGAAACTGCCTATCCCTAAAACATTGTTGCTACATAAGTGTATGCCCTTCAAAGTAATTCGCAGTTATGTGACGTATATATTATATGCAGGTAGTCATAGGTCCTTCTATACCAAATAAGTAGTGAAGTTCAAATGAAAAAAAAAGTCATGATGACATTCTCACTGGTATTGAGGTGTAATTTTTTTAAAAAGCACCATCAGCAGGCTTTACCTTACATCGTAGAAACTTACATTTCATATTAGGTCTTACAATCATGGAAGCCCTTTCTTTCTACTTATAAGAATTCTCATTATCGACTCATCTCTATCAAAGTCCCGATGTGATTTTACCCCTGAATTCAAACGAAGATTTAACGATGCAAAACATCGGAAACCCTCTTTACATCCCTAGGAATTAAATCCAGATAGTTGCAATGTTTGTCGCAAGAGCTACCTTTGCGTAATTATAGGATCTCTGATGGAGTGTTTAAGATTCTCTCCATTAAAACGAACTCCAAACGTAAACTCATCTATCTCAAGCTATCATCCGAACTTTACGACTTATTTGGTATAGAGGGACCTATAACTACCTGCATAAAATTTACGTCTTATAACTGCGAATTGCTTTGAAGGGTATAAATTTATGTAGCAATTTTCTGTGCTAATTCACACCTGGCAGTGCCCAATGTGTTAGGTAAAAAGGGGCGATTTGGTCATATAATAACGAAGTGGAAATTTTAGATTAAATAATTAGCATGCCTTAAATGCCATACATATGATCTGCTGGCATTTAGAATACAGATATCTCCCGTGTTTTTACTTTTTCGTTTGCCCTTAATGAGAAAATTATCTGATAGGAAATTTAAGAACCGTAGCAGATCAATGACATCTAGGAGAGTTAATGAAATGCCGTTTATTGGATTTTATTTTTTTAAGTGTTCATGCATGTGGTATGTTCAAGATAATGATTGCATTTTTTTCCTCCTCGCATAGAACATGTCTATTGGCATTTAATGCGTATTTAATGGCGCAATAGAAATCATTAATTACCCCATACTCATTACTTTAAAAAGTTGAGATAGGAAGGAAATGGAAAGATGATACATATCTTTGTGAGAAAAAAAAACATTTTCACCCGGAAAATTTATAGCGACAAAATTATTGATTTATTGATCAAGCGGATATTGTCATGTACTTACTTAGTTGGTTAGTTGTATTTTTATGGAGCAAGAACAAGGGTCATTTTGCGCTAGACAAAGTGAGAATGTACGCATGATTTTAAGAACAAAATGAATTAGAAATAAAAGGGTAAAAATGTAATAAACATCAACGTAATACAACGATGTAATAATATCAGATGAGATTTCAAAATCCGATATTAGATAAAAAAATTAAAAACTATTTGCTTATTAAATAATCGCATAAAATATCACGAAGGGAAAAATTGTTTTGGTTAAATGCTAAAGAACGTTGTTTGTTTAAATTTATACAAACGGTTAAGACACACAAAACATTCAATGGTTCACCACGTGTAGCACACATCGGGGAGTCTTCTTTTACGAGGTGTTGATGGGAGAAGCATGTGTGGCCGATCTAAAGTTCAACTAGCGTTCTCTTTTCGGTGGTATGCACTTTTTAAATATGGAAAACATTTAAATCATGGCTTGTATATCAAATGTATAATATCTGTGTCCTTGTATTTTTTCTTTGTCAAATTTCACTTTTAAAACCTGCATTTCTCATGGTTAAATCTAATTTTTTGGTTGGTTGTATTTTTGTGTCCAAAGGGCAACTAGGGTCATTCTGCGCCAGTTAAAACGAATCTTTTATCTTCTCTGAATGTCAGAAATCATTTGTTTAAAATTTTGAAAATGCCCTATCAAAATTTCAGTGCATATTTCCTTTCATTCCATCTTATTTGAGGTCTCTTCCTGGACCTTCGATTATGTTTCAAGTTAAATTATGGATTTAAATTTTCCAATTTTGATCAGACCTTCCTCAGTAAATTCGACGAATTTTCACTTTTTAATATTTTGATAATTGTAAAATGTAAATTTAATTTCTTTTGTAAGCTTACAATAAAGGCATATTATCTTGTATCTTTTAATTATTCCATGAACATCTCTCTATATTCTTAGGAGTTATTTCAACAAATACAACAAACTACGGTAAAAATACAAAAATATAACACTCAATTTTCTAATTATCTTTCCTCAACAATCTCTGAGTGAAAATGGATAGTTATCGCACCTAGTTCGTATCAAGTTGACTGTCTTAAATCTAAACCAATGGTTCTCAAACTTCGTGTCGCGGAACCCTTTTCAGAAGAGAAATCAGCCAATCAACACCATCATGCCAAATGCGCGTAACTGCTTTTTTTTGGCTCATTTTATCTAATTATAATTTCCATGCTATTAATTAATATTTTATCTTATGCTAAAGCATAAAGTAATTTTTGACTTCTAAACAGTTTTAATTTTGATCTGAACTTAATTTATTCCACTGAGATTTTGTCACGCATATATATATATTTTTTATATCTCTAAGGATAACTTGAAAATGCTTTGGAGAGCAGAGTTTGGTAACCGCTCTTTTAAACACATGAACAGCGGTCCAGCATAAAATCTTATGAACCGAACTGATTGAATATAAAATCGTTTTCTATCGGTCATGGATCACCACTAGGTCCGTTCTATGCATATAATATCCGTTCTCTTTAAACTGACACTATCCTCAAATCGTTCAAACTTACGTACACATTCCACCCTCATGATTTGTATATGGTTTTTCATAGTCTGACACTGGTCGTTTTGTACTTGGCTAATATAAAATTTATATAGGGGTACTTGGCTAATATAAAATTATATTTCTGCACAGTCCCTATGTCACGAGGTAAACCAATTAGCAGATTAATCATAAATATTAGTTGGTCCATTTTCCTTTTGTTTATTGGGTTGCTTCTAGTTTCATCTTAATGTTTCCATTTCACTTTCTGAGTTTTTATGTTTATTCACTCAAGATTCTGTGTTATAAATACGTGGTCTATAGGTTTCACTTTATGTAGGTCACCACGGAGATTTCTTTTATATTTTTCTTATCCATATTAAATGAAACTCCATTCATTCCAACATTATAAGAGTTATAAGAAGAAATTTCATCTGAAATTTTTCTATTTGTTTAGTGGAACTCCTTCATAATGCTATCCTTGTTTGACACTGTACGAATGATATATATATTATTGCAAATTTGTATGTAGAGATGCAAAAATAACATTCTTTAAAGCAAGTAAGTACAGAATTATTATAATTTAATATTAATTCCCCTTGCGTAATAATTTCAAACGCTAATTTCTTGATAAAAATTACAAACGTAATAAAAAGTTTTTCATTAACCCAATTTCATATTTCCCAATGTCCATCTTTCAGTTAGATTCATTTCTTCGCTTTAACCATAGATCTTTTACAATACTGTAAGTTAAATTATTTAACCACTTTTTGAGTAAGAACTAATACATATTTAAAATAAACTGATCTCTATATGATCAGAAAGGTTACTGCCAGTGATACATATTACAAAATGATTTAACATTAAATAAACAAATTCCAAAGTGGATGTGTTATGCCACGCAGGCTAATGACGATACCCTTAACATGGTACCATAACCTCTAGGTCCTGAGTATTTACGTTTACGCATATTGAAGGTGTATATTTAGATTAGTTGAAATCGAGTAGGCCAATGTAGAGTTTACATTCGCTCGTGTATCTGTATTTCCAGTTCACAAGCTACTAGTTCTGAATACATATTGTAGATGATTTGGCTGGAATACCCACCACACAAAATATGAACCGAAATTAACTAAGGTGTATTAAATCTTAATATTGTAGGGGTATTTCCAAAGCGAATAGATAAGCCATTTCTCCAATTAAAATTTCAGAAGCATTTGATTATCAATTTGCGAATGCCCTATACTGAATAATGAAATTGAAATGTAAATAATGCACTAATGTTCTTGTAAACTAAACTAGACTTGTAAACTAGTTCTTGTAAACTGTTTTGTAGATGAACTGTACATTATCTAAAAGTCAAAATATTAATTCTAAGGAGGAGTCCCATGTTGTAGATGTTAATTAAAGATAAGGTACTTAAGTAAGATAAAATTTTAATTTCGATAAAAATTAAATTTTATGGATCGTTTATGTTGAGTACAGAAAGTTTGTCATAGAACCAGTAACTAAACCAAAATTATTAATAAATAAGGATAGATCGTTTATAAATAAGGTTATTATAGAATAGTAAATTTATCAGCCACTTAGTAAACCTAGGTATGATTTCCAGTACCAGAAACTCTTGCAGTTTTTCTACCGGTAGGTTGCCTGAAGGTTTGACTCTCGGCAAGAGATGTCTTGTTTCCTCACAAAACTGTAGTTCATGGTGCATCATGATTCTACCTATCCTTGTGCGATAAAAAAAAAATACCGCCAATATGACTCTTGGATTCGTGATTAGATCACAGGGTTAAGTAGGAGGTTAGCGATGTTAGATAAGGGACCACTAAAATTACATCTTAGACCCAATGAAATTGGCATTTGTTGTCAGGAACTTTAATACCATATCATTAAACGACGGCCAAATTAGAATCAAGCTTGGCAAATTTATCGCACATATCAAGGAGCCACTGCGCAGATGAGAGCCAGCTTGTGAGAGAAGGTCGTTGAGCTCAGTGATTCCATCATTGCTTAGGGTCATGAGTTCGATTACAGTAACGTGATAAATTGCCACGTTTTCCCGGGAAAATACATTATTCTAGGAAATGAAACTATATGCAAGATTGACTTCCAAAAATAAAATCCCGTCACTATACGCGTGGTCCAAGGTTCGACCATGGGATTGGGAACTTATTTTTTGTTTTCATTAAAAATTAATTCTGCCCTTTGAAATGTGACCATATACCATAGAAAGAAAGAAAGAATGCAAAATGTATAATAACTGAAAAACAGCCAAAGTATTCCCAAGTACCGGGAAAGTAGATTTTCTACACTTCATCTTGACCCGAGTTTCAGCCCACGTATGCATTAGGGTGGAATGAAAACCGGCCCATTTTTTTTTTTTCGATTTGGGAATTCTAATAGCGGTCAAAATTTTCCTTTTAGATTCAGAAAAAAATTAAAAATTTCATTGCTCTACTACAACGTTTTCAGGTGCCGCAAAGAGCCTAAAAACTTGAAATTTTTTAAAATTTAATAAAAATTCAAAATTTGGCTGTGTATGTCTTTTTGTAGTTCTGTACACATTTTTTATGAACTAATGAGGTTAGTAACAATAAAGTCTTCTTAGATTAAAAAAAGACATTTTGCACAAAATATTATATACAATAAAAAATTTTTAGGGCAAATTTTTGTATTTTTCTCATTTTTACCAATTTATTATGCTTTGTTAACACATGTTACAGTAATTTAAATAAAATGAAACCAGGTAGATCGTATATTATCTGGTACATGTATACAAAAAAATTCTTTATAATGAGAACCAAACATGTAAATCACTTACATCCTTGACGAGATTAAAAAGTTCCCAATGTTTGAAAATATTTGTTTTTGACTGCGTTGGCACATTGAAATACATTTTTTTATCGAATTTTGGCATATTCTTTTGAGATACAATTTGGCATTAATAAAACTTTCCTTTAAAGATGATCTACAGACGGACAAAGATGACTCAGTAACTAGTTTAACCGCTCTTTCCGCCGCTTGTGTGCGACATGGGAACCTGGGAAAGTCAATTAACGGGTTCTCCACAAGAGTTGATTCTGATGTTTTCCTAATGAATTGTTTAAGAGAATCATTGGAAACGTACTTTGTCATTGGTAGCTCTGTGATTTCAATGTCGTAACATGGAATGATATAAATGCAATTCTTAACGTTAAAGTCGATTCTTGGAATTGCAAACTTTCTTATACCACCTTTACTCTCTGCTCTTGCCTTTATAAGTCTGCGCAAACCAAGCTCTCTTACACGTTTGCGCTCATCACAAAGCACAGACAAAAGAATATTTTCCGCCGCAGCAAAGTTTCCGTTTCTTTAAATAACTGGATCTATTAATTTTTTGAAGATCAGTTTTTAGATAGCGTGAGTAAGAAAGAAGCTTCCAGAGATGTTTAGAACCATTCGAGCATGAAGGCTTCAACTTAATGTTAAAACACACGGGTGCATAAACTTTTACAACAAAGTTAGCCAGAATTTGAAGGTTGTTAGTAAGATTTTCAGTTGCCACATACCATTGAAGTGTTCGATTTGCTAATGTAAGCCATCTGGAGTTACAAGTTTTCCAGGGTTTTTCAAAGAGAAATCCAATGAGCAGTTTCCACTAGATACAGAAGTACACATTTCTATTAAGAACTTTTTATCTATATTTAAATTACTTATATTTTCTAATGAAGGAAGGTGATTTTCAATTACTAAAAAGGGTACCAGAAGAATCTCATGACAGTTTTGCAGTTGCTTACCTAGTTCACGTTTAAAATCATTGGGACCTTTGATTTTCCCATCAAAAGAATAAAAAAGGTGGCTTAAAGGCAGTTCGTTACCATGGAATAAGCAAACTAACCATTGCAGTGACCTTCCCATTTTGTTTTCCAACAATGAAATCACACCATTATTGACTCCAGTATTTACAACTGTTAAATCACATCCAATCGCTGTAAAATTCACAAGTTGTTCGTTATCTCTGGAAAACTCAAGTATGCTGTCTGCAATATCTTTTCCAGTACCAGATCTTGATGTTACATGGCCTAAAAACTTTAAGTTTGGTTATTCTATTAGCGAAACGTGCTCTTCTGTAGTAAGCATTTTATAAAACTTAGTTACTTTCTTTTCTTGAATAATTGTTCTGTCTTTTCTTCTATCAAAAGTCAATCCTCTAGTTTCGGTTATCAGACCCTAACTGTCTTGAATGCATTTTTTCCGGTTCTTTGATCTTTCTCGTCTAATTTTCATTCGATCGATTACTTCCCTTTTGTCATCATTATTTATTAAACCCAAGTCCTGCAAAGTAGAGCTTGCTATTGCTGCATCATCTCTATCAGATATTCCTGTGCGATCACATATGGAGGCAACAGACGGCAGTTTAATGCGCATTTGGGCTATTTTATTGTTATCTTTTAATGCTGAAGGACCTGTAAAATTTGTCACTTCTTGTAAAAAGCTTTCTTGTTCTTCATCACTAAAAGTCGGCTCTTCTGTCCCTTTCTCTTCTTCTTCAGTGCTGTCATCAAATATCAGTAAACGTTGATGCCATTGTGGTATTTTGGGAATTTTCTTGAATAAATTTAAATTTCTTTTGTATTTCTTTACGTTTTCTGGCATCTTTCAATATCAGAGCTTTTATGGTAACTCTATCAATATTACCCATAGCCATTTTCTTGGACGATGGTTGATCTTCCAGAAATTCCTGCTCTAAAAAAGCGACTTTCGTTTCTTTTTACAACTACATTGTTGAAAGTCTAAACATTTGCAGGCAGCAATATCAAATAAGAGTTTAGCATGTTCTTTAAATGTAACAATATTTGAGGAATTTTTACTGATCCTCTTCTGCTTATAGATCTTAACAAATTTTTGTACTTGTCATAATAAGCTTTTATCATTTGTAAAATTCAGGCATTAGAAACTACAGGAATAGAAGAAACTCTTAAACATTTATTTTTAATTTTCTTAGCTAAAATATCAAATATTTCACTTACAGTTGACTCCTTCGCTGATGTATCTGGTCTGAGGTTATGTCTTACAAGAAAATAAAACTTCATTACATCTTCATATGTTGGCAACATTACTTCATTTAAATCATTAAAATTTCCGAAAATAGGACGTTCCACCATTTGTCTAGTGTTAACTTGTTTCGACAGAGCCGATACACAGTAGTAATAACAACGGTACACAAACTCTCAAAATATGCCGTACCACTTATATTGACTGTGAAGTCTGAACTCTCTGAACCGTGCTCAGGAAATACCGGCTGCAGTCAGGCTAACGAATGCACAACACAAAACGCACCCAGCGCCATCTTTTAGTCAAAATATTTATTTTTGACTTCCAATTATTTATTTTTTTATCCTCACCCTAAATCTAAAAGAGAAAGAAAGAAAGAAAGAAAGAAAAAGTTTGTTCTATTAATAAAAAGGGCATAAAAAGTACGAACTTTTGTAATTGGGCTTTTATAATGCAAATAAGGAACTGGAGAGAAAGGTTGAAATATAAAAGAGTTTCAAATTTATGAAATTTTCGTACTTGTGGGCACCTCAAGATACGCTTCGATTACCATCAAATTTTATTTTTGTCTTTTTTACATCAAAACTCAACTTTTCCGCACTATTAGAAATTAAAAAAAATATTTTTTTTTGTTCCACCCTAGTATGTATGCGTGTTATTTTTTACAGTGTAGTACACAGTTGCACATATCAATTGTTGTTAATCGTTATTAATTGCCCCTGCTGTGTCGCTAAAAGCGTAGGCGAATTATATGATGGCGTGACCTTCGTATATGAAGGTCACGATGATGGTCGCGCAAGCGCGTATTGGCAATGCTTTAGTGTAAATGTTTGTAACTTGAGAATTTCGCGCGCTTTTGATTCTTGTTTTCTCAATAAATACTAGCGCGAGTGGATAGATAGACAGCGAAGGTTCTGTAATATTTTTATCAACGAGTTTTTTTAGTTACGTTAAGTTTTAAATAAACTTCGTTAACTGTTCAAAAACAATCGTTATTTTGCCAACGAGCTTACATGATATTCAGAGAGCAGCAAAATATGCATAAATATATGTACGAAAAATAGATTACAACAGAATACGCGGGAAGTGAGAAACGGCAAGGAAATTTCTATAATTGTCAACAGAAGGAGTTTCCACATCATACAGGATCGTGAGTTCGATTCCAGAATGCGAACCTATTCCTTTTTTTTTCCAAAAAATAAATAAATAAATAAATTTGTCCTTGTAAATGAAACCGTTTGCCAGAAAAAGAAGGCAAAGATGCCATAGCTAAAAAACTAAGGAATTTTCAATTATCACAGGCACTCTAGTTTCGTTCATCACATGCATAGTTGTGAAATCGGTTTCGCGATTGCGTTTTACTTTTCGTTTTGTTTTTCGTTAACACTTTTTGTTCTGTATTGGAAATTAATACCATACGTAATAAAAAAGAAAGCTGAAGTTCTAGTAACTGAAAAGTGGTTAAGGGATATCGGTAATTTTAAGACGTCGAGATTCCTCCTTGATATATTTTCGTAAGTCCGCTTTCAGGAATACAAAGGAGCTTTTCTTTCTTTGGTTGATGAAACCAATTTTACCCTCACAAATGAAACCAAACCACCAGGACGAAGGGCGGAATTTACCGACACGTAGGCAGTTCAGAGAATCGAATTTTACGGCCAATCAATCCTTATCACCCCCCTCCCCTCACCACGTTCAATCAGTTGTCAAAAGTTTAAAGGTATCATATTTTCACTTCGTATTTCTTAAAGTTATTCGCGTACGAAAGGAGTAATTTCTCTTAGTGAACACTCCTCGAGTAGGGTCATCCCACTTTTGCAGTCAGGTAAAAATTTGCCGGCAAAAAATTCCTTTATAGCAACACCCCTCTTTTATGGACAATTCTTTCTGCTGGGTAAGTGTCCACTAACGAAAAATTTTACGGTAGTTAGAAAAAAAATAGCGGAAACATTTTGTGTCGGGGTCCTTAGATTTTTGTGGCGTTTGGCATTCGTTCCAGAAATTTAATTTTTATTTCGTTCTTCCCAGATCCTTTAAGTGCTCAGTGGCCCCAGCCCTAGATAGCACATGTAACTGTCTACAAAGAAGACTATCTACTATACTGCATCTAGAAAACACAAACCAATTTGAACTATTTTTAATAATTCATATATGCATAACCATCAGAATAAGGTTAGTTTCAAAGGAAAATAACAACATAAATTCAATCATGTTTAATTTCACAAGGCAGTAATTTGTAATAAATTTTCTAAAGCTTGGACCAGTATTGGACTAAAGATTTTGTGCGCCTTAAACTGGAAGGAGGAAAAGGGGGCCTAAAGAATATTCCACCGCAATATTCAGTCAAAATGTGAGTTTTTCTTTGGAATTCATTATTTTAATCTTCAGGTTATCAAAAGTGAATCTCTGACATTTGTAAATAAACAATATTAACGTTTAAACTTGAATAATATGAAGGTCCCTGGGTATCCCCAAAATCACAGGGTCATAAGCCCGGACCTATACGTAAATCTAGCACTGGATTGAACTCAATATATTAATAGTCTTTCTTATTTTTGAGCTCGTTGCACAAAAGACAAATAAGCAATGAATGATACACACTCACTCTCTCCTAATATGGCAAGCACCTACAGTCTCGTAAAACATTCTTATATCTCCTTAGCCCAAATACGAAGCAAGATCATATGAGGCCTGACTTCAATAGTGAAATAATCGTAACAACAAAAATGCGGATGATATGTTTGCTTCGCTGAACAGCCGAAATATATCGATATGAGACCCAGTTCATTAATGTCAAACCACCTTATCAACAGCAACAGTTTCAAACACAAAGAGCTATTTTTTGGGATAGGATCGACCATCAACCACATCACATTACGCGGAAGTAACAATACGGAACGGAAGTAAAAGCGCATCTGAAGAAGATGGATCGGAACAACGAAAGGTGTTACAGTGGTGTTCTTTATTTTTACTTCGACTTTTTCCTTTTTCCCACCATTCCAGATTTGATGGCTTTTCGAAATGAAGGCTTTGTGTAACGCTTCAGTGCTTCTGCTGTTCGCATTTATATATTATCTTTTATTGCTATACTAGTATTGTACATACTATACAACGAAGAATTTTTTCTGCTAGCATATTTCTGCATATGTCCGAGCAATTAAAATTTGTAAAATCTGTGTGTGTACTATTCATGAATTACAGTCGAGTCTCTATTTAACGAAGTGCCATCGTTCCTCTGAAAAACTTCGTTATAAGGAAAATTCGTTAAATAGAAATTAACATAAATTGTAAAACTTAATTTCGATAAAATGAAAAAAGCTAAATTTGGACAGTAAAAACTAAGTTCAGTAGACTCTTCTTTTCTTACGAATTTAAATATTTTTCGTATACAAGTACGCACAAATTAATAACAAAAGTAAAGACTGAGGATTACTTTATATCTGTATGATCCTCATACAACATATTTGAAACAGAGAAATAATCACTAATTTTGCTTTGTACAAGTATCTTGTAAAAAACGTTTTGTTCATAGAAATTCTCACACTTTTGTACATATCGAAATACGTCATCTGTAACATTTTCTCCAAACTGTAATTCCCGTCGGATTGTTTCGAATGTTTTTATCACATCATCTTGTGAAGGTTTTTCAATAGTCTCTTTATCGCTTACTGTGAATTTTTCATTACATTTCTTAACATTTTGCAAGATTTTATACCCCGTAGAATATTCGGCGGTCACAACATTTTCATTAGCGTTCAAAAAAATCAGAAAGCTCTAAATGTTCTTCAACACTCCTATTGTCTTTCGGCTTTTGTCATTTTGCATTTAGTAAAACTCAACGGGCCGTATGTCCACAGTACAGAAGGCTACCTCAACTCCGTCCGTCCTTGATTAAAATCCTCAACTACCCCTTCTACCTAACCGACCCGCTAAAAAATTGTAAAAGGTAATTTAAAAATAAAATCAAATTCTTTATAAAAAAAACTTCGTTATATAGAAATTGTTTTTCGTAATATGGAGACAAATTTACATGTTAATGCCATTCAAAGTCAAGGTTCCGCCGAAAATTTCATTAAATAGAAAACTTTGTTATATGGAAGTTCGTTATATGGAGACTCTACTGTATATATATATATATATATATATATACAAATCTGAACCCAAGTTTTTGAACACCGTCATAACTGGAGATGAGACATGGGTGAACGGATACGACCCGGAAACAAAAGCACAATCGTCGCAATGGAAGAATCCCGTGTCCCCAAGGCCGAAAAAAGCGCGACAAGTGAGAAGAAAAATCAAGGTGATGCTGTATTCTTTGATAACCATAGAATTTTGCATCACGAATACGCACCGCAAGGACAAACAATGACTAAAGAGTACTATCAAGAAGTTCTCAGACTCCGTGATACAGTTCGGCGCAAAAGACGAGATCTCTCGACGGCGAAAAACTAGCAGTTGCATCATGACAATGCTCCATCTCATTTATCGTACCTGATTCAGACTTTCTTGGCGAAACATGGAATTCTAGTCGTCTGCCATCCTTCCTATTCTCCAGACATGGCTCCTTGCGACTTCTGGTTGTTTCCGAAATTGAAAAGGACATGGAGAGGATCCCGTTTTCAGATTAGAGAAAAGATAATGCAGAACGCGACGATGGAGTTGAACACCATTCCAAAAGAAGCCTTCCAGAAGTATTTTCAGCAGTAGAAAGAACGGTGGGCTAAGTGTGTGGAAGCTCAAAGGTCCTACTTTGAAGGGGATTAGGGTCGTCCCAATCCCGTCATGTGATATATTTTTCCCGGCCACAGGTCGGATACTTTTTAAACAGACCTCGTATATCAATATCTATTTATATTTCAATATATCTATCTATACCTCTATATATCTATATTTCTGTCTCTATATATCTCTCTATATATATCTCTATATATAAAGAGAACAAATAGAAAAGGAAGACCAGAAATTATCAATTCTTAAGTATAAAGAATAGAAATTTGCTAAATATTTTAGAATACATGCATATATTATATGAATGTGATATATATATATATTTGCCAAACGCGTTGTGTATGTCGTAAGTTTCATGCTGCTTTTAATTATCTCGATATATTATTTACGGCACAACTGCGCGCACCGTATCGCGTTATTGGAACTGGGATTCGTTTTTATAGGGAGTAAATTTACACCGTTGATGGCTGTCGAAATGCGAAATTTAAGTATGGACACCTTGTCTATTGAATGCTCAATCAAAGCTTTCTAAGAAAAACGAACCTTCCATACTTCGCATTTATCGTTATTTAAAGAAAAGTTTCAAACTATATAAAAAAAATAATGGGTTTTACACAAGTGGCAAAAGATGATTAACTAGCCGGGAGCAGAAATTTGCATAGCCGGGTAAAATTGCATTTAAGCACGCATTACGAACGAAATGTTTCTCCGAAAATTTCGTAATCGAAGTGAAAACTAATTAGATTGCAAAAAGAACGCTATGGTTTCAATTAGTCCTAAAAAGTTTTTTTTTTATAAACTCCACTCTGCCCTCGAAAACTTCCGAATAATGCATTTCGAAATATTTTTAATAAATAAATAAAATTACTTCGTTAATAACGTTGGAAAGTATTTTAAAATGGGGTGTGCATAGGCTGTTTAAAATTTTAATGGCTTCTTCAAGAAGTAGATTGTGTAAGCTTAGGAAAAAGGTGTTTTTTTTAAATAAAAAAGGAAGATTAATATAAATAAAACCTGATCTATTATATCGCTGGTTCCATGTATTTCAGATTCATTTTTATGTAGCTTTTTAATGAATTGCAAGTATTACTTCTTCCAAAAAGTAAGATCTCCATAACCCTAGAAGAACACTGACATTTTTGGACATAAACCACACAGTGTGTTCACAGATGACCCATTTTTTAGAAAATTATTGAGGAAACTGATTGTATTTCTTTTTTTTAAATATTTTATTATTTCACTTCTTACTGATCCAGAGAAATGTATTAATATTCTTTTTTCTAAGCTATGGATTTGTATAAGCTTAATTTCTATAATACAATAACCGACTGAAAGACATCGGCTTGAACATGCCATACTTATTAGACTCCAGCACTGTTTTTTCTACAAAAGATTTTTAAAAAAGTAAATAATGTATCCTAGTATTTTAAATGGTCACTGAACAACTAAATGTGACATATGTGATAAGAAAAAACAAAGTGTCTTGAACAAAATATTGTTACACAAACCACACTGTGGGGTCGTATGTGACCCTAACGAACAAATAACAAATAACGAACAAATAACAGTCATAATAAACTAAGGAAAACGCTTCACCGATGCAGCCTCTTCAACTGTCGCTGAAATACTGAAGATAGACGAAATAACAGAATGATAACGCCATTTGGCGCATGCGCAGAGGAGATTTTAAGATAGCTGGGCCGTGGGCAACCCCACAATGTTGTTCTAGGGTTTAGAAAATATTAATTAGAAAGCATTTTTTTAGGACAGTCGCTTGTTTTTGTGATCAAGTGATGTAAATTTATCAATAAGAAATCATGCTCAATAAAATTATAGACGAGGATTTCATTAACCATATAATTTATAATTGAACGATAAATCCACTAATTAATTTGAATAAAAAATGTTAAGTAAAATAATTCGAAACCGAAAAACTAAATCAGCTAAGCAGAAAAAGTAATTAATTGAGGGACGGAATTTATGAAAATTTTTCATTAGTAGAACACGTAATGAGTTAAAAACGCAATTGCTGTGGATATTTAAAATCATTTCCTCTGCTTAGAAAGATTCCAATTTTAGCCATTTATGTTATTATATTAATAATATTCGCTGTAATTTGCAGTTAATTGTTGTAAGTTCAATTATTTAATTGGTGTTAAACGCATAAGTGAGGCATTGCTGGAAACAGACATGAAATGCAATTTAAGCAATTATAAAAATGTTTCCTTAAATGGAGATACAAAACACAGGGGAGGAGAATTGGCAATATTTTTGAAAAATAATCTGATTCATTGTGAAAAGAATATGGGATTAAATAGTGGTTATCAGCATTGAATAGCGTTTATGAAATTATAATAGGAAAATAATGAAAGTAATAATATATAGACCTCCTACGGGAAATGTATGCAATTTGTAGAATATCAACATAAAATTTAATGTATAGTTACACACTCTATAACAAAAAAAAATCGACGCATCAAGGAGGAGTTGTCCGATTGCGATAAAAATTGGTGGATGTGAAGAACATACATAGAAAAAGAAACGATTAAAATTTCAGAACAATTGAATGATTTATTGCAGAGTTTGACCGTTACAAAGGGAGGAAGTCAATAAGGCGTTGGTCCACCTCTGGCCTGGATGCAAGCTGTCACCCGGCGTGGCATAGACTGATAAAGATCCCGGATGGTGTCCTGCGGAATTTCTTGCCAAATTGTCTCCAACTGTCGGGCTAAATCGTCAACATTCCGGGATGGTTGCAATCGCCTTCCCATAGCGTCCCAAATGTGCTCTATGGGAGAGAGATCAGGAGACCTAGCTTGCCAAGGAAGTGTTGGGAAAGCTTGAAGACAATTCATAGCAACACGTGCCGTGTGCGGCCGGGCATTGTCTTGTTGAAACGTAAGTCCAGGGTGTCGCAAAAGGAACGGTAACACAACCGGTCGTAGAATGTCGTCTACATACCGCTGCGCTGTAAGTGCCTGTACTGTACTGCCAGAAATGACAATCAAAAGAGCGTGGGTATCAAAGGAGATGGCACCCCGGACCATAACGCCCTGTTGTGGGCATGTGTGGCGTGCGATAGTAAGGGCAGGATCCCCACGCTGCCCTGGACGTCTCCAGACACGTCTGCGGTTGTCGTCAGGACACAGTTGGAAACGGGACTCGTCACTAAAGACTATACGTCCCCAGTCAGCGCAGTTCCAAGTTGATCGAGCCCGGCACCACTGTAATCGGACTTGAAGGCGTAAAGGCGTGAGAAGTAAGTGGCGTAACGGTCGGCGCGAGCGTAAATTCCGCTCTCTCAGTCGTCTGCAGAGGGTCATGTTGGGCACATGTGTGCGGGCCACACGTTGAATAGTTGATAACGACGAATCCGGTGCTGTGACAGCTGCTCTGACAATCGCTCTGTCTTCCCGTTCTGTTGTGGCCCTAGGTCGACCGCTGCCATCCCTACGCTGACATCTGCCGTTGTTGACCCACTCTTGCCAGCACCGTCCAATCGCCGCATGGCTTCGATTCGTCCAACCAGCCTCTTTCAATCCGATAGCACGACCTCTTTCAAACTCTGACATATGCTCGTAATGAGCACGAATCTTTCGGCGAGGCATTGTTACAGTCGACGTAAGATATCCGCAGTCAAAATGCAACAGAAATTTTGACCACATATTGAGAATCGCTCCTTATATACACCTGCTGAATGCGCAGTTCCGATGCGCTGGAGTTCCCGCTATTCATTCATTGGACACCAAATTTTAATCATTTGCATGTTCGGTCAAACTATCTTTTCATACAAAATTTCATTACAATCGGAAAATTCCTTCTTGGTGAGTCGATTTTTTTGTTATAGAGTGCATATATAATAAATTTTATATCTTATAGGAGACTTAATATTGGTCTGTTTTCGGATCATAAGGTCATTGTTCATCTTAAGAATTTAATCAACAGCCTTGGCTATTTAAATACCATTGACCTACTCAAAATGATAACAAATTTGAGGAAAATTTGTTTCGATCTTTGTATAATAAACTGTGTTTATGATTTTTCATATAACTGGCGTCTTGAAATATAAATAATCATCCACTCACACTTATACATAGTACGGTTATTGTTAACGGTTATATAATATTTCTGTTACGGTTGTAGCAGAAATATTAAAGTTTAAGATGTTATTATTAGGAATCTGCCGAATTTGTACGATGAGTTTTCGAAAATTAATCGGAGTGTACATACAATGAAACCAAACTATTTATAGTGAATTTATGAAAATATTAAAAATATGTATAATATCAATCAACAACAAATTTTCAGGTAGTCAGCTGTATAGCAAAACGATTATTTATTGCTAAAACTTTACGTTTCGATTCGAGCTGTGCGAATCATCATCAGAAGAGGTTAAATTACATGAAAAACTTTTGAGAAAATTGTAGAATATACATAAGTTGCGGAAACAGTATAAATACGTTGAAATAAATTATTATGAAATTTTAGAGACGAATATAAAAGCCAAAACAGAAGGAAAAAGAAAATGATTCGCACAGCTCGAATCGAAACGTAAAGTTTTAGCAATAAATAACCGTTTTGCTACACAGCTGACTACCTGAAAATTTGTTGTTGATTATTATAATGCGCTGTGAAAGTCTACGTGAAACAATGTATAATATCGTTTTGTATCATTTTTTGTTGGTGAGACTTTAAATGAATTTAATAGTATTAACTTTATGAACTTGTAGTTTAGGTGTTGGGATCGTGGGGGTGGGGATCATTGGCAAAATTGGGACTACATTTCATTGATAAAATTAAAAGCGTCTTGAAAACACACTCCAAAAGTGGTGAGGGTCATTATTGCACAGTAAATACGTATAAAAAAATTTTATAAAATTACTTAGAAAGCTAAGGAGGTAAGGTAAGCATATTAGCGTTGTTACAATTTCCTTAGAATTGCAGTAAAGGTAAGAAAAGGAAAATCTTTTCTCGAATAACAAACTTTTAGCTTAAAAATATTATTTTATTTAAAAAAAAAATGACTATTATATATTATCCACGTTTTACACTAATAACTTGCTGAAATTTCTAAAATCAGCAATGTATATAAAACTCAAATCTAGTATAAAAAACATGAGAAATTTGTAATGAACAAAAGCAAGAATTGAAGTTTGTAGAAACGTAAGATTTAAGAAAATTCATCACTTTTCTTTTTGTAAATAATCTTCTCTACGCCTTTAACCCTTTATATAATATTGGCCAATAATCATTAACAGTTGGAACGCTATCTCCCAATAGTCAAAACGTCTTTTTCGTTTTGTAAATTAATAATTTCGTTTTTGAGATCTTAGTTTGGAAATTCGAATAAAATAAATCACAGTGAATATATTTATAAGAACCCTACCTTCGTTTCTTTGGATTTTTGTTTTATTCCTTTCATTTTATCCAGAAACTGATCTTTCGTAATTACCATCCCTATCCATAACTCAATAACATTTCTCATTAGAGAAGTCTCTTTCCGAAACGAACTATAATTGGAGACTTTTTTGGGCAAGTGTTTTTTGTCCTTTCTTTCTTTCTTAGAACTGACAAATATTAGGCCTTTTAATTTGTATTTTTTTTCTCCTACAACCCAATATTTAATTCATTATTTATTTCTTAGCTTTTCACATCTTTCCTTTTCTCTTCCACTGAGCGATTTATTTTTGCAGTATAATTTTAGGATATAATATTTAATTAATTATATAATTAATTAATATATAATTAACCATATAATATTTTTTCAGTAGCGAATCAGTGGCTTATGGCATGTATCAACGAATAGCCTTCAAAATTATTGGTACGGGGTCTCACTCTACTCCTATGTTGGCCTTTTTATCATCATGCGAAGTGCCGACAAACATGCTCTGCATTTGATGAAGAGAACAGCAATTCTCGAAACGTGGCGATATTTTTCTACATGCGGTTGGTAAGTTTTATTTGTTTTTGTTTTTTCTCTATTTCTTTCTACTTAATTTTATTTTTAATTATCCTTCTTTCTTCCTTATTTCCCTTTATTTCCTTAACCTTTTCTAATTTATTATCCATCTTTCGTTACTTTTACCATTCTTGTTTCTAATTCATTTTTCTATTTTACTGATTTTTTCTTTCGCATTCAGACTATTGGCACAGTTTTACTCTTTACGGTATACCCCAATCAATCACCGTATCCTTTTGTAAACGTTGACAAAACATAATTTCGGGTCTTTGCATCAACCTTCGCGTTAACTGAAGAAAAGGGAATGAAAAAATCTAAATTGAAAAATTTGTTGGTAGGTTGAACATTGCACAAGAAGAGCAATGGTCGTTTTTGCCAAACGAGTTTAAATTGAAAGAAAACAGTACAGTGATATCACAGATGAAAATAATTAATCCTAAGTTCCAACAACGACATTAAGAATATGGATATTTTTTTTAATTAAGGACGCAAATTCCTGTTATTTATTAAATAAATTTTCGAAAATGGTTAGCCTTCTGTAACGGATGTTAAGTAATTAGTTCTTTAAGCGTAGTAAAAATATTTGTTCCATATGGTTTATAATTCATTATTTATAGATTATGCTATTAGGGTGAGAACCACTATTTGAATTTGTGGAAGTATTAGACAACGCTAAATAGAAATGTATATTGTTCTCCCGTAATAAGAGAAAATTATTTGCTCACGCGTATTTATATTAGTAAATATATTTGTAATAACTATGTTAGCAAAATTATATTAATGATTTCATTTAGTAAAAAGAATGAATTTATGAATGGATTTATGAGCGAACTTTTCTTCCAATAAGATATAGGCTTGATAGGTTCACGCGAAAGTGCCCCCAGCTTCTATGCCCCCCCACGGACATCTCGCCCCTTGTTGATAATCAGTAGGCTATATAGATATGTAAATAACCCACTCAATTTTCAACAGTAGGACGCCGGTCATTCGCTTAACTGAAATAACCTTCTGCAAAATTTATTTTTTAATGATTTTTCAAGTGGGAAATTATTATTTCGTTTTTTTATTGAGTGTCCACTTGAAGAAATAAGTAAAAGATAGTAGAAGATAATTTCTGTTAAGCGAAGTTCGGACTACCGGGTCCGTTATGAACGATTTACAATATGTGAACGTTTTTTCCCAAAAGCACTGATCAAGTATGCATTTAAAAAACAAGAATTAAAAAATGAATTTCCTGGAAGATTGTACTCTGGCAAGGCTCAGTGTGCTTTCTTGGCTGTTATATTAGGCACTCGAAGACTTCTAACAGCAGCTTGCTATTATGTCGTTAGTGGAAATTATTCGTATAGAAATAATTACTTCTCATTTTATTTAATATGTTTATTTAAAGCTTTTTGCTTCAATATTAGCGTACTGCTAACTTAATACTAATCTTGGTTACAATGGCAACGTAATAGTGAGAGGAATATTAATTTAGAGGTTGGCCATTTTGACGTCTGGCCTCCCTGAAAGCTCCGACGCTTCTTTACACTTTTTCTCTCGAGAACCCTCGTTACGTCACATCCAACGGCTACATGCAGATTTGGCGCGAATTGTCGGCCAATTAGAGATTTTAGAGATTGACGTATTTTTTTTTCCTCGCGTGTGTGTGTCCTTGACTTGAGGAAGAAGGGCAATCCGTAATGGCGATATTTGAAATGCTAAAAATTGATAGACGCCACCGGACAAAGATCATTTCGGTTAAGCGGAGTTCCATGACCAGGATTCTACTGTTAAAAAATTAAGTGTGTTATTTACATAGCCTACTGATTATCTGTAAGGGGCGAGATGTTCGGGACGAAATATCCGGGGTGCGAAATGATGGAGGCGAAATTCCATGGTGGAGATGTCTGTGGCCACTTTTCCAGATCCCGAGTTATCAAAAGTTCTGTGTGAGAATAATAGGAGGATTATATTTTACATATAATGCATACCGTTATTTGAAAAATAAATGTGAGTATAGCCATGTCAGTTCTCAAACTCCTGAAAATGTAATCATTTTGTGTCTTTGTCAAATTATTCTTACTCATAGATTTCATTATAATTACATATTTTACATGATATACAGAACATTTCTAAGACAAAATTATTCAGCAAAATGAATTAAATATAAGCATCATCACTGAAAGAGTTACTTCTATATTATCCAACATTTTAAGAATAGTATTAGGACTGAGTTTTAAAAGAGCAGTAAAGGTAAGTTACCTAATTTCACCTTTTCTCTCAGTGAAGTGGTAGGATTTCCCCTTTGCCAGCAATAAATCACGTCATATCTTTCCGCAGAGCTCCCTAGGGTGTACTTAACATGTTTGAACACCCTCTACAACCTTTCGCAAAGTCTTATCCTCCCAGGATAAGACATCTTATCAATCAACCCCATGTGCTTTAGAGATTTGTTTCAATTTCTTCATATCATCTTTAGACATATACAATATGAAAAGAAAATAAGAAGCTCACTCACCATAGTATTATTGATTTGCTGCCTACCTTTTATCTGCTGATTTCCTTATCCCTATGGACTGAAATTAATTTTTCGGTATAGCGTCCATTTAAATTGACTAACGTTTTGTGTCAGTCTTCTCCACATTCTTCATCACCCCATCCTAATTTTACTAAATGAGTAGATAAAAGAAAGATAGCAAGGCGAACTCCCATGGGAAGTCCGCCGTCAAAGTTTGGAGTCATTTTCAATGAAATACTTTGTTGAATAATCACAAAAGGTTTTCAAAGAGTAAGCGATATATTTTTCATGTGTTTTTATTCAGTTTCTATATTCTTGGACATCGTTACAGATTCTTTATTTTTATACGCGACATCGTCTATTCCACTAACAGATAATTTTACAGTTATATTACATTGATTTGGATCCGTTCTTTGCTGAAGTTTTGGTTATGTTAAACGGCTGAGTTCATTCACCAGTGAATTTGTTAATAAGCGGGTACGGCATAATCAAAAGACCTGTACGGACTAGAATCTTTCTTTCAAACGAAATGCCTGTAACTAAAACTTAAGTTTCTTTCTTTACCCTTAAAGGCCTTGAAGAAATATTTCAATACATCAAAAATAGAAATGAAAATTTTCAATTTATTTTCCATGCAGTCGATGATGTTCAATTACCCAGTATTTTACACTTGTAAGGTTTCCAATGAGAAAAATGAATTATTGAGGAAAAATATAATTATTACATTAGGTATATGAGAAATAAGTTCTCGCTTTGCGAGTGATAGCTTGAAATGAATTATAACTTCAAGGTGAGAATTACCTGAAGTTTATCCCATGCTATCGAGCCTCTCTATATTGCCTGGAAAGATTAGCCGGATAAAAGCAAATAATGCGAATAAATGACTCAGCAATACACGTATGCGCAGTTTTAGTTATATTTCCTCCATCTATCCATCCTCCCCACCCCCATTCGTTTGACTATACACAGGGATGATGACAAATCTAAAACCAGCTAGAATTGGCTCAAGCGAGCAATAATTTAAGATGAATAATGACAATTTAAATTAAATGAACCAGTTTCAGAACAATTTTTCGGCATTAGTTTAATAATTTACTAATAATTTGAACGTTTCTTAAAAATATTCATTTACTTGTATGTTTCACACTTCTAAATTCTTACTTAAATTATTTCTTTTGTGCATATTTTGTATATATATATATATATATATACACATATTACACACATGACCTTATGATACATGTTGCAAAATAACATGAAACCATGTAATATTTTTCGGCGTGCGTTGAAAATAAACATTTCCTTTTTTAAAGCACGCCTCAGTCCATATTCAGAGCACCTTAATTTTCATATCTGCAATAAATTGGGACACAATTACAAAATGCAACACTAGTATAACCAAACTAAATATTAAACCAAATCGGAACATCGCTGACGTAAATCCAGTCGGTTCTCCAAATAAAACTGATTTTTGTCATTAGCGCACTGAAGATAAAAAGTTTCGTCGCGGTTTGTGAAAGTTCCAAAATTTTCCTGATAGCAGCATTAACGAGACAGAAATAATTTATGGAACGGTTGATGGCAGTACATGGTAAAACTGTCAGTTAATATTTTCAAAAGACGCAGTCAGGAAATAAATTCACAGATGTTCACAACATAATCATGGTTATTTTCGCTTAAATTGCATTTTTATTTATTCATCTAAACATATCATAAACTACGCCTATATATACGTCTATGACAAATACCTTTATTTTCGTGCATAAGTAATTGCTGTACACTATCAGTATACACATTTTGATAGTTTTAATACAATGAAAGTATCAAAGATATGTAAGTTGCCCAGAGGTATAAGAGATATCAAAAAATATTAATAATTAATTGATTAATACTATGATTAGTAATAACGTTGGCTTGGAAAGAATTGACGATAAAGTAACACATAGCATTACGTATTTATAGGTAGTTAAATTTACATAGCTTATTTGATAATGACATTTTCACTAAAGGGAAAAAAATCTTGTAGGGAAACCTATACCAATATAACAAATGCACTGAAAAAGGATTGATTAAACAGGAGCTATGTTCTTTAATGATGAGTGCATGCAGTCATAACTGGAGCCTTTGTTACAGCGTGAATATAGAAAATGGCTTTTAATCATTAAAATGAAAAACGCTAGAGCATTAGGTGCCGGACCGTTATAGCTAATGATGATAGGCTGATGGTGGGTTGGTTGTATTTTTAAGGCGCAATGACAGCGAGATAATAGGCAGAGTCTATTGTGGTATTTCGGGGAGAAATAAATTTGGATTTGGTTTGGTTTCTATGGCGCAAGAACAGAAAGTGTCATTCTGCACCAAACAAGGTGAGACTGCACATAAGATTTGAAATAAGTTAAAATTAAAAAGGTAAAATGTATTAAAAGTAATGTGTTACGAATAGAACAAACGAGACGACACAATAACATCAGATGCGATGGAAAAAGTTAGTAGTTGAGTATGTCCTTTTGTTTAGCTTTGGCTTAAGGAAACAATTTTCAAAAATATCGGAAGTATTTAAATTAGAAAAAAATAGCTATAGGAATTTTAAAACTGCTAGGAATTTTTTTTTACATTTTCTCTAAAATGCTAAAAGAAAAAAAATCCAGCTTAAGCCCTGTTGAGCACCAATATGAATAGAATAGGACTGAAAACGCAATCTTGGGGAACACCTTGCTTCCGCGGAACATGGTGTGAAAGTGCAGATGGGATACGTGTTTGGAAAGTTCTGTGGTCCAAAAATTTATGAAATTCGGCATATTGCCCCTAAGACCACATTGGTGGAGATCTCTGAGGACGCCATGTTTCCAAATTCGATCGTATGCCTTTTCTATGCAAAAAAATATAGATACAAAGTAATCCTTTTTAACAAAGATCTTTCGTATAGAGGTTTCTAATATTAAAAGGTTATCTAGTGTTAAATTTTCTTGGGATATTTTTCTTTAATTTGCCCCTTTTTTGTGTTAGTGTTTAGTTTTGGTAACTTGGCTATTTTATTTTCTGTGACTGTTTGCCGGTCTGAGTTGGGTATTATTGTTTGCGTTGAAGCATCAATTGTTTTCTTGGCAGTGGATTGATAACGGCTATGACGTATGACTTTCCGAGATGTGTTATGTTCAGTTGTCAATGCTTTTTGGCTTCAGTGTGTGAAATGTGGTCAATAACTTTGATTTTAATAATTGCTTTTTCTTCTCGCAATATAAGATCTTGAATATGCCGCGTGATCCCCTTTGCAGTTTATACAGTTAATAGTGGTTGATGAATACTCCTCGTCGCCGTGATCAACGAAGCCACATTTTAAACATGTGGCTTTGCCACGGCATGCGATTTTAAAATGTCCACAACGCTGTCACTGAAAATATCTTTTCGGATTAGGAATGTATGGGGGGGGGGGTATTTGACACGAGAGTTACCAGCTTTAATGGATATAGGTAACTGAAGTTTCTTAAAACTGAAATAATGTGTTTGGTTTTAATAGTTTGGCTTTCTCTTCAGATTGCTATCTTTTGGCAGCTATTACACCTTGTTCGGAAAGTTCTGAAATTATTTATTAATCTTCTAGTCATTTAAATTTATTTCAGATATTACATCTTTGAAGCTATTTAATGTGGAATGTGGTGGAACTTTGATTTGTGATGTTAAGAATTTGTTGACATTTCAACAGCGAAGCAGATTTTTTGGAGCTATTTACATCAATTAATAGCTCACCAGATCTTAGTTTTCGGTATCCTTTACATCTCCGCAAATGCCCTTTATTGCTTTTGAAATGGAAAAGAGTGAATTTTTTTAAGTCTAGGTGAGTTGTCAGAAGAAATAATAATAATAATAAACGTCGGGAAGATTTTATTGTTTTTGTTCATTTTCATCTTCGTTTATTAATTTTTTAGATGCAGGTCCGTCGTTCGTTGATTTTTTTTTAATTTTTAATAGATTTCATGCGAGTTTCGATAACTGGGGTTGTGGGGGAGAGTATACGGTTGCAGGCTGCGTTACTTCCATCGCAGCTGGAAGGCTAATTACAACGGTGTTTCGTCTGTAACCCCCCCCCCCACCCTTTATCGTTCGCGACACTATATTCCCAGTATCATGAAGCCATCAGCACTATCTCACCTTAGTTTGGGTTGTTGGCGTTCAGAGATCTGATCTATAGAAAACAGCAGTATCTTTGGGTCGCCCCCTCACCACGAGGAGGAACCGACATCGAGGGAAAGTAAATTTAAAGAAAGCCGCCGCGATTAACGACGAAATAGGTTTCCATGAACATAACAACTAGAATGATTATAAATTTGTGTAAACTGAACATTTATAAATTATGAATAAACATTTTTGTACGTTTAAAAACCAGAAAATAAAAATGCTCTTTACGCTTATTATAAGAATACCTTCAGAAGCACAAAAAAGGACAAATTTTGCTAAGTACAAACATTTTTCAATTAGATTTATAAGACAACGTTATAAGCGTAAGTAGGGTTACCTTACTTACACTTATAACATTGTATTTACTTATAAATCGAATCTGCGTAATGCTACGTCAAATTATCTTACATTCTTCAATTAACCCACCATTCTTACATCTGCTTCATAATTTATCCTTATTTTTCTGAAGGACCCACACACACACATCTTAAAATCATAATTTTAATATGAAGGACGTAAGTTTTAACAATTTTATTAATTTTTGAATAAAACGTATATAATATTTTTAATTACGAAAATTTTCTCCCATCAGATGCAAATAAAGCACGGTATACTAAAACAATTATATTCCAAATACTAAATTTCTTTGTGTTGAAATGTCAAAATATTGCAGCTTAGCATTTTTATATAATTTATCAGCATTTTTGCTTTATTCAATTTTTAAACAGAGTTTAATTCTAGTGAACTAATTATAGACGCATATTGTCATTGAAAATTAGGTTAATGTTGAATTTGAAAAATGTCAGGAAGTAAATAGATGTTTTAAATTCTATTTTTTAATTTGATTTTTTTAGAGAAACGCGCGTTTTACCACGCTTTTATGAAAAATTTAAATTATTTGTCAAGCTTTAAGATTCTACATTAAGGTTTTTAATAATCATTGGATGATTTATTTACAGGCTTGAAATTAAAGAGGGAAGTTAAAAAAGCGGTGATAAAGGTTATCAACTCGTAAATTGGAAAGCATATCGGAAAATTTTGCTCCGACACTTGCCACAAACTTTATTAAGACCTCACAAAATTATGTTTCATACAGAGAAAATTTTAAACTAAAATAGAGCTTGAACTTTAGTGAAAAAAATTGTCTGAATTCCGGAATCTCAAATGTACTCCCGGAGTTCCTGTTACCGGAAAAGTAACGCTGGAATTTAAAATAGTTACATTCCGGAAAGAAATGGAAACTAAAACCAAGAAATCCGATAAAAGGCACAGTTAGGACGTTCCGAGGACCATTCAAGTGACTTCTGAAATCGGAAATCGAGCGCCCATTTCGAAAACATTTGCAATTTCGTTAAGATAGTAAAAACGTCTATTTAAAAAAGAAACGATTAAAATTCGTCAGTTTCCCGCCCCACGTGGAAAATATGCAGATTTTTTTTTCTCTGAGATAAATTATTGAGATTATTTATATAAGATATGTAAGAATAAGGTTTGGGTTTTGCCAAATACGCTATTTTCTAGCAGTGGATTATATTAAACATGATCCACCCGTAATCTCAGACAGACAAATATCCTTTTCTTTTTAACGATTTTTGTAAGCAACCGTTTTCTTTTCATGGCATAGAAATTCGCTCTGCATTTGAGATGATCAGATGTGTACCTCATCTGCCGAAGAAGTTTTAGGAAATAACGCACTATGTGTATGTATGCAACAAAAACTCTATTAAAATATATATTCTTCAATAAAAGCAAGATATGTTTAGTAACTTCAAGGGAATTCCTATTATCTAAATTTCATTTAGTCAAAAAAAACCTGTTACACATCTTTTAACCTGTATAACATGTTGCACATCTCTTTCTGTCTTCTATTGCATTCCTATAATATTTATACTGATCAGAAATTTAATTAATTAAATCTAATTAAATTTAATTAAGTGAATTAGAAAATATTATATTCTGAATTAAATAAAAGTTATTTTCAGACACCACTTATTTCCCAAAATTGTTTATATTTTTTTACTGTAAATGATGTTTAGTTGGTCTTCAGTCTTCTGATGATATAATATACCCAATATATAAAATGTATACACATATCAAGATATAGGATTATTTTCAACTTAGTGCATAATAGTCAATACCTTAATATATTATTTTGTGACTTTTTCACTATCAATGTAGTTTAAATGTGTGTGTACTTATACGCGGTTTTATCTAAATGTGTATTTCCTCTATACTAATATACTTAAAACTGAATTTCCGGAATCTCCTGAAATTCACATATTCGAAATTGGGTCTGTTCCCTTTATTTCGCATAACTGGGGTTCTGTTGTAGAATAATTATCATTCTGATAATAATTATTCTAATATTAATTCATCTGAAATGATAATTATTCTAATAATTATAATAATGTCAACATGTGTTAATTTTATTATGAATCTCTATCAAACAATGCAATAAGTCGGATACTAGTAATTTTGCTTTCTCTTGGTGCATTTAAATTCAAACTTTATACGTTGTATTATACGTTAATGAATAATGAAAGACCTTGTTGGAATTTTACAGTAATTATTAATTCTAATTTTCTGAAATAACATAATCATATTCGCCAAACAATTATTCATGCAGGCTACACATGTACAATCAATGTTGGTTGGTTCGTTATATTTTTATGGCGCAAGGGTAATTCTGCGCCAAATAAGGTGGGACCGTACATATGGTTGTAACAATTATTGTCTCTGAAATATCGATGGCATGTATGTTCATGCAGCAATTGTAGAACTATCCTACAGAAAGTTGGACACCTGAAAACTCAAGGATAGGCTACAATATAATTTAAAATTATAATTAAAAAAAAATCAGATTAAACGAGTGAATTTCATATTTAAATAAAATTATACTAACAACTGTTATATTTCAATACTAAAAATTCTTCATAAAAAATAAAAAAATTTGTATATAAAAAATACACATAGGCCCTACTTACAATGAGCCAGTATTTAACAAGTTTTCAGGTTTAATGGAGAAAATGCGAATTTTTTTCGTATAGTGATTTAATGCAATATACAATTTAATCGTCTTTAACGAACAAGATTTCCGCACACTGAATATTTAGCGAGTAAAATCGGTGAAATTGTTTAAAGAAAAGTTTGAAAATTCTAAAAAAAAATCAAAAAATAAAACATTATGACTGAGAATGTCTTTAATTGAGGTGAACATAACGAAGCAAAATTTACAGCCCTTAAAACCGGAGAGTCTTTTGTAATTCCCGTCCCTTCCTGAATACAAAATTAGGAATTTTAAAAAAAAACCGCTTTTTTGCAACTAATGGATTATACTACTAATGGTTTTCAACTAATGGTTAATGACAACTAATGGTTTTCAATTGTTTTTGACCCATGACTCCCATCACTTCTCTGAAGTTCAAGGCTCTCAAATATAGAAAAATGTATTAATCAAATATTAAAAATATTTTTATAAAACATGCTGTCTAAAATGTTAGTCAACATCTCGAAGCCCTTGGCAGAAACATGCGACGTCCCAAGGAGCCACGACACACAGATTTTAAAAGCTCTAGATTATTCACTGACTACGTATTTAATGGGCTAAATATTTTTGGATAAAAATTTATCGAACATAAATAATGCAATACAAATTAAACAACTATGAACCGTTTTTCAAGCATCTCCAAACAAAACTTATTTTAGTAATGATTATTAGGGTACATTTCGGTATTTGCGTATTATCTCGGGGATCACTTTCGTCGAACAAAAACTGGCGCCAAACAGCATCATTTGGTACCAACTTTTGTTTAATAGATGTTACTTCTCTAGATTAAATAGGTAACATTTATAATATTATTATGGGTGATATATATTCATAATATTATTATTGCTCATTTGCGTATACATTTTTTTTTTGATACCAGGATCAGATAACATAAAAATACTCCAGTGCATGCTGTTTTGTCCCAAATTTTATTCATTTTTTCCGAAATGTAAGCAAAAAAAGAGACAAATAACAGTATATCTTTCTTTAAAAACAAGAATAACTTCTCGAAAATTAGTTACATAAAACTAAGGCAAAGATTTTATAAGTGTTATCTATTATTTGAGCTAAATCACAGAGTTTGGTGCCATTTTTCGTTTGGAAAAAATGGCTGACGTCGTAATACGTAAGTACCTAAATTTCTTCATCTCATGTTTTCCTTTTTCAGCTTATTATACTGAGATTCGAGTAGCAATATAATACATTAATCATAAAATTTTAACTAAATTCAAATAGCGTTTGTAAGCTTTTCGCCGCGGGGACAGCGAAGTTAATGTTGTGCAAGAATCAACAGCTTTCCGATACTTAGGGAACCAACTCACGAATTACGGTGAGCACTTAGAGTTATTCTTTTGGCACAAGAGTGGACCAGACAGCACACTGACTCACCAATGTACCACCGTAAGACCAAGCAAATTCAAAGCTGAATATTGTTTTATGTGTATGTATGTACGTACGCATTCATAGTGTCGGATTTAGGGTACGAGGCGCCTTGGGTACAAAGATTTTTCACGCCCCCTCCATTGGCGTAACGAGGGGGATTACCCCTTAGAAAACTAACATGTTGGGCATTGAGGTATAGGGCAGGCTTGTAGACAAGTTGGGACCAGAAGGGGCTTGGCCTCAGTTTCCCCATAGAGCTATTCATATATACATAACAATTCTGGGTGCCCTTGCCCCAGTTGTCCCTTCATCGGCTATAGGCTTGGTATAGGGTTTAGCCTCCCTAGAAAAGGAGTTAGTCCACTGGAAAAAAATCAAGCCCCTGGTTTTCGAAACTAGTTACGTCCATGCCCCCTCCCACTGTACTAGCAGAAACGAATAACATCTTGTCGTTCAGTCCCTTCAAATGCGACTAAAAATCGCGGAGTACATTATTAAAATATTTTTATAAATGAGTATAAAATGCAATGTTTTTATAAATATAGTTTTTTGAAGGTTTTGGACATTGGGGAGGGGTAAGAGCGGATTCAGAACAAAATTTCAGGGAGGGCGCGAATCTTGAAAATTTCGCTTATATGTTCAGTTTTATTTTTTGCTTGAAAATAATTATTTTGAATGCAAAAGAAGGGCGCATGCTCCTCGCGACCCCTGGCCGTATCCACCCTTTGAACGGGGTTGTTTCGCGTAATTTTACAAAATTTCAGATTTAGAAAATAAGGTTGGGGAGCGCCTTATCGCGGAGAGTTCATTGACAGAATTCTGCGGTAAACAAATGGCCATTAAAAGAAATTCACCGGCTTTCGCGCTCCTAGAAATTTGGCGTCCTGAGAAAGTTCCTGACGTGCCCATTTATAAATACGGCACTGTTTGTATGCATGTATATGTGTTTCTAAATCGTAACTTTTTTATTCCGGATGAGAAGGAATTGTGAGTACAATTAGAAAATACTTACTCTTCGAAATTACACCACGCCCTTTTATTCGAGGCGTGCAAAAGGTGTAGTAAATTACACTAATTATGAAACTTTTAGATAATTGAGTAAATTAAACAATTAGATAATGATAATAATTAGATAATGATAAATAAATAAAAACAATTAGATAATTAAATGAATAAATTAAACAATTAGATAATTAAATGAATAAATTAAACAATTAGATAATTGAACGTTTGGTTTAAGGATAGGAAAACATGTGTTGCGCCAAAACGAAGACGAAAGCTGAGTTATCAAATCACTGGGTGTATATGCCCGTATGCAAAGGGGGGATCTTAAGGGCCTGCCTCCCCCCTCGCAACGAATTTTTTAAAGGGACTTGGCTACTGGTCTTGGATGCTGTGATTTAGATACATGCTGTAAAATTTTTTGACCCCCCCCCGAAATTAAATCCTGGCTACCGTCCTGAATGGGCGCAATGAGGAGTATTTTACGTGTTTCTTGTCAAGAAGTGCTACCTCTTGAATCCAAAGGAAGAAATAGGTAAACGAACGATCCAATTATTCATCAATGTAAATTCTATCGCATGTTTACATCTTTTACAAGTTTTTATCTATTATTTTAATTCTATGAAAGAATCAAAGTGCATTTTCCCATATATACACATTCCGGTTCTACGAAGATTATGTCCTTGGAAACACTATGTAAACCGACAAAGTTATTTTGCTATAACTTCTTAAATCAATCTAAGTGGCTATTGATGTTATTGAAACACAGAAATAACCATAAGGGTATTTTCTTATTAACAAAAATTTACAGGCATCTAAAATTGTAACTTGCTATAAGGGTTTAAAAAAACAATCTTAACTTATTAAGAAGTGCAAAAATCTCGAAATTTTACTTTAAATCACATTTATAGCAACCTGTGTGATTTGATATAACGAACAAAGACATTGAAGAGATGACAGTTTGAAATCAATTAAGCTCTCAAATTTTTACGAACCTATAAATGAAGTTTATGGCGTAAATATAGTTACGACCGTGCTGCCCTGCGGTCTTCTGAGCATTTGTTGATTGAATTTATTTTTGTGACGCAAAGACAAAAAAAGTTATTCTGCGTCAAACAAGGTGAGGACGTACACATGTCTTAAAGTTTTCTGAGCAATCCGAATTTGTTTCCTAAGAACGAAACCATAGCCTATTTTGGGCAGAAAAAAAGACGCGCATTTGCGTTTCCCAGTCTAATCGAATCCGAAAAGACGGCAAGACTGATAACTGCCTTATGTTAAATCGCGGGTGGGCTTTTAAACTTCCATGAAAAGTGAAACGTTGAAAAATGGGAATTATTTAAATTCACATACGACATTACCACCACCAACTTGACATTTTTTTCGTAATGTCAAATAAAAAGAGACCATTCATTCGAATATTTTAGTTAAAAAAAGGGAGCTTTAAAAAGGCCTTTCTTTTTAAATTTAGAAAATGAACTGAAGAGCTAGCAAAAAAAAAAAAAAAAATCAAGAAAACGAATTTTGAACGTTTTAGCAAAAGAACTTTAAAAATCATGATTAGAGTCGTTTATAAATATAATTATGAAAAACCTTGATAAAAAAAAAACAACAAAAAAACATGCCTCCATAAAGCATGTACTGATTCAGGAAAAGTATTGGGTCCAAAAAAAGTTTTTTTTTGACTACTTTTACTATTGCAGGGTTTATGAATTCAAAAGATTGCGATGCCAGGATTTTCTGTTTTGATTCATAGGGAGCGTGGGTGTGCCCTCTACAAGACATATGCTGATTCAGGGAAACTACTAGATCCAAAAGCGTTCTTAAACCACCACTCGTTCCATTATGCCGAACCACTGAAACGGCTCTTGGCAACCTTGAAAAAAGTCGTTAAGCTGGATCCATTATGAACTTTTACATTCCTTTTACTATTTTAAAATGTCTGGTGGTCAAAGTAAGCAACATACTATTGAATACGGTTATGATGATTAGAAACACTCTCGTTGTATGTTAAAAAACACGAAGCAAATTCCACGAACGTTAAAAATAATTAAAAACAGAGCGATTCGAAAATTGTGTTAAGTAGTAAATGTAGCAGTGATTCAGTACAATACAAACATTATGAAAAATCGTTTAGGTAAAAGTATATACAAAAGCAAATCATCCAAAATATTTCTGAAAGCACACAATCAAAACCAATTAAAAAGGGTTAAAGCGTCCAAAAATACCGTTCTTTTTTAATTACTGATATCAACTGAGATTTATACTACGTAAAAGAATTGACTTTAGATTTTTTTATGATAACAAAGCTTCAAATTTAGCATAAATACCATTTTTTTTTATTTTTAATCTCTAGACGATACCGATGGATAGAGGCTTCAAATTTATATATGTCATTTAAAATTGCTGGAAATGAACGTGTTGGCTTTATACAATAAAGCGGCTAAAAATTGTGCGATGCAAATTTAGCATTCTCCACTAAAAGGTGCTTGAAATATCTTTGAATACTACTAAGCAAAAGCCGTGTCCTTTCTCTATGCTGCCTATTCTTTAGATTTGATATTTCAAGAAGTGAAACTAAAATTTTATTTAAAGCATTTGAAGTTTTGGGATAACACAAATTCTGCGACTAGTTTACAGTATTTATGAAGCTTTGGATTATATTAAATATTCAACATTTAGGTTCAAAACCGCTTTCTGCAATCAAGTTAAAAATTAGAATTGGAGAAGTAAAGCCGTTTGAAATAACAAAAATTTATCAGGATCTTTTATATTTAGTATCTTTCGTAATAGTCTAAACTTCAGAATAGTTAGGTGACTATTTTAAAATAGTATTTATATTTTTTTTACCTGACTACTATGAGTTGCGGGATTTAGCTTCGCAAATGTTGTGAACAAAATTATGCCGAATTTGACTTTTAATTTACAAACAGTTGCAGGAAACCTCAATAGTTTTAAAAGAGATTTGATGAATCGCAAAACAAATCATAATTTCTAAAAATGTATTTATGTAAAGAAGTGAATTTCAACACAAAATTTTTTTCGGAAATTCAAATAAAAGCAGAAAATAGCGCGCTAAATAGAGTATCAGGTGATACAATGAATGATGTTAAACAATATTTAAAAATTCATTTTTTTTCCCACGATTTTAAGCAATACACTATCACTAATGGTTGATAGAATTTTTATGGCGCAAGGACAACAAAGGTTATTCTACTCCACGCACAATGAGGACCAATGGTTTAAATATCTTTATAGTTAAAACATAAAGAATTTTAAACATAGCCGTGACCTAAGCACATAAAATAGTCATGAATATGTGTTAAACTTTGAAATATATAAACATTAAACTGAGCTTAAATATACTTTTTAAGGATCGGGATATCGATGGAATGAATTCGTTTAAAACATTAGATTTTGCAACATATTATAAAAAAGATGAGTCCCCATATGTTGTTATAGATTACACGAAAATAACTTAAAGGATACATTTTCAAATACCGTTATTTTGTTGCGTATTTAACGTTAAAGCTGTACCCATAGTCTTTGGAGAAAATTTTTCAAAGTTGAAATTAATAATTAATTTCCGATCAAATACTTCTAAAGAAAGAGTTATTGATTTATCAATAAAGGAGGATATTTTGAATATTTGATATAAAGGATCAAATTAAGAAATACGTGGCTGTAGAAGCTAGAAGGGATGGATATGTAATAAGTAATACATAATACAAATCCAAACTACATATTTTGTTGTGATTTTTTATATGTGAAATACAACTTTGGATGCTTTATTTTTACATATTCATACATTTATGAATTTGCATATTAAAAAAGGATAAACTTAATAGTATTTTTATTTTCAAATTCCATTTTATGAGAGCATTGAAATGTAATTTTGTGCACAGGTTGCCTTTACCCACGTGGCACCTCTGTGCGTATCAACTTCATCAGCCAAGATTGGTTGGTTTGTTGCATTTTTATGGTGCAAGTACAACAATAATCATTTTGTGCCAGGCAAAGTGAGACCGTACACACGGTTTTAATATCAAACTAAATTAAAATTACGTTATAAATTAGACGCACAATGAAACGATGTAATAAAAGTTAGATGAGATTTAAAAAGTCAATATCCGATAAAAAATTAAAAATGTTTCCATGATTAAAATAATCTAAAATGTCACGAACGGTAAAATTATTTTAGGTAAAAGCTAATGGACGTTTCTGATTAAAATTCATGGAAATGGCTAAAACGTGTAATACAGATGTTAATGGTTCACCACATGTATCATATATCGGAAGTTTTCTTCCTTTAACGAATGTTGATGGGAGAAGAGTGTGTGGCCGATACGAAGTCTAGCCAGAGTGACCGCTTTTCGACGGTCACCCTTGCAGCTAGATTACAACATTTCCATTTATGGTTTGATGAGCTGTAACTCATTAAAAACTTGCTAGTCCCACTCCAACTGCCATTCTTTTTGGAAGATGGGATGAGACAAATATGTTAAAATCTCGAAATGTAATGACTGGATTATCAACATCTGCATTTGCTGTTTTTGCGGTAATGCCCATCTGTTCATGTCCGAAAATTCCAACATGGTCTGGAATCCAACAGAATTTTACAACATACTGTTTTTTTTTTTATATTCCATCAGCTAAGAGAAAAACGGGTTTAAACCGGCCAATAGCAATACAACTTTTGATACTGTCCATATAAAATGTGAAAAATTCATTGGCATGGCCACATTATCTATGATCCTTGGAGTGGCTGCTGCAAGAGCTAGCGCGCACTTTTACAAACATATGCGACACGCTACTTAACGCGTTATGTACGAAAAAGTTTATCTTAGAATGATTAGAAGTTAACGCAGACGTTGAAGCTGGCAGCTTAACTTTTAAATGATATGTATATATATATATATATATATATATATATAGAAACTCGCCTCTTAGTTCAAGTAAATCCTCAGTCAGAGTCTCAGAAATGAACTCAGTATAATTTAGTACACATGGTAAAATAAATCCAATGAAAAATATCATAGTCAAGGTTTCCCTTAGGCGTCACTGGAAATTTCATGAGCTTCCTGATGTTCAAATAAAATAAAAGGGGTGGTCAAAAATTGACCATAAGAGAAAATGAAAATGACTAATTTTTACTAAAATTCTAGCCCAGTGACATAACCACTAAAGGGGCTCATTAAAATCAGAGACCCCAATATTTGGGGAAGACTTAGGGTACCTAATGAATTCTATTAGCTATATGCGTCAGCATGACCAGTGTATTTTACAGTTAATAGGCATTGTTTACGACATTGTGGTAATAATAGGTCTAATATACAGTCTTCAATTTTATTCAATGTGATAGTTCCTGATCGCAATAATATAAGCAAAAAATGTCACATACTTTTGAATGGTGTATCCGAATTAAAGGGCAGAAAAGTGTTGGCTGCTTGAAATACCTTCAGCTTGCAGGCTAATCCACATTGCGTTACTGTTATTTCATAGTCTGTATAAAGCAAACAGAGGGTACCGTAAATCCATGCGAAATAGAAAAATTGCAGGAATTCAAACCTTTCCATTTTGGTTACGAGTCTCATCTACAGCGTGATGACAGTTTACAAGTTCAGTATGCAGCTAGTCCCACACTCATGGGATTTGGTGCAGAGATAAAATTGGCATACGACACCACGAGGCAGACTGAAAGCAAGTAGTTTCCAGCATTGAACGATTGGCGTTGTAAAGCTGAATCCATTAATATAAAGCTATTTGCTATCCGTTACTGAATCACCAGACACAAGGAGGCGTAAATCAGTTTGGTAAGGCAACAAAGTTGTATCTTTTGGTGATTGTGGGTAGGTGGAACGTGGTCGCTTGGTTTAGCCCAACGTAAAAGTATTTTAGTAAAGCAAACTTACAAGATATTTAAGGTCAAACATTTCAACAATGCATCTCCACAGATAGAAAATAGTGAACAATTCTTCGCTGGCACAATCATATCAGAAAATTCAAATGGGAACCTATATATTGGATGAATAGTGGCTGTGTCCAGCGGGACGAGACAGCTACTAAGCAGTCATGACAACTAGTCTACATTGCTCACAGTAATGCATCAGCGCTTGGGTGGTGAGTGACACCAGAGTTACGTAAATCCAGCTTTGGCGTCACCACAAATTAACCAAGAATGTGTAAAATATTCTTAGCCTCTTAACTCATTTAATGTTCAGTTTACAATTTCAGTTATTTCCTGTTATTCACATCGATACTACATTTCTGAATTAACGCGTTAAGGATAATTGGACTTCAGTGCCTTATCATTATTAAACCACGTTCAATCATGTATAAACATCACTTACTATCAGGCTAATTATTGCGTCTTCGAAATCAGCGGGAATAAGTTTACGTTTTAAATGACTTAAAGTACCCAGGGTCGGCTCCAACCGGTGCTCTGTTCAATACGAATCATTTCATAGTGGGAGTCCCTCCTTGTATGAAACCCGCATGTAATTTATAAACATGGAAAAATAGGAAAAAATATATTATATCCCAGGATACCATGGTAATTATTATTGTTAAAATTAAACATAAACCAAAGACAAAATAGAGAGAAATCCCGTAATTTGAGTTCGAATACCAGGAAATTAATCACAAATCAAATCAATAGTATTTTACGCTGTTTGACACTCAAAATTCCATCATTCATTTATTTAGCCCTGCAGTGGTTCAATATTAAATGCCCGATCAAGCCTAAGCGAGGCCCAGGGCCTAGTATTCATTCAGGCCCCTTTCCCATGCACTCCCAACAAAATTATTAAATAAGTAACAAATACAAAGTCTTGTTGCATATAGTACCTGCATAATCAATAGATTACATCATTTTCAATGACATCTAAGTTATAATTAGGAAAAATGTAATATTAATAAATTACAAAAGCTATAATTAGAAAATTATATAATTTAAAGTACCACATATGAAATTCAGGGCCCCTCCAATAATATGGGGCACAGGGCCACGGCCCGGAGGCGCCTGCGTTAATCAGGTCTTGACAATGCTAACGCATTCGCCAGCTTACCATTCATACGGGTTTAACTTCCAACAGTAAAAAAAAGGAAACTTACAGACAGTTGTAGACCACATTATAGCCCGGAGTTTGGTTTCCCAGGCCTTGAAAGATTCGAATTTCTCGAGAAAATGCAGGTCTACTGCCCGCCCCATGGTGGCGTAATAATAACGCATTCGATTTTCATGCCAATAACCCGGGTGTGACTCCCAGTGCTATCCTAAAATGTAAGCTGTCCTTGCCCCACAAAAATACAATAAACCATCTGCTCACCCTAGGTCGGGGTTTGGTTACTAACTTTAACGATTTTAAATGGCGAAGGTGGAATATTTTCTGAAAAAAAAGTTGACGAAAACGCAATGAAAAACCTGAAATTTACTAATGGGGACTGAAAGATTGCCAAAGGTCATAGAAAGTTCCCCAACAAGCCATATGGACATGAATGTAGCTGGATGACTCTGTGCTCCTAGCAGGACCGTCCAGCTTACGCCACTAGTTAAGGACATATTTTTCCTTGTGAGTTATTTCAGCCAATTTTACGCCTCTCTTCGATTGGGGCGTGGCGTGGGCCTTCCTTGCCTCCCCTAGCTACGACCCTGCATATGGATATCCACCCACCCACCCACTCATTCGCTCGTATCTATATATCTAGATATATATAATTTACAGCTCAAAACGTCACCACCAATCATTTGGAAACTGACAGATAAATTGACGTGACCTCTTAATTAAAAGAGTTGTTTAAATCACAACCAAGCTGCCTGAAAACACTAAAACTCGTTAAGTTTGAAAATCATGATCTTAACTTGGGGCCATGTGGTGCTATAGAGATAACGCATTCACCCAGCATTCCGTTAAGCTGAGCTTAACCCCCAAAGGTGTCACTAATAAAGGTTATTGACTAATTTTCTACCGAAGTATAGAGTTTGGTTCCCTAGGTCTTAAAGAGTTTGGATTCTTTGAATAAGTTTAGCTTCACTGCCTTGCTGTGGCGCAACGCGTTTCTCTGCTAACTGCTAACGGTATTGTGGTGGCGTGGCACTTTTCTGTGTAGTATAGTTGGAGTTTGGTTCCCTCGAAAGTCGGGGTTCAGATTTCTTCGAAAGCTGTGAATCTCTGTGTATCATATGTTTTATATCCTTTCGTGGTAAATTAAAGTTAAATATGGTTTGAATCTCCGACCAATTTGCACGACGTTCTTATCAGAGCATAAAGTATTTTGTTCACGAATACAGCTTTTTTTATTCATGGGTTTCAGACACATTTTAAGTATAAAATGCATGCAATACTGTACAATTATATTTCTAATATGTGTTAATCGAAATATTAATAAATGAATCTGTAATAGATGCAAAATAATAATAATGCATATATGAATGTATTTCGAATTTTAATAACGTCTTTATATATTGATCTCTCGTTCTGAGGCAGCGAGTAAGAAGGGCCACCTATTAGCAGTGCATCAAATTGATCAATGACCTAATCTTTTCAGTTACGATAGGTGGGAAAAACAGTTCATTAATTCAATTAGGGAATGACTTGGCCCAATTCTAGTCAGGGCCGAATTATCGCATAGACGAAAAAGACGAATCTCCAGGGCTTGCTTTTTTGTTAGGTTACCCGGTGCGGTGAAGACTCCAACTGCTGAAAAATGATTTCCAATCAGAACTTATCACTTGTGCAGCAATTTTATGATGGTGCGAATTTCAGCGAATTTCAGAGTTTTTGTATGTGTCTTGCATGCAAATATGTTATTTGTACCTTCATTTTCGTAGTTTGAAGTTTAAATTCCATAACGGATTTAGTGAGCTATCGGATATAGCGAGCAATTTTATTGGTCCTTAAATCCTCGTTATATACGCTTCCTACTTTAATATCACGGGATTAATTTATATTCCAAGGGGGCCCCGGAAAAACTTGTCTAGGATACTATGAAACCTTTATCCGACCCTACCTGTATTTCATGCACATAGATGTGTTGTTCGTTCTGAAAAGAAGTCTGATGGAACAGCTAGAAATAACCGGAGGTGAAGTAACAAACGGGCTAGTCGATTACAGCAGAGTAGGACTCCAATTTCAGATCTTGCTTTTGGCAAACTTTTGTCAGCGCCAAAATCAAGTTCTAAAATTGGAGTCCTCTTCTACTGTAATGGGCTAGCCCGTTTGTGACGTCACCTCATGTTAATTTTAGTTTTTCTAACTGCTCCATCGGACTTTTTTCGTCAAAAGACAATACGTCCCGCACATAGTCCTATCACTATTTCAGGCTACACACATTGTTTTAATCCTTTATTTCCTTTTCAACGATTAATTTTTATTTTTTTTTAAATGTATGTCTTTTTGCATGTGTCCTGATGCCAGCAATTAACATAGGAAAGCTCTATTGGAATCTATGATAGCGATTTCTTACCAAAACCCTA
>QLNU02015003.1:88878412-88908548 GCA_006491805.2 Dysdera silvatica
GAGGTGCAAAAAAGAACGCTTACTCAGAGATCTCATAAAGATCGCACTGCTCACTGTAGTCCGGGGTTTGGTTCCCTAGGCCTTAAGAGGTTCGGATTCCTCGGAAAACAGTAGGTCCCGGCGCAGCATGACCATTGTAGTCTTTGAGCCGTAAAACCACAAAACAAATGAAACTCAAACTCTGATCGATTAATGTATAACAAACACCTCATTTCAACTTTCTGGAATACTCACATATCACCTTAGCGATTATCTGCCGATCTTTCTTGCCATTAATGCCAAAAATATGCACTTTTTGAAAGTTAAAAATGAATGCGTTATTAGGGATCTTTCTGATACTAACAACCCTCTTCAAAAATGGACTTTCACTCTTTGACTGGTCACCAGTTCTTACATCGAACCATGCCCAAGACTCTTATAGTCTTTACTTTCGAATTTTCAATGGTTTATACAACACATTCTTTCGCATAAAAAAATAACCAGGTCTAAACGAACTAGAAAACCCTGAACCACCAATCAACTTCTGAGAGAGAGATAAGAATTAAAAACAAACTGTTTTCAAAATTCTTTAAAAGCAAGTCTTTAGATCATCTTTCCGCATTTCGTACATATCAAAATAAATTAAATTTAAATTGGCCAAACGTTTGTACTTCAATAAATTTTTCATCAACTCGGATAAAAAAAGATCTGGTCAAAGCTCAACGAACTTTTTGATGAAACTAAAACCACCAAAAATCAAATTTCAAATTTTCATCAGGAGACACAAACCATCACTAACCAAAAACAAATACTCACAGCATTTACTAATTATTTTATTGACTTTCCCTTCAATCTAATTAAGAATTAAAGTGATATGTCACTGATAAGGAAAGATTGCTTTGATTACAATGACTCATTATTTCTATCAACGACTCATCTATTCAATGACTCATTATTTCTATCAACGACTCATCTATTCAATGACATTATTTCTATCAACAATCACAATCCATGAACTCTTGGTGATATTCAAAGAAACTAACCCCAAAACAGACCCAACTCATGATCAAATCCACCTCATTGTTGTAAAATACATTTTAGATATCATCGAACTTCCTGTCCTTCATATTTATAATCTTATTTTCTGTACAGGAATCCTACCGCGTGATTTTAAAATTGCTGACGTTATTCCCATATATAAAAAGGGTTCTAGAACTGACATTCCCAACCATGGGCCAATTTCAGTACTGACAATTTTTGTAAAAATCTTCGAGAAATTACTCTTTAATAGACTTCATGCTTACTTCTCGTCCCATAAAATAATTTACAAAATCAGTTTGGATTCATTAAAGGTAAATCTACTGATCGGTTTCTCCTTCCAGCCACTAATTTTATTTATTCAGATATAGATTTCAAACAATCTTCTGTTGGCGCATTCTTCGATTTGTCAAGAGCTTTCGATACTATCAATCGCAATAGACTTCTTTTCAAACTTGAATTGGCCGGTTTCCGTGGTCTTACCAACAACCTTCTCAGAAACTACTTGATAAACAGAGATCAATTCGTGCACATATGTGGCTGCCGCTCTGCATTACGTCATACACTCTGCAGTGTTCCACAGGGATCGGTCTTAGTGCCTCTACTATTCAACTTCTACAATAATGATATCTTCTATCTATCAACGCCTCACAAACATATATGGTTAGCCGAAGATACCAATATCTCCTTTAAAAGCACCGAAATCAACACGCTAATCTCTTTGGCTAATACTAATGTCCAGAATTTTACTAATTTCTTTAAAAGTAACTGTCTAATACTCAATACCTCAAAGACTAAACGCCTTCTTTTTACCAACAAAAAAATATAAACCCTAAACAATTTAATCTCAGTATAAATAATATAATGCTTTCAATTTCACAAAATATAAACTTTCTTTGTGTAACTCTTCAATCCAACCTTAAATAGGATATTCACGTTAACAATATCTGTAACAAAATTAATAGAAATATCGAAGTGATTCGAAATGTCAGCTATTACTTACTAGTCTCGCTTCTTCTTGAACTTTACTGTTCTATGATTTTTTCTTTTCTTTACTATTGCCTTCTGATATGGGTAAACACTTCCAAGTCTAATCTCATTAGACTTACCAGACTGCAAAAAAGATTCCTCCGCCTCCTAAATTATCAATCTCATACTTCTAGAACTATTGAACTAGCTTACGATCATCATCATATGTTATTCATCGAAAAATTATTTACGTATAAAACTTCCATCTTCATGTTTAACACCATATGAAATGGCACTCATTCTAATCTCATTTCACTGCGCTTTCCTGGTCATACCCACTCTACAAGAAATCTGAATGATCTGATCCCAGGGTATTCACGAACGAAACTTGGACTCTCGCTCATCTGTTGCTTTGGCCCTAGGGTGTGGGATCTTCTTCCTAACTCACTTAAATCTATTTATTCTTTTGCTCAATATAAAAAACTCATCCGCAGACATCTATTGGATAGAGAAATATAATATCACTACATCTTTCTCTATTTATACCTTCCATACTTTTGCTAAACAACCAAGTCTTTTATCTTATTGTATTTAGTTTATTTATTGTATGTTTAGTTTGTATATTGTATTTATGACTTCCGCTTATTATATCCAATCCTGGGCAGCGGGGGCTTTGTCAGACCCTAAAGTCTTTACCCTTTGCTGTCAAGACGGATTAACCTATCTGATAAATTGTAAATAATCATCACTTTAAATAAAAAAATAATTTTATTTATAATTATATTTTGAATCCGTCTGAATATAGTTTGATTCGATTCGATTTCTTCAAGGCTCAATTCTAGAGTGAGGAAAATCTACATTATGAAGTTATACCAAATACAGACCCAAGTTTTTCCTGATGTCGGAGACGATATTGTGCGGTAACATTGAAAAATGTACCAATACAAATGCTTTCAAATGAAACTCAACTGTGAAAATTCCATTGAATACGGATTACATTACATATTTAAAAAAGTCTGCAAAATAATCTTTTTACTTGGAAACAAATACAAATAACTTTAATGAAATTGATTTCTTTCGGGTTAATTAGAATTGTAGTAAAGAACGCAATGTTGTCAATCCATTGCAATTGACGATAAGATCATAGTAATATGTTCCTTACCAAAGGAGCTTTGGCCATTTCATCTCTAATAAATTCACAACTCTCATTATGAGCCGAGGTGCGCTGCTTGCAAAATTAACAATTTTACAACCACCTCGTCATTTCGAGATAACTTTGTTGCGAACAGCGGCTGTTGTACTACAGGTTTCCTTCCTGTATTCTAACCTAATGACTCATGTACTAAAGATGAAATTCTCTTTCTCTGAAATTGACGCACAATTGTAATTAACGAGCTTTGGTTAATTACAACGTGACACTTTGAAGTTCGAACCGGAATATCGCGAAGCATTCGTCGATAGCATTAACGATCGAGTCTTTACATATTAGTAGATGCAACATATTACAAGTCTTGGAGCTTTCGTCAACGTTGCTTTAAACTTACACCGATGCATATTAAATGATCTAGTTCTAAAAATATCATTTTGTTATGTTTATCCAAATCTAAGAGCGTAACACGGCTTATTACTTTTTTAGAAGGAATTACCCGTCTAACAAACGAAATATTACTTATGCTTGTTCGGCGCAAAATGACATTTCTTACCCTTGCGCTATAAAACTAACCAAGCATTTGTCATGCTTGTCCTTGTTCATGGATCTTTTCTAATTACAATACCTGTACTTGTAATCTTTTTACCGCGCTAATAGAAATGACAATGTTTTCTTAATACACAAGTGTTCTTCGTTTTGATATTTGAATTGAAAACCCATACCACTACAGATTCAGAAAAACGCGGTAATATTCACAAAGAAAGCAAAGAAAGCACAAGAAATAAAGAAAGCGAAAACCTATTACAAACAAAAAATTGCAATATTGATCGAGACTAGAAATTCGCCAAAATTATGTATTGGATATGTAAGGAAAGACTGGAAATTTAATCAACAGAAAATAATAGACCCGAAATGATATAAAGTATAAATATCTCTCAGTATTTGAAGTTCTTTTCTTTTTTTAATCATGCTTAATACCTCATTTGAAAAAATGTTTTTTTCCCGGTTTTTTCAGTGCAAAATCATTTTTTCAAAAGTCAAATAAATTGTTATTCCTAAATTTAACATTTGTATCGCATAGATTGTACCTGCAAATGCATATATTTCAGTTAATATAGAGCACCCTACTCTGAATTTTTATGTAACGATGTGTGAAATATTTTTTAGGGTCTATAAAAATTGTGGCGATTGTTCGTTTTTTTAAATTAAAGATACGACTTTTTAGATACAACAAGCAAAAATACTTCTAAAACTCGCGTGCATTCAATACATAAATAAGGTTTTAGTATTTTTTCGTCCTCCTTATCCATTGAAACTCTTTGTGCATGAGTCATCGATCACAATTGTAATCGTCGTCAACAATTTGTGATTTGGACAATTCGAAGAAAGCTGAAAAAAAGGAGGATTAAAAGGAAAATAGACGGTGAGGTTGGTTTTTCGACGAAGAATAGAAAGAAAGCAAATAACGCATAAATGTAGAAAAAATGGAATGACGGATAGCATGAAAATTACGGTCTCGGTTGGAGTCGAAAATCCAAAGAAGACCCTTCATTCATTTATTTCTCAATCTATTATGAAAAGACACGCTGGTTTGCTAATGGAAATTGAAAAACGCAATTTATAATAACAGTTTGATTTTTTTTGTGCCCACAAATGGCTCTGGGAAAACCCTGCAGCGTATTTGGGTCCTTCATTAATGTAACTTTATTAAATTCTAATTTTTAATGAGAATGTAATAACATGTGCTTAAAAAATATTTTGGGTTTAACCGAAAATAAATATACTTTAATGAACATACCAAGATCAGAATACTTTCCAATAATGAATAAATATACGTTCTCGCGAATGCACATTTCATTACATAGTTTCGTTCATTTGCGGAATGAAAATGCAAATCAGCTACAAATGATAAAATTTAGGTACATGATTACCTGATCACGACCTACCTCATATAGCTCAAACTGACCCTTACTTGAGAAACAATTTTTTATCAACTTTTTCAGGCGTAGTAATAGTAATACCGATGTTATGGCATGGTTAGATGGTGAAACGTTCGTAAAGAAAAGAAATGTTTTCTGCGTCTGATGGAACACGATCAAACGACCGTCTGCTATCCGGGCAGGTGCTCTTACCAACTGAGCTACAGACGACAAACACTCGTTTGAATGTTTGACGTCTGTAGCTCAGTTGGTAGGAGCACCTGTCCGGATAACAAGAGATCGTGCCCCACCAGACGCAAAAAACATTCTTTTCTTTACGAACGTTTCACCATCTAACCATGCCATAACATCGGCGTTCATATTACTAAGCCTAAAGAATGTTAATATAAATTGTTTCTTAATTTAATCTGCGTAGTGTCCGATAGGATAATTAAATGACCCTTATTTGCTGACATGAAAGGAGAATTTGTCTCAAAGGTATTTTCATTACCACCATAGAGTTATGGCCACGAGCGTTACCAAGTGGACTACATTAAGCAAAATTTGAGAAAAGGTACTTTAATTTTGTAGTGGCTGTATATCTTGAGAAACGTTTAATTAAAGAATATTTTCTTTATCTCGTATGTCTCTTACCGATCTTCCTTGTCAATATTCACTTCATGTTTATACGCGGTTTTCTTTACCACGGAATGTTTAACGGAAAGGGCAAGCATTGTTACTGCGATTACAACCAAGCTAATATAATAGCAACGTAATTAAGAAATTTGCATAAACAATTACTGATTTTTATAAGCAGGTTATAGTTCTTCGTACTATGGTAATTTTACATGTGAAATTATAAAGAATTTTAGTTTTGTTAGACTCTTCGTATCAATCAAAATTTTGATCAATTTATTTTTAATAAAAACAAAAAGATTTTTTCTTCATATTTATTTCAACAAAGAAAGGGATATTTTATTTAACGTTTGTAAGATCAGTTTTGAAACCGAAAAATAATAGAAATATTTTAAGAACATTAAATATTTTGCACTCTTTATATTTGCATCTACTAATTAATTCCATTCTTTTTCCATAACTGATAAGCGTGACACCGATTTTTGAGAAGTTTTGTGCGTAACATATTTTGTACAAAATTATAGCAAACATTATGAAGAGCCGTTAGTTACTTCTTTGTTGTGATCTATGATATTCCGCAGGAATTACTTTCAAATTACATTAGTTTCTTGGCTGTCTTTAATCCAATCATAATAGATATCCGTTCATCCGAAAGAAACGGACACGTCGTTTGTCAAAATGACGAAAATAATGAAATTATGGTGACAAAAAGTCAGAAAGAATGAGAGATGAGCGTAAAGATGGTCAGCTTGAAAGACCTTGGCAATTTCATTTGTTTTAAGGCGGTGAAAGCAGATTTGTATCATGATCATTCCATGTAGCAAAGAAAGCTCACTAACATTAAAATCTTCTTTCTGGTTGTTCTAGCTAATCTCAATTAATATACATTTGATTTTGTATGAACATATATGTCATGTATTCAAAAGCACTCTTACATATCGATCCAACATATTGCATATCGATTAGACGGATGTTAAGTTTGGTTTCAACGCTTTATTAAGTAAGGGTTTGTATCTTTGTTTATATTGTATCGCCCCGTTCGATACGACATAAAAATAAGTCGTATGCACGTCTACTGTATTGAACAGAATTACATCAAAGCGTTGAAGTAATTTTCTTACTGCTATATAATCCGTTGCATAAATTACACATGGCAACATATTTCGGCCCCTGTCCGTAATTTACGAGCCAACACCGAGAACTTTGCTCTGTCCAGATGATATAATTTGGAAAGTGCACTCGATGGAATTACTTAAGTAAAGGAAGGTACAAACGAACAGTTTTATCGTTCACAAATTTTTGTGCTTGACACCACAGCGTCAAAACTTTTGTTGAGATCTGCAGACAAGAATATCTAGAAGGCAAGGTCGTTACAGAAAGACAGCTGACAAAATTTTGGATGGCGATAAAAATAGTTGTCTTTGTTTATGACTTACTTAGTAGTAAATGTGGGATAAAGGAATTTTGAATTCGTCTTAAAGCGAAGCCTCGTCCTCACGAAATTTTTTTTATTTCGGATGAACGATGTTAAAGTTAGCCAAATTTCTACATTTGCACTTGAGTAAAGTATATTTCTTCCCTAAGTGAAACTTTATATGTCGGAGAGAATTTAGTAAACAATTATTTTCTCAAAAAAGCTGGGAGATTTTATCGAACGAATGTAGTATCATAAGGCTAAGCTGGATATTTTAAAATATTAGATAAATTATTTTTACTAATTCTTCTGATTATAATATTGATATTTAAATTTGCTTTCGTCTAGAGCAAATAAACTCGTGTCAACGATTAAAATTACACTCAAAGTTATTTCAATGGAAGAAGTAGTTTGCTCTGTAACTCTCGATGTATTTTATTTATAAAAAAAAAATTTGCAAGGAAACTAAAGAGCTACAAATATTTCACAAGATTACCACAAAAAAAGTGGTTTTAGGCGTATTATGAAAGAGAATTTACGATAAGAATTACACAAAAATTAAAGGTAGAAAACAAAAATCAGTAAAAAACAGATTTAAGATAACAAATTTTATTACATAAACATCAACAAACATTTTCGAATAATTATGCATGTCTATGTGAGAAATTTTGTTATTCGTTTTTAAAGAATTTTTAAAGAACAGTTTTTTCATTTTTTTTGTGTTTTTTATTGTTTGATTGTATTTTTTGTAAAGAACAGTTTTTCTAAGGATTTTTCTTAACGACTTTCAATGTCTACGTGAATTTTAATCGTAGATTCTCCTTCATAGGATGCCTGAAAAATTTTGATTTGTTCTGATTCTGTCAAATGTTTATAACTCTTTCTTTTTGTGTAAAATAAATTTTTATAAAAGAAGTACATCGAGAGTTACAGAGCTCATATATACCTCTCCTACTGAGATAACATTAACTGTAACCATAATTTTGGACATGAGTTTATTACAATATTACAATTCGCGGATAATTTTCATCCGCGAAATGTTCACAAGATAGAATCCACAATTTTTGACACCAAAATATCATTGGCTTTCCTAAGTTTATCCCCGCCCACATTTCAACTGAGATTATAAATTTTCCAAAGTTAAAATAGAAGCTTGTTGTCATTTAAAATGAGGTGTTATTTATTCTACGTTTTCAGAAAGTTCGAAAAACATGAGCCAAAATTAAAAAATAAAATCTATGAAGATTACTGGATGCCGAAATATCTGTTGTAAACTGGAGCGAATAGTTCAATTACTGACAAATTTAAAATCTTTAATTTGCGCTTATTGGGGAAAATTCATTATTACTTAAAGTATTCTGCTTCATTATTGCTAAAATATTCTGCTTTAGTATTACTAATAGTATTTTGCTTCATTATTGCTAAAAGCATTCTGCTTGATTTTTACTAAAAGCGTTCTGCTTAATCAATACTAAAAGTATTCTGCTTCATCAATACTAAAAGTATTCTTCTCCACTATTACTAAAAGTATCCCGCTTTATTATTACTAAGAGTATTCTGCTTCATTATTACTAAAAATATTCTGCTTCATTATTACTAAAAGTATTCTGCGCATAAGCTGTCATGTTTTTCTTCTCGTTATTATTTAGTTTTGTGGTTTTATTAGTGTAAGTACTATTCTTGCTAAGCGTCTTAAGAAATAATACATGGTCATAAACAAGAAAATCTTCAACAAATACATTTCGAAATAAAGAACTCCTAAAAAGGCTACCTAACAGGCCCATTTCATAAAACCAAATTTTATATGAAATAAAATAAATATATATATTATTTATATATGTATATTATATAATTTATTTCAATAAATAAAGGATTTCAAACTGATCGCTTGTGATTATTAAATTGATTGATTTAATTGACTCGGTAATTTATTTTCCTTCACCATTAATTACAACGTATCGCAGTTATTTTGCTTATAATATCATATCATATTGCGCCGGGACCTATAATTTTTCGAAAAATTTTAACTTTTTAAGACCTGGGGAACGAACCCCCAGACTACGGGGCGTAGTTAATAGGTAAGTGTTCATTTTTGGCGCACTTGAGTGTCGAATCTCGGATAACCGTACGATAGGCAAAATCGTTACAACTGCATCACTGCGGACCTGAAAATATTTGAAAGATAAGATTTTTTAATAAGAATTGGCAGATTAATTTACAAGTTTGAAATTGTATAAATGATAATATTCACGATATTTATCTAAGAATTCCTTAATTTCCAAATTCTTTAATTCGTTCGCAATCTTTTTTTAAATATTCGTTAACTGGAAAGCATTCTGAAATACTTTACTTTCTGACACTTGAGACCAGTTTTACGAAGAGCTCGGGAAATTAAATTTCATACGGAAAAAATTTTAAACTGGAAATAATATTCTGACTCCGGAATAAAAAAATGGCCGAATTCCGGAATCCCAAATGTGCTTCCATAGTTCCTGTTACTAAAAAGAAGACGCTGGAATTTAAGACGGAAACATTCCGGAAAGAAATGGAAAATAAAGGCAAGAAATCCGATAAATGGTCCAGATGGGACATTCTGAAGACTATTCAAGTTACTTTTGAAATCCGAGTCCAAGTACCCGTTTCGAAAACATTTGCAATTTTGTTAAGCCAGCAAAAGTCTCTATGTCAAAAATAGTTTAAAATTCATGGACTTCATCTTCTCTGCGAAAAAAAATACAGAATTTTTCTAACAAATAAAATAATAAAAAAAAAATCCATGAAATAAAATATTGAAATGAATTGTGCAAGAATACAAATGAATAAGTTTTGGATTTTGCTGAAGAATTATTTTTTAAGTATGGCAAAAGTACAGTAAAGGATGAAACTTAAACACAGATATTAAATTAACGATGTCAAACAATCACGACGCCAATGTTATGGTATGATTAGATGGTGAAACGTTCGAAAGAAAATAAATATTTCTGCGTACGGTGGGACCTGAACCCACGACCTTCCACCGAAGACAGAAATATTTATTTTCTTTCGAACGTTTCACCATCTAATCACGCCATACCATCGGCGTTGGTATCACTACGCCAATAAACGTTGATTGATTGACATTGTTGTTTGATTTAATCTGCGTAGTGTTCGATTTATATAATGAAAATAATCTTATTAAATGTTAAAAATTATTCGTAAGAAAATAATGATTGCCTGGTGGGACCCCCAACCCACCACCTCTTGATTTCCGATCAGGTGCTCTACCTACTAAGCTACAGGTGACGCAAGTATTTTCTCCCTAGGCGTATATATATATATATAAAAAGTTTTCCTCGCCCATTCTTGGCGGAAACAGGCTTTGGGACGGGCAGAGCGCCATGTTCCCAAGCCTCTTTTTACATCACTTCTTAATGTGCCATGTCTAGAAACTTCCTGACAATGTGACACGTGTTTAGGATTGTGGCTTTTTGTATTTCAATGTAGGTGTTTGGGTCAATGTTGAGTATCTCCAAATTCGTCGCAAGCGTTTTTGGTACTATCCCTGTTGCTGAGATGACTAACGGGATGATGAGGATCTTTTCCATACCCCATATATCTCGTACTTCATGTCTGAGATCTTGGTACTTGGTGATTTTCGTTGTGTAGGTTGTCTGTATGTTATTGGTGTTGGGTACTGCTATGTCGATTAAGTACGTGGTCTTATTCGATTTATCGACGAGGGTTATGTCAGGACGGTTATGTGGGACTGTCTTGTCTGTTATGATTGCTCTATCCCAGTAAAGCTTGTGTGTTTCGTTCTCATGCACGGTCTCTGGCTCATATTTGTAGTACGGGCATTTTTCTGTCAGAAAGCCAGCATTCGCTGCCAATTTCTGGTGGACTATTTTCGCTACTTGATCGTGTCTATGTTTGTAGTCTGACTGCGCAAGGATCTTGCATCCTGCCATCACGTGTTGGATTGTCTCCGATGCCGCATGACAGTGTCTGCATTTGTCGCTTTCTATGTCTTTTCTCTGGATGAATTTCTGATTGTTCCTTGTTGCGATCACTTGGTCTTGGATGGCTAGCATGAATCCTTCTGTCTCTGGCTGGAGAGTGCCTTTGGCCAGCCAAGAATTTGATGCCTTTTTGTCAACGTGTGGTTGTTGCAGGTCATTGTAGTGCCTGCCATGTAATGGTTTTCCGGCCCAAGTTCTCAGTTTCTGTTCGTTGGCTGTTTCGAGGACACGCTCTTCGGTACTACACAGGTTTAGTGGCGTGTAATTTGCATCTGCTTGTATTATGGCTTGGATGAGTGGCGATCGGGGACTCTTCAACTGGAAGTATTGCCTCATGCTCTGGATCTGCTTGTCATGTAAGTCTTTGAGGTCCGCTTGTCCGCGTCCTCCTTCTTCCCGGGGTAGTGTTTGCCGTTCAATTGCCGTTGCAGGGTGTAGTTGTCCGGCTCTTCTCTGGATGGTTCTCATTTTCCGCTGGAGTTGTTCTAGTTCAGTGTTGGACCATTTGATGATCCCGAAGGAGTAGGTGAGCACTGGTACCGCATATGCGTTAATTGCTTGCGTGGTGTTCTTCCCGCTCAGTTTCGTCTTCACAATGCTTCTAAGTCTTTCTTGGAATGCTTGCGTGAGCTGGACTTTGACTTTCTTGTGCTCCTGTTGCCGTTTTTGCATTATCCCTAGGTATTTGTAGGTTTCGCCCTCGTCCAAGGTCTTCAGTAGTCTCCCGTCTTCGAGTTCGATGCCTGGTAAATCTTCTTTGCTATTCTTCTGTATTTTGCACTTATCGAGGCCGAATTCCATTCCTATGTCCTTGGAGAATGTCTCTGTTATACTGATGAGTTGTCGGAGTTGGGTGATGGTTGGCGCGTATAGCTTGATGTCATCTACGTACATGAGGTGGGAGACTTTATGTAGGTTTCTCTTGTCTTTCTTCAGCATGTATCCGTATTTACTTGTGTTCAGCATCCTTGACAAGGGGTTTAACGCCAAGCAGAACCACTGGGGGCTTAGTGCGTCTCCTTGAAAGATTCCGCGGCGGATGGGGATCTCGGCCGTTTCTATTTTACTGTCTGGCGTGTTTAGCTGTAACCGGGTTCTCCATTGTTTCATGCTGCTCTGTAGGAATCGGATGATTGAGGGATGCACTTTGTATATGCTGAGTATTTCAAGGAGCCACGAGTGCGGAACAGAGTCGAAAGCCTTCTTGTAGTCTATGTATGCGGTGTTGAGTTTTCGCTTTTGTTTTCTTGCTTGTTCCAGGATAACTGAGTCGATGATTAGCTGCTCTTTACACCCCAGAGTCCCTTTCTGGCATCCCTTTTGTTCTTCGGTCATTAAGTTGTTGCTTTCGCTGTGCCGGCTTATTTTTTCAGAGATGCACCCCGTGAGTATCTTGTACAGGGTGTTCAGGCACGTAATGGGTCGGTATTTCGCTGGGTTACTGGTATCCTGGTCCTTCGGTAGGAGGTAAGTTATTCCCTTGCAGAGGAATTCAGCAATGGGCGCTGGTAAATTTCTTGTACCAGAAGTTGTGTATGCCGTCAATACCCGGGGCTTTCCAGTTGTGCGTACGTTGGATTACCTGCTGGAGTTCCTCTATCGTGATGCCCGTGTACTCCATCTCCTCTATTCCTCTCGTAGCCTCCATTTCTTGCTGAATCCAGGGGGCGCTTTTGTGCTGTACTTCATTGGACCATAGTGTCTTCCAGAAGGTCTCTATTTCTGCTGGCTTTGGGGCTTCGTACTTGTCTTTGTTCGCTGGGGTCTCTCGAAGCTTCCTGTAGAAGGCCTTCTGGTTTGCTTGGAATTGCATGTTCTGTTGTTTTCTGTTGGTATAGTCTTTGTATCTTCGGAGTCTTCTGGCGTATACACCCAGTTTTTGTTTGAGGGTATCCAGATATTCGCTGATGTGTTTATTGGGCTCTTCGTGTCTTGTATGAATCCTATTTCTCTTAAGGGCCATCTTCACTTTCCTCACTAATTTCTTACTCCTATTTCCCTGCATGTACTGGGTTATTCGCCCTATGCTGCTGCGGAGCTCTTCTATTCTTTTCTCCAGTCTCACTTGCCATGGTGGTTGGGCTTTGTTTCCTCTGTTACTTCGGCCTTCGTTCCTTACTTCGTACCCATTGGCGCGTGATGCCGCTACTGCTGCACAGTATATGGCGGTGTGTATTTCCTGTAGGGAGTTGTGGTTCTGTAGGTGTAGTGGTAGAGTATGTTCATTGAGGATCTTGGTTGCTTTGCAGAGTTTCCAAGATGCCGGTTGGCGTGGTATTCTTGGCCTTGTTGCGGCATCCGAGCCTTCATATTCCGCCAGGGCACATTGGAAACCTTCTTCCATTTTCTCCACGTCCCTCCTCTCTTCTTCTTCTATGCTCGGTTGGAGCGGTTCTCTTCCGCTACTAGCTGGTGCTTCAGGGTTGGCCACACTGGTTGACGTGTTTGCCAGGTCATTGGCGACTTCATCTCTTAACCTTTGTAGTATGGGCTCTGCTAAGAGATTTCTGGTTATTATGTTCCTGCGTTGGGTTGTTATCCTTTCTATACTGATGTCCAGGTGTGGGTACTGTTGTGCGAATTTGGCGTGAAGTGTGGGTCTGTAATTTGTCATGTCTGTTTCCAGCTTTGTAATCGTATAGTAGGTGCGCATGATGTAGGTGTTCATATCTATTGTCCATGACATGCGCTGGCGTGGTCTTTCAGCCCTAGTGGTTGCACCTATACTAGGCTGCAAAGCACTTTGGGCTGTGTTGGTTCTAGTAGCCGTACAGTTGGAGGCGCCGCTACAACCGCCGACACCTCCAAGGAGAGACTGTTGCATATTTTTCGAACTGGCCCCTCTGCTTAAAACTCGAACGCGGTTCTGATTTAAGAGCGCGACAACCGATGCTCCATTCATATTTTCATTATGGTTCATATCATCAGAGTCTGAGATAGCCTTTTTCAAGCCGCCGTTGTATCGGGGTGGCATTCCAATGAAATTTCGGATGCTGTTGTGACGTCAGATGGCTACAAATCCGGTTTTTAGCAACCTAGTGGTATTTTTAATTGGTTATATTTATATATATATATATATAGCTTTCCATCGACAAGTTTTCTTATTGGTGAGGCAGTGCTGTGACTATTGTCACCAAGCGACAAGTTAAAGAAGCAAGACTGTAAGATATAACGAACTAGATTTTAATATTTTTTAAAGCAAGGATTTTTTCATATTAACCGATGATGTGGCAAAATAAGTATTAAATTACTCGTAAGGAAAAGAATGATTTTCCCAGGCGCCTGGTGGTCCCGAACCCACAACTCCTCTGATTGCCGGTCAAGTGATAATTTAACATCTATTGTTGCCACATCATCGGCTAATATGAAAAAATAGTAGCTTTATTAGTATTAAAATCAGTTCGTCATATCGGGCAATCTTGCTTCTTTGACTGTCGCTTTAACGGTAACGGTAGCGCACATGTGCACAACATAGCGAACCTGTGCATGGAAAGCGTATATATATATATGTACTCGTAAGGGACAGAATGGTTGTGCCTGTAGTTTAGTATGTAGAGCATATAACCGGCAATCAGGAGGTCGTGGGTGTGAGTTCCCACCAGGCGCCGGAAAATCATGCTTTTTTTACGAGTAATTTAACTTCTATTTTTACCCATCATCGGCAAATGAAAAAATCGTTGCTTTAACATTAAACATTAGATAGTTGAATATGTGGAACCAGGATATCTGGGTCCAGTTTCTCCAAACGTTGAGAAAAAAATAAGTTAATAAATTAACGGAAGAAATAGAAACAATTAATAATTCCATTTCTCAAAGAACTAAGATTTCGGTGGTGAGGAGGACAATGCAAAAGCGGAATGGTTGTAATGATTTTTTGCATCAACGCCTCAAACAGAACATTTTGGGATGGCAACTAGGTTGGTTGTTGGTTGGTTGAATTTGATGACGTAAAGACAGCAAGTGTCATTATGCGGGAAACGAGGTGAAACATATATATGAGGTTTTGTTTCTTTGGGTTTTTATGGCGTAAGAGCATCTGAACTATATTGCTCCAAGCACAAAATTTTAAAATGAGAACTAATTAATACAACAATGGTATAAAACGTATTGCAGCACAATGAAATAGAACAATGTCATAAAATCTTATGTGCATAAACAACGATCTCAGCTAAGAAATTAAAAGCGATTCTATGATTAACGAAAATCACACGTATGTCACAAAGTTTTATGATCAGTTTGGTTAAAAGCAAATGAGCGCTGTTGGTTACAATTTGTGCAAATGGATAAAACATTAAAAATATACACCTTAGTCAATAAGTTTTGAATGAAGCTGAAGTTAAAGGACGGTAAAATTTCACTTTAGTTGCCATGTACAGCGGGTCAAAAAAAAAAAAAAATGCGATCACCTCCCGTTATTCTCATTCCTACGGACGTAGAAAAAACCAAATATGTCCTTGACCAAATATGTTGTTCTCGGAATAGTGTCTTCTATAAATATATGTGCATCTCTTTTGCATAAGGGGTCAGTCTTATATTAAAGTTTGGACCAACACGTTTTTTTAAGGGTAATACCCACTTTTGACAACGAATTCTGATTCTCCAGGTCAAAACACCTAGATTTCACATAAAATTTATATATTTTACTTAAGCCGCTGGGAAGTCTACTTGCTTTTTTTGTTTTACGGCTCAAAGTTACAGTGGTCATGCTGCGCCGGGACCTACAGTTTTCCGAGGAATCCGAACCTCTTAAGGCCTAGGGAACCAAACCCCGGACTACAGTGAGCAGTGCGATCTTTATGAGATCTCTGAGTAAGCGTTCTTTGCACTGCTGGGAGTCGAACCCGGATTAGCGGCGCACTAGGAGAACGCGTTACCACACTGCGCCACCGCAGGGCCTCTGGGAAGCTATGACTGCTTGAATTTCGAGTTCTAATGACTAAATTGATGCTGAAGTTTTCCTTTCATATTTTCGAAATAATTAGCTTATCCTAATAATTCATATCGTATGTTATAGCACTGATCGCCTAAATAAAACGTATCCCATCATTTATCTCTAAACGGATATTTAATATTAATTATTAATTATGAAAATCTTATTTGAAAAAAGAATATGGATTTAACGTGAGTAAAAAATTTTAACGGTATACCTGTAGCGCTATCAGAAACCTTAGTATGTGAATTTTTACTTCATTCCCTTTAGTATTTGTTTAAATACAGACCAATATTGAAAATTGCATCATTTTGAGGCTTTTTAGGGACCATTCATCAATTGCCGATGGAAACTGCTAAGGAGAAAATGCCTGAATTGCAGTGCGATGCACAAGTTTGGGATTCTTGGCTCTTGTGCGACGTATGATTAGACATTTTTGTTCAATTAATTGGACACACATATTTACCCGTATACTGCGCTATAAAAAATGGGAATTTTAATTGGACATCTGCAAAGGAAGAGCAGATGAAAATGGTTTTTCGCTTTTAAAACTTTTTTCAAAATTTTGATTGCTTATGAAACATGATAGCACGCCCTTTCTCTGTGATTCACTTATAAAACAGTTATTGGTTTGTTTGTTTGTTTGTTTGGCTTTTTTATGGCGCAAGAGCATCTTTAGTGTAAGGCTTTTATAAATCTTTATTTAAGGTTTTTTATGGCGCAAGAGGTTAGAAAATACGCCTTTCTTTGTTATATTAAATTATATTTCACGTGCGCGGAAAATGAGTTCTTGCTATATTACATCGCAAATTGTTTCGGTGGTATTGATTTAATTTAACTAATGATATTAACGTTTAATTGTCGTTTATGCTGCTCAGTGGCGTAGATAACTGTCTTCTTGGAAGGGAGGGCAGACCCAATAGCCGATACCAGACTACCATTTTATGGTGGGGGGGTTACTCTGACGGACAGAATTTGCCATGTTCTTGGAATAACACCCTTCATTTATCATGAAAGTTGGAAATTTTTACAGTGAAAAAATATATTTTGGGGGTCATGACCCTGTGACCACCCTCCTGTGTCTGCCCTTGGGCAGATCCCTGATGTATATAATGTTTGTGTTCCAAGAAAAAAATTTAAAGCGATTTCTGATGTTATTGAGGTTCAGATCCGTGAACCCCTCTATTTACGCCACTGATGTTGCTCCTAAAATTTACGGGATTTAGACCCCACAAGCCTATAATGAGCAGTTTTTGTAAGTATGCCATATCAAGTAAATAGAAAATTCTGCAGTATGCGTAACCTTCATTTCACGTTATGCCATATGATGACGGACCCCAAATGGTTTCCTTTTAATATTTCCGGCATTTATGATCGGAATTGCACACAAATTTAAATATGTCATTATATTGCCATGGGGAAGCTCATGATGCCATAAAACATGAGTATTACCATTTGATTTTTCGGAAATAATGAACAACTAGATATGAAGACGGCCCCTTATGCAAATGCGATGCACATTTATTTGTAGAAGACACGATTCCGAGTTTAACAACGTATTTGATTTTTTTGTACGTCCTCAGGAACGGGAATAAGGGGCGGTGATCCTATTTTTTTGACCCACTGTACCTTAGTACCAGCAGCATAGAGCCAGTCAGAACTGGGGACAGGATTCATGGGCCTCAAGGCAGTATACCAAATAGGGCGCTCACCCACTAAGTACGTTTAATAATAAATTGTGTTTTTTTAAGTTAACGTTCTAAGTCCGGTCCCTTTAATCTTCCGAGTGATGAGTACTTACCCACTCCCAGTTCCAGTACTTGTACCCTTCCCAGTTCCAGTACTTGTTCCCGGCCCAATCCCAGTACCTACCTACGGCCCAGTTCCAGTATTTCGAATATATAATTTTTGAGTGATAAATGATCTTCCTTAGGAACACGATAATTAATTATTCATGTCTTATATAACGTCAAGTTAACCTTGTCAGGTAAATTTAAATAATGGATACGATTAATGAATAGGTGCCGCTCCCAAGCCCGAATAAATGAGGAGGGTTGACGTCAAGAAGTGCATTCGGTCGTAAAAGTGTCATGCCAAAACCAAATGGAAATATGAAGAATGGAAGCTATACCAAGGCTAAGGCGTACCCTGTAAGCGACGCGCAGACATGTAGCCCGACATCTGTGAGAAGTGGGCAAGGGCTACCGAACCAAGGACGAGGTCGGCTAAAGAAGCTAGTCCAGCGAAAGAGGAAGAGAGTGTTGGAAATAAGAATAGGCACGTTAAACATTGGTACGATGAATGGAAAAAGTAAAGACATGGTAGACGTGATGGAAAGAAGGTAAATAAAGATCTTGTGCCTACAAGAAACTAGGTGGAAAGGAAGCAAAGCTAAAGAACTTGGTGAAGGATATAAGATGTTTTACAGTGGAACCGATGTGAGAGGGAGAAATGGGGTAGGCATTGTGATAGCGGAAGAACTTCAGGACGAAGTATATGATGTCAACAGAAAGAGTGATAGGATTATGTCCATTAAATTAGAAATAAGAGGAAACCTAACCAGAATAATTTGCGCATATGCCTCTCAGACGGGATGCAAAGAGGAAGAAAAGGACGCCTTTTGGGAGAATCTAGATCGAGTGATAATGGAAACACCTAGGAATGAGAGACTGTTCATTGGAGGTGATTTAAATGGACATGTGGGAAACGTAAGAGAGAGGAACGACGAATATTTAGAAAGGAAGAAGGAGAAAGGGTTATAGATCATGCGATGGCACTTGATTTAGCGATTGTTAATACTTTCTTTGAAAAGAGGGAAAACCAAATGATCACTTATAGAAGTGGAGACAGAACTAGCCAGATTGACTATGTTATGTGTCGCAGAAGGCATCTGAAGGAAATAAGAAACAGTAAGGTGATTAGTGGTGAGAGTGCTGCGGCACGGCATAGACTGCGTGTAATAGATTTGGAACTAACAACTAGTAAAAACATGAAACGTTCAAGGCAGAGAGAACAGAAGATAAAATGGTGGAAACTGAAGGAGAATGATATGAGGAAATGGTTCAAGGAAAAGGTGTTAAAAGAGATAACGTTGGCGGAAGATTTACCAGAATGGTGGAAGTTTAATAGTTATATTATAAGAAAGACAGCAGAGGAGGTGCTAGGAAAAACATCAGGAAAAGAACCGCCAAATGGAAAGAAAGCATGGTGGTGAATGAAGAAGTAGAATCGGCAATAAAACATAAGACAGAGATGAAGAAAAGATATGAGCTGACAGGTAGCGTAGAAGACAAAAAAGCATATAAATTTGCAAATAAAGAGTCAAAGAAAGCTGTGACCAAAGCGAAAACGGTGGAAGATGCGTATGAAGAAATGGAAAGAAAAGACGGAGAGAGGCAGTTAATAAGAATAGCTAAAGTGAGAAATAAAGGGTCAAAGGACTTTACAATGATTAGGCAGATAAAAGATGATAGGGGAGTGATAATACGAGAACAATCCTGGATTAGAAAAAGATGGAGACAATATTTTCGTGAGTTACTAAACGAAGAAAACTCAAGTGTGTTATTTGATGATGGAAGAGCGATTGAAAAAGAGGTGGGGGGAGATAGGCAGAAATGAAGTGGAAACGGTGCTTAGGAAAATGAAAAACGGGAAAGCAACAGGTATGGAACAGATCCCGGTAGAGGTATGGAAGAGCTTGGCAGGTGAAGGAATAGATATCCTGTGAGACCTTACGAAAAAATTGTGGCAACAGGAGAAGATACCGTATGAGTGGAGAAAGAGTATTGTTGTACCAATATATAAAGGTAAAGGTGATGTGCAAGAATGTGGTAACTACAGAGGAATAAAGTTGATGTCTCATTCACTGAAGATATGGGAAAGAATTGTGGAAATGGGGATTAGAAAGGAGACAGATATAGGGGCCGAACAGTTTGGTTTTATACCAGGTAGGGAAACAATGGATGCTATATTCGCGCTAAGGCAGGTGATATGAATCAGCTTTTCTTTACGAGTAATTTAACCTCTATTATTGCCACATCATCGGCTAATATGAAAAAACTGTTGCTTTAATAATATTAAAATCTAGTTCGTAATATCGGGCATTCTTGCTTAATTGACTTGTCGCTTTGGCAACGGTAGTCACAGTACTGCCACACCAATAGCGAACTTGTCCATGCAAAGTTATATATATATACTCGTAAGGGAGAGAGTGGTTGCGCCTGTAGCTTAGTAGGTAGAGCACCTGACCGGCAATCAGGAGGTCGTGGGTTCGGGTCCCACCAGGCGCCGGAAAATCATTCTTTTCTTTACGAGTAATTTAACATCTATTGTTGCCACATCATCAGCTAATATGAAAAAAAATGTTATCTTAATAATTGATATGAATCAGTTGAATATTTGAAAATGAATATTTATAGTTTATCTTCCTTTCTTAAGCATTTGCATTACATGTTCAAGCGAGTTTCAATAAAATGACATTTGCACTGAAAACAGTAGAAGTTTATGCAGGTTACTCTAGCGAATTGGATTTCTCTGGCAATATTAAGCAGTCACGACACAGAACGAAACCATATTAGTCCAGTGAAATGGACGATAAGATGATGAGGTAATGATTCCTTTATCAGGAACTTTGTCCATTTCATCTCTAATGAAATCTAGAGCTCATATTCTAAGCCAAGATTCACTAATTGCGAAATTAACAATTTCACAACAGCTTCGTCATTTTGGGGAAAACCTCGCTGGGAACAGTAGCGGTTGTAATACAGGTTTCCTTCCGGTATTCTATTCCAATGGCTCATGCACTAAGGATGAAATTATCTTCCTCTGGATTTGACGTACAAGTGTAATTAACAAGCCTTGGTTAATTACGATGTGACCCGTCGAAGCTTAAAACGGAATATTTCAAAATGCCCGGTGACATCTTTGAGAGCCTAGCCGTTAATTAAGTATGGGAAGATATGTATCATATTTTTTTGAGGCCTTTGTCTGAGTTACTGTGAATATACGCCGACATATGTGAAAGGTAGTTGCAATAGGATTATTTTCGTTTAACCTATTCAAACCTCAACCTGATCTGATTGCAATTTTTTCATAAGTATGAATTTTCCTAACCACTGAAATATTTTTATGAGTTCTCGCAGGTTTGACGTCTATTCCTTTATTCCACTTGTCACCCGTTATCTTGTTCTATCCTAAGAAGTGGAGAATCCAGAAATTTGTCACTTCCTTCGTCACGCAACTAAAATACTTAAAAAAATTACACATTTCGCATTTCTAATACTTTAAACATGCAAGTGGATTCGTGCTTAGGTATTCAAATTAATAGCTTATTTATATATATATATACTGTGGCCTCAAAGGGTTGCTGGTATCTAACTAGAAGGAGATCCACATACTGAACGCCTATGACGATGTGTGGAACTAGCCGGACCAGTAACCTAGTGTCCTACTCCGCCTGCCCGTGGTGAGGACCGGGCTTTCCACTCGTGAAGCAAATTAATATTTGCTGCACGAATTGAAAGAATGAAGGGGAGAGTTAATTCAACAACCCTTCTATTCAGCGTGGTGAAATTATAGCTAATCCCTTCACTATGCTTACACAACAGAAACCAGGGCCCCTAGTCTCCAGGTGCTGGAGTGCTACAGATCAAAGCAGGACCTTAGGGTTGTTAAAGGAAGTTCGTATATTGGGAAAAAAATATATCATTGCATTAAAAGGAGAGGATGGCACCGTAACAAGAAATAGGGAGGAAATACTTAGAACAGTTGAAGAATTCTACAGAAAGCTATATGAAGGAAACAGTGGATTAAATGAAGACAATGAAATAGTAGAAGGAACAGGTCCTAAAATCTTAAAAGAAGAAGTTTCATTTGCAATAAAAAGCATGAAGAAAGGAAGAGCCCCTGGTGTGATGATGGCATTACTTTAGGTATCCTAAAAGAAGCTGGAGAACATGTGGAAGAAACACTTGCAATGTAATAGGTTATAATCATCAATGATATATTTTTGGCTCACTTATGTTCATTTATCCGGTGCCGACTCAGTTATCCGCCACTAATCTTATGTGTGAATCTGATACTCACTTGTTGTTCTAGCATTTTCTTTTATCCGCAATCATAGGTGGAGTTATATAGACAGTTATATAGGTGACCACTCCCCAATTATTTACAAATTTATATATTTAATGCAATAATTCATAGAATATGTACTTGCCCCCTCCCCCAAGAATTTTAAAACTCTACTTTGACATCCACAATGTTTCATTTAAGATGAAAATCTCCTACCCACTGGTTTAGTAAAGTGCGAATATAGTCAAATGAAGAATAGAAACAGGATCCAGAAATAAATAAAAGCTCATAGAATAATACAACCTAGAAAAGTACAATATTAACGAAAATTTTTGAATTGAAAACAATATAAAATATTTTGGAGAGGTTTGCTGATGACGAAATGAAAAAATATTTCTAAAGTAAATAACTGAGACAGCATGATGTAAGGAGAAAATATCCGTAAATATGAGAAGAACTTTTATAATTTAGGCTTGTCACTTTTAATACCACATTTGAATAGGTGAATGGTGGTTTTTCTTGGCTAACGTTGGTTTAAAAAGTATAATATCTTGTTATTTTCAACCTCAGAAACAATTCCATTATTCAAATGTTTCTTACAAATGCACATATTTTTGATGATATTCAGTACAGAATAAAATTTCTAAGTCATGATAAGTGAAATATTTCTTTTCGGTCTATAACATGATTTGAAAACCACTTGTCCAAATTTCATTCAAAAAGAAAGAACATCTTTTTTAATATAACAAGATTTTTTTTCCTTGACATTCACATTGATTCACTATATAAATAATTTCTTGAAATTTTTTTCCTATCATCTATTGAAACTCTTAGAGCAAAGGCCGTCGATCACTGTTGCAATTGTCGTCAACAAATTGTGGTTTGAACAATTCGAAGAGAGATAAAAGGCAAATACGATAAAGTTGTTATTTTTATTGGATCAAATGGAAACATCGTAGAAACTAGAAAAATAAAATGACGGATGGCATCTAAACAAGGCTCTCAATAGCAGTCGCAATTCCAAATAGGACGCTTTATTTATTCTTAAAACTTCTATAAAGTCACACGCTGATTTACTGTCGAAAATTGAGAAATGTGATTTATAAAAATTTTTGTATTTTATGTAGACAAATTGCGTTACCGAAACTCCCTGCTGCGCGATTTCTTTCTTGATTAGCTTAACATTATTAAATCTTGGTTTCATCAAAAAATCATAATAACATGTCTTAAGAAAATTTTTCATACCTAACGGAGGGAGATAATAAGCCTCACTTAACGAGCATTCTTAGATTCAAATGCTTTCTTGGAAAAAAAACGAACTCTTCAGGATTTGATGCTTATTGAATTAATTACTTCCTCTGTTTTCGAAGCGATAATGCAGATCGGCCACAGAACAAGAAATTTAAATATTTAATCACCAGATCATTAACGAATGATCCAGATCTTAGTCATAACCATTTAGTATTAAAGTTGTGTGCCATTTAAGATTAAACCACAAAATTAAAGCATCTTTAAAATATTTGCTCAGCTTATCCGACACTGATAGGGGTTGGCGTAAGTGCAATACTCTTGAAAGAAATCTATTGCATTTACTCATTATAGGTATTTTCATAATAGTGATATCAGTGTGAGATAAGCAGAACAAACATTTTAAAGTATGCTATAATTTTATTTAGAGAAAATTTAATTTTACTTAGAGAAAAGATTGGTTAGATAACATACATCTTTCTTATTTTTAGAGGAGAGGTGTTGTAGCTTACTTCTTAAAAAAGGCTGAATAAATTTAATGGGAGTAGTGTTTAAACCATACCACACTTTGTTTCATTAAGCCTTCTGAATTATTAGAAAATTCTCTAAATAAATTGTCATTTCCGTCCAGTATTTAATTTTTTATATATGGCGGTCATGTCTCCTGATGTAATGTTAAATATTGAAATTATCACAATCATGACATTGATCATATTATAACTATTGTAAATATATAATAACTAAAATAATTTCATGGATAATATCATGTTCAAGAAAGAGAAACATAAAGATAAGAATTAAGATAATAATTAAAGAGAAAATTTATAGTAGTAATAAAAAATTATAAGGTTTATTTGTTGCGTCAAATGAAAATGAAATACATTCATTTTTCATAATAAAGATAAATAAATTGTTTCTTCATATCACCGAAGGAGTATTTTATTTAATTTTCAAGAAATTCGTTTCGAAAATCAAGAATAATAAAAGGGATATAGAGAGAACTTTACTTTTTTGCCATGTTATCACTCCCTTGAACATAAGTAAAAGTGCAATATTTCATTCTTAAATGTAACAGCTACAGAATTGTGCAGATTTTTGTATCGAGAGGGAGATACCACCAAAATCTAAGAAATTGATCTATTCCTTTCTCCACAACAGGCAGGCATGACGTAATTTTCTGAGATGTTTTGTATCCCCTAGTGAGTTTACATTTCAAGCAAACATCAGTAAAAACAGTTATTTCATTGTTGTAATCTGTAATTTTCAGCCCCAATAGCTTTCCAAATTGCATTAGTTTCTTCCTTTTCGATCATCTGATTATGATAGATGTACGTCCGTTCGAAGGAAATAGACACGTCGTTTGTCACAAAGACGAAAATGATGTAATCATGGTGACAAAAATGTCAGAGGGATGATCGGGAAGATGGCCAGACAGGAAGTTCTCGGCGATTTTGCTGGTTTTGACGAAAATGAATGTAGATTTGTTTTGTGTTCGTCCCATCCATCAAAGAAAGATCTGGGATACTGGAATCTCTTCTATCTGATTGTGTATGCAATCGCGATTAATACTTATTCGCTTTTGCCTATGCACTCTTCCATTTATGCAAAAATGCATTCGTGCTTCCAAAGGAAGATATGAAAACTTGATTCTAATAATTTTTTATACATGATGGAGGATGCGAGATTAATTTATAAGATCCTATTCTCTAAATACTTCTATACTCTATAAAATTAAGTCGCCATAAGTTCAAGTCGCATGCATATACTGTGCCATTTAGCAGTACCGTATCAAAAGTATGGAATAATTTTATCTATGCCACAGATTTCTTTCACAAATTGTACATAGCAAAATGTTTCGGATCTGGAAGAAATTTATAGTCTAACACCAAGAATTTTGCTTTGTCTGGTCGACGTAATTTGGAAAGTGCACTCAGGGAAATTACTTACGAAAACGAAGATATAAATATACTGTTTTATCGTCCAAAATTTATCGTGCTTTATCCAAACATTCATTGAAATCTGCGGACAAGTGCATTTTAAAAGAGAGTATTGTATACAAAAATGGCCAACAAGAATTTGTAAGGCTATAAAAATATCTGTCTTAATTTATGGTACACTTAGCGGTAAAAGAGAAAAGATGAATTCGGAATTTGGCTCACAACGGAGTATCATCTTCTGGAAGTAAGTTTACGCATTTGCGACATGTAGTGTTACAAGATAAATAATTCCCCGTATTTACGTTTGAGAAAATGTATATTTTTCCCAGTTAAATTTTATATGAGATAAAATGCATGAAACGGTGTTCGGTGGTTTAGAAAACTGACGCTAGTAGTGCAGAAATTCAAAACTCATGGGGAGAGGCTCAAGTGCCTTTAAAGACGATTGCCATGCGGCCTTAAAGAAAATAATGTGTTTTGATGTCCAATGAGGGCTTCAGTCCCTTGAACCCCCATTTCCTCAGTCACCGACGGATGCAATTTCGCAATCGTTTTTCAACTTTTTTTTTATGACGTATCAATTGTCTTTAATTTGTCATGTTAATCTGATTAAGGATATCGATAATGATATTGAATTTCATGATTATTTATCCAACTAACGATAGATTACGAACTTGGATTATTGCGAAGCGCGTTAAAATTTAAAGCTAATTCAAGAAAAGTAAAGTTAAGATAGCTTATTTATTGAAATTTGTGATTATATAATAAAGATAATTAAACTAGAGGCTATTTAAACATTTATGTTTCTTAGATGAAGCGTAGCATATAAATGAAATATATGCTACGCTTATATTTCATTTATATGCTATGCTTATATTTCATTTATAATGCTACGCTTCGTTTAAGAAACATACAAATTAAATCAAAAAATATAACCTCACAATAAATTATCGCAGTTGCATTTGTTTTAATACGTTGATAGCCATCCTTTACAGACAAAAAGCAGCTGTGTTGAAAAGAAACATTAAATATCTAAGAAACTAGTTTATTTATACTAATGAATAAATTTCTTAATAAATATATTTTGAATTTAAAAACTTATAGAGATATTATAAAAATTACAATTTAGGTTATTTCTAATATCTGGATTCATATATCTGGAAAAACATGATGTACACTAAATCTATCATGAAAATCTGTTTTGAATACATTTTTAATATCAAAAAACTTATATTGTGTACAATTTTGTACCAAAAAAATCTGCCATAACTTTTTTAGAAGGGATATGTTGGAGGGGAAGGGGGTAGGAGCTGAGCCCTATGGTCGCAATCCTTGCAATGAACCTGCCTAAAGTACTTTGTGTCCTGTTACAGATTAAACATCATCTGGTGGACATAATTTTAGCTAAAATGTACATGAAAGAGAAATCTGAACATATAATCCCGTAATCTAACGTATTTTCTGCGAAAATCATGTATTAAAAATTAACCGAAATATAAATTGTTAAGTCTTTGCATAGTTTTGAATCACTTAGTATAATGATTAACTCTTTGTGATAAAATGAAATTACTAAGTAAATTTAAACAATACGACTTACTGTTCGTTCGCGAAAAGAAGTCCGGTGGAACAGTTAGAAATAACGGGAGGTGACCTTACAAACGGCTTAGCCGATTACAGTGGACCGGGGAAAACTTTCAGAACTCAGCGGACGTTTGTTTGAGCCAAAAACTATTTCTGAAAGGAATTCCCCCCACCCCCCTGCTGTAATCGGCTAGGCCGTTTGTGACGTCACCTCCCGTTATTTCTAACTGTTCCATCGGACTACTTTTCGTGAACGGACAGTACTGAACTTGACAATAGTAGAACGCACATGAATCTGTGCACAGAATGAGAACGCAAATGCAAAATACCATTATTTTTAACTCAGCTATAACTATCATAAAACGGTTGGTTATATTTTTATGGCGCAAGGACAAGTCTTGGCCTCATAGAAACCCTCACACTATACTGAAATAGTGTTTGGATAAAATTAAACACACACCAAAAACTCTCCCGACATCATTTGAAAAGGTTCTGGATTGATTACTCCTCACCATTAATTCTAACTCCACGCCTTTTTATGCTTTATACTAAAGGCGGAGAGTTTTTTACAAAAAAGCGTACTTTATATAAAACATATTTAATGATCTCTAAGATATTATTATCCTTCTTCGGGTAACAAAACTGTCAAATAATGATCAACATAGAAATCCTCCAGACCGAGTTTTTGTTCTTTGTTTGTTCGCGGGGGATTTATTATACGTAATAATTCCGATACCCACGTGTTTTAGCTCAAACTGGAGCTTTTTGTTGTAGGTGAAAAAGAATCATCGTCCCCGATCTGGAGTCTAACTACGATATCTCCGTTAAGCCCGGAGTGCCTTAACCGCTAAGCCATCGGGGACAGGTACCAAGCTCCTTATCTTACAACCTAATATACCCAGAAAAGGAGCTTCGTTCCGATCCTCGATGGCCTAGCGGTTAAGGCACTCTGGGCTGAACTAGTTAGACTCTAGTTCGGGGACGATACCTATTGTTCTTCTATAATAAAAAAGCTCAAATTTACGCTAAAAAAACGCGAATTATTATTTATTTAATGATTTATTAAAACAACTAGTATGAAAAAATAGGAAATTAATTTTACTGAAATTAAGTCAAATGATATTTTTATGTCACTAGTAATTACACAAACATTTAAAATTTGAATAATATGTGTTGAATTCTGCATTTGATTCATGCGTTTCTTCTCTTTGGACGTACGAATTACTTCAAATACCAAAATATATGAACCAAAGATTGAAAAAAACAATTTGACAAAGTCTTAGTAATTACATAAAATTAAAAGTAAATGCAGAGAATGAGAAATTCCAGCAAGCTCATGTAATTTGTCAAAGTCAACGTGCTATCAAAATTTGATGTATGAACATGAATTGGGTTTTATCTATTTTGCTGGAGTGGAAGAATTATAATTGATTTTCGTTGTTCCAACCGCTCTATATGGTTTGAAGTAATTATTATCCTAGCAATAGGGATAAGATAGTGATGCATTGTGGTACTTGAATAGTTGCACAAACAATTAATGCGAAAAATCAAACCGTTCAAGTTGATCTTGCTAGTATTATACATTAAAATGTCCATAAGCTTTAAGACTGTCTCATATACGTACCTTCAAAATATTAGATACATTGTTTTATATACGCTTTCTTGAAACTGTTCTTTCATTTAAAACTTAGTAACCAAGTTTTAAATGAAAAACAACAAATGAGCTAAAATTTGATTTTACATTATGTTTGTTTGTTTGTTTGTGGTTTTATGGCTCAAGGACTACAATGGTCATGCTGCTCCGGAAACTACTGTTTTCCGAGGAATCTGAACCTCTTAAGCCCTAGGGAACCAAACCGCGGACTGCGGTGAGCAGTGCGATCTTTATGAGATCTCTGAGTAAGAGTTCTTTGCACCGTTGGATGTCGAACCCGGGTTAACGGCGCACTAGGCGAACGCATTGCACCATTACTATAGGGCAGGGGCCTGACTATAAATTGAATAACGGAACTTACATAATATTATTTGTATTATTGTATTTTATTGTATTGTTAGTGTATTGTTATTGTACTGTTATTGTATTGTTATTGTACTGCAATTGTACTGCAATTGTATTGTTATTGTACTGCAATTGTACTGCAATTGTATTGTTATTGTACTGCAATTGTATTGTTATTGTATTATTGCAGCGTTATTGTAATGTTATTGTAATGTTATTGCAATGTTTTTGTATTATTGCAGTGGTATTGTATTATTGAATTATTATTATATTATTGAATTATTATTATATTATTGCATTGTTTTTGTATTATTGCATTGTTATTGTATTATTGCATTGTTATTGTATTATTGCATTGTTATTGTGCTGTTATTGTATTGTTATTGTATTATTGCATTGTTATTGTGCTGTTATTGTATTATTGCATTGTTATTGTGCTGTTATTGTATTGTTATTGTATTATTGCATTTTTATTGTATTGTTATTGTATTATTGCATTTTTATTGTACTGTTATTGTATTGTTCTTGCATTATTGCATTGTTTTGTATTATTATTGTGTTATATTATTATTATTATTATTGTAATATTGCAAGTTTTAATTTCTTAAACCGAAAGGTTTTTAAATTTTTTCGCGTTGAATGAATTAGATGTAACAAATAAGGAAGAAGTATACTAAACCTCTCTATTTAAAATGGTATACTTCCCTTGTTTTCACTTGGCCTGCTTCGTTTACAACAACCTTTCTTAAAGAGCTTTCAGTAGTTATAAAGAAGTAAAACACGACAACTGCATTATTTTTAAAACTTTTATTATACGCTTAAATAATTAATCCAGGTATGTTTAAACCACATTGCACATCTACCCAACTTTTTACTGTCACCGACTTACAGGCAACGTATCGGGATTTCCAATGAGAAAATACATATAAATGAATATACAATACTGAAAAAAAAAAGCAATTCCAGCATTAATACAAGGAAAAGCTATTGAGCATGTTTAGGTGAATGCTCATTTCCCTGACATTACATTTTGTCACTTGAGAATTGCTTCAAAGGATTGTGGAAAGCAAAAGGCAATAATAAATGGCCATTGAAGCAACGACATTAAAAATGAGAACAAGTCATTATTTTTACACACTCCATATGAAACACTGACGTCATGCAGTGAGGAACACTGGTGTTACCAGGCCCTCACTGTGCAGTGGAGATAAATCATTCGGTTACAGTGCATGGTGTAAACTTGATTACAGCAATTACTGGTTTACTCCG
>QLNU02015003.1:88908648-88921789 GCA_006491805.2 Dysdera silvatica
GAGCAATCTCTTGCTCTTATTACTGGTAAAAGAGCCCCGTTACTGGCATCACTACTGATCTCTTTCCATTTTCCAACCAAATTTCTTTCATAGTCTCCCGATGTATAAGAAGCAATTAAAATTATTATTATTGTCATTATATATTTGAATAAAAGTAATAACTTACTTATCATTATTGGTTTTGGTAGTTCAGTATACGTTTGGCCATTTTCCAGCCTTCAATCTAAACAATGCGCTGAAGATGACGTGAACCGGCTAAGTTGATGGTCTGACGAATAAATGTTGGAACAGCGCACGTAATTTAAAGAATTTTCCTGTATTCATATAGGAATTTTAAATTAGTGTTTTCAGGCGGCTACACAGTATTGCAAATTAAGTTAGGATAGGATAGTTTTTACTAGAGAATCACAAGATTATGAGTGCAGGTAGTTATATTAGGCAAATCGAATAAATTTAATACAAACTAATTAATACAACAAATTTAATACAACAAAAATACCTAGTTGATTATTTGAACCCATAGTGTATTGGATAATGACATAAAAAAAGAATTATTTTTCCAAGTGCACTCTTTAAAATTTATAAGGTAAATATATGATAATCATCTGCAACTATTGACACACTTTGAAAAATGGAAAAATGAAGGGCGTCGCATGTTTATTCATGAAAGATATGGCCTTTTACCACTATTCAGATATAAATTATTTTAATGACAGACTGTTTAAGAAATGCAAACACATGAATACTAAATTGCCTCGCAAATTTAACAATTAAAATTTTACATTTGATATTCAAGTGAAGTAGTTTCAAATGAAGGAATGATTTTAAGCAAATATTAATAGAACCAGATATAATAAATTTTTAGAGATAAAATAGTGTATCTCCGTAAGTTGAAAATTTTATCATTTTAATATATCATAATAGTAAAAGAAATTTGGATGCTTTCAATGTATGTACTTAATACTATTTGCTTACCAATTATTTAAGCTATCGCATGCACTAACGCTCGTTCGTGTATGGGATTATTAGGATACCTATTATTAGAATAGTAATGCCATCAAATAATATAGAGAGGTTTGAAGCAGGGAAATCAATTATAATTTTTCCACTCTATCTACTAGATTAAACTTCAGGCATAATCATTCATCAAAGTTAGACGGCACATTGACTCCGACAAATTACATGTACTGAGTGGAACTTGAGTAACACCATTTACTTGTAGTTTTCGGAAATTACTAAGCTTTGGTCAAATCGCTCTACTTCTCAATTTTTACTTATTACATTCTTGGCGAAAAAAAAGCATATTTATAAGAGAATGCGGCAAATCGCGGAATTACATTAAATTTTACTTCTGCTTATTTCGTTAACAACATATCTAATTCGAGACAAACACAGAACGAATTACCAATTATAATTATTTAAAACATAAAAGTATTTTCAAATTATAAAGCTACGTGGCGTATTTTTTAAGGCTGTATACGTGCGTATAAGTAAGTGTATGTGTGTGTATAGCTGAGTGAGAAAATACTCTTTCTTTCAAAATAAATAAAATAACACTACATACCTTCTATCATATAGATAGATCGCATTGCTAATTTAGAATGTCCGTGCAAAAGGTATGAAACTATTGTTTTTACTAAAAGTTGGTAGTAATGTACCTAATCGTTAAGTAGAGTTTCGGAGTGATTTGTCGTTGACCAGAGAGAGAGAGAGAGTTTGTTCACAGCTATTAGTTATATTAGCCAATATCGGGCATTCTTTGCGAAGTGTAGAATGGATAGCAATATACAAAAAAAGTTTATCTCAAATTCTGTGTCACCAAAGAAATTTCTTATGCTAAATGGCGGAAAATATTAGAGAAGACCTACAGGAAGAGTTAGCTATATCGAAAACATGAGCATATGAGTTGTACAAAGCATTCAAAGAAAACCAAGCAGTAGTTATAGGTTTGGCTCATTTCGGTCGATATTCAAGAGCCTCTATTGATAAAAACATCGACAAAGCAAAAGAAATGGTGATGACAAATCAGCACTCAAGCTTAATAAAATGGCGCAGAACCTGGACATGTCTCACGAATCCGTTCATACCATTTTAGTTGACGTTTCGGACATGAAACGTCACAGCACGGGTTGTTCCAAAGGAGCTGTATTTTTGTCAAAAAGAGCAGCACCGCAAACAGATGACTGGAAACATAATTGAAATATCAAATTCGGATCATATATTCATGAAACTCAACGTTATGGGTGACAAGACGTGGGTTTATGAGCTGGACATGCAAACCAACCAGCAAGTTACAAATTGGCGTCTCGATAACGAGCTGTAACCGAGAATACACATCAAAGTGACTCGAAAATCAGTCATGTTTGCTTCGATTATCGTGTTGTTGTCCACTCGAAATTCCTTTCGTAAGGAAAAACAGTGAACAAACAATATTATTTGGGCGTTATGAGGTGTTTGTGAGAGAATATTCGCCTAAAAATACCAGATTTATGGAAGAAGAATTCTCGGATTTTGCAGTAAGATAATGTAAAACCATATACATTGATTTTTAAAACGTCATTTTTGACCAAAAACTCAACGGATGTCATCGAATAATCACTGTATTTTCCATATATTGTCCCGTGTGAATTTTCCCCCACAATCAATTACCACTTCCTCGAGAAATTCCGTTAAAACCATAGAACCAAATTTGCAAAAGGACCTACGAGCCGTACAGGAAATGCCTATATACAGGGTGTCTCAGAATTGCCGTACCATCCTTAATTAATCGAGTTCTTCTCAACGGAAAATAATTATTTATAGCAAATTTTATAGATTTCTAGATGCGCCATCTTTCTGTATCATGAAAAGTTCCGTATAAATATGTGCAGTGTGCTAAAAAATAAAAAAACATCTTTCTCTCTTAATAGAGATGGTATCCTATATACATACACACACACACACACACATATATATATATATATACATACATTTTTTTTCACCAAGAAAAATTCATCTAATTGCGGTTCTAACAAAACCAAATTAGATTTTCTGGGATGCATAGGACTAGAGACATTATGAGTTAAAGTGTGACATATGCGTCAAATAACTTGAGGACTATTAACAATTACGTTGCTATGTATTGTGGCTATTACCACGGAAAAATTGTGTTTTCTTCAGAAGTTAATAATACAAGAAAGAAAAAGATCCATAATTTCCTACTCTGTCAAGGCAATACTCTGGGGCAAAGGGAACCACCACCACACTTCGATTTATGGCTCCAATGAGACCAAAAAGGATATTCTACAGAGAACAGCAACGGAGATACATCAACTTGAAATTTAAAAAAATGTATTTGTGTGGCTTCCCCGGGCGAAAAAATTATATTTCTGTGAGAGGTTACTAATTATAAGAAAATTTAAAAAGTTAAACAAAAGATTTTTATTTACTTTATAAAATATACTATACAAAAGAAATTTTATTTACTTTAAACATTTTCATAAATACAAAACATAAATATCAGCCAATTATGTTCACAGAAAATCCGTTTCGTTCCCGTTAAGATATAAATCATAGTGTAGTTCTTTCGCTTCAGCGTATTGTCACTGACAGAGTATGAAGTTGTGACGCCCCTTCTTTCTTATATTACTGACTTCTGAAAAAACACTTTCTTTAGTGGCAATAACCAAAATACATAGCAATGTAATTATTAATTGTCCTCAAATTATATGACGCATGTATCATACTTCAACTCCTAATATCTCCAGTTTTATGCATCTCAAGAAACTCATTTAGTTCTTGTTGAAACCATAATTAGAGAATATATATAATTTTTTTGGTATCGAAAATATATAGGGATATCATATGGAAATGAGGAAGAAAAAGTGCATTTTGTACTTTTTAACACACTGTCTTTATTTTTCTGGAATTCTTCATGGTACATGAGATAGCGCATTTGGAAATCTATAAAATGAGATATAAATGAGATATGAATCCCATTGTGAAGGATTCAAGTTATTAAGGGTTGTACTGTCCTTCTAGGACACCCTGTATAAGCAGTACTTTGATGAATGAGATATTCATTGGCATGAGTCTATCGATCAAATGGGGCTTTGTTATAAAGGCGACAAAATATATTTGGATGGTTAAACCAACGTTTTGTGTTTATTGAATGATTCCCGACATTTATTTGACCGAATGGATATACAGTATTAGTGCCACATAATAAAAGTTAAATGCCTTTGTTTTTAAATAATTAAAGCAAAAATATATAACAAATAAATAGCAATAATGACGCAATTATTATTACAGTAATTACCTGAAGTTGTCTAGGTTCAAGAAATAAAAAAAAAACCTTACTACAATGAATTTCTGTACTTTTTACAACTAATGCACCCTAAAATAAGAATCATGTAAATCAATATGTAATACATATTATCTAAATTTTTACTGGATATATAATTTTTAATATCGTGAAAAATAAATTTTAATAAAAATAGTTTCATTGTATAGTTTGAGAGACTTATTATATGCAATGGGTTATATTATGATTAAGCTTGCTTTTCTTACTTTAGTAAGCGGCCGTATGACTGAAGAGTCAGATTGAATTCACAAGTTAATTAAATTAATTAAAAGGATCTTTTTGTTTAGTGTATTTCATTTTATTTTTAGTTTGTGATACGTCTGCGTCAGAAAAAAATGAACATTTTTCACTCATTGCCTGTTTTATGTACATATTTCTTCTGTGTGTATCCTCCCTTTAGTAAATTTCATGAATCATATCATTCAATTTTACGTAGTTATTAAATTTTATTACATGAATTATAATAATACTTATAAATATGTATTTTGAATAAACCCATTTAAAATTCTTTAGCTCCAACTTTTTAGATATATAGCATTCTTTTGAAGATACGTGTATTTGAATAAAGGAACATACTTTGCGATAGTATATATATATTATATATTTGTCATCATTTTTGTCAATATACCCTCCTCGTTCAGAAAACTACTTAATACTTACTAGGATAGTTTTTACATAGATCGGTATTTTCGAAAGCTTTTGCATACTTAACACTCCGGCGCGGCATGAACGATCTTTCCTGTCCTGGCGTTGTAAGTCTCACAAATATAGCATAATTATCATTAAATTCAGGTTGTATTCCGCATACAAAAGGTAATTATATTCTTAAAAAAATCGTAAGTCTTGGCGCAACTTCATTTTAGATATCCTTCCGCCACAAAACTAATATATACCGAGAATATAAAACTGAAAATTAAAATTGAAAATAATAGTAGAGTAAAAAATTAATAAAAATTTGTCGCATTGTGTTGATCCCATGCTTTCTTTATTTACGGACGAAATGCATGTTGACAACAGTGATACGTAGTTATAAGCTAGTATATCGCACATTAACGTAAGCAGGAATTCCATGGTGGGTGATTGGCTTATAAGGGGTTTACAGAGCTAAACCGCCATATACCCACTTGTATGTACATTGCAACCTGTTAAAGTAACCACCTTTGGAAATTGACCACATGTATAAACTGACCACATTTTATAAGGGAGAACTGGCAGAGACTTAGTCATCATGCCTATATACCAAAGTCTGTTGTGTGTGGTGACCACCAATGTCCAGTCCCAAATGTGGTCACTTTAGGTAAGTGGCCTGTATATACAAAATTTAATGGTAATGCAAGTTACGACACCATTAACCCCTGCCTACGACAGTGATATGGCAACATCTAAATTAACCTGGTTTTCGGTCGATTGCATGCAGAATTGAATAAAAATGAACGATATAGATCAATCAAATTCTTCTGTCGGCTAATTAAAAAAATAATTATTTTAATGTATTGCCTTTTAGTAATATAGTATAACTATATGTTTCCGTCAAATAGAACTTATTTCATTCTGTAGATAGAATGGAAAGCTAGGGGAACATTAGCGATATCGCAAACGTTTGGACACAAATTTTAAATTTTATTCCCAATCTGCACCAAATCATCTAATAATTAATAAATTATCCGGATTTTATTTTTAAGAGTTTCGCAAAAATTGCAGCTTGTAATTGAAAGTTATTTATTCAAATGTTGTTATACTCATGAAATTCAATCCTATTACTTATATTAATAATAGGATTAATGCCATAAATTAATTATAATTAATATATCATAAAAAAAAGTTGAAAAAGAACCAGAAAAGCTGGTGCAAAACTATATCAGTTGGGTAAAATGCCTAAATCTTCAATTCTTAATCACATTTTCTCTGATATACAAAGTTAAAATTTTGCCAAAAGAATTTTTCCTCAAATATAACACGGAAATTTGGTTTATTGCATACTTCAAATAAATAAATAAATAAATATACTAGAGAATAAGATTTCGCTTTAAGATGGTTTCCAGATTCATTTGTTCACTTTACTACTAAGTGCGCAGTAAACGCTGCCAAATATTTTTATTACCGTCCATACCTTTGTGTGTCATCTTTCTTTATATAGACCTCGCCTTTAAAATATCCTCGTCTGCAGATTTGATCAAGTTTGGACAGAGCACAATAGTTTCTGGACGATAAAATTGTTCATTTATAGTTTCGTTTTCCTAAGTAATTCCGTTGAGTGCACTTCCCAAATTATATCATCTGGACGGAGCAAAGTTCTCGCCGCTAGATCACAAATTTCATCCAGAAACGAAATATGTTGTCATGCGCAATTTGTGCAACAAATTTATGGCAGAAATGAAATTATTGCTTGAATTCAATGCAGGAATACTAAATCAAATCCTACATGTACGCTTCTGAGATTCTATGGAACATAGATGTATATAGTTAACGTGACTCTAACCGAATTAAGTGATTTCTTATATACAACAGGTGTCCTCAAACTCTTGAGAATGAAGAGCTAAACCTGTACCTCACAACAATTCTAAAATTACTCTAAGATCATTAATATATTTTTATAAGTAAAGAAAATTTAAAGTACCACTATACAAGTTATTATGTAAGGTATTATTACCCTCCGCAGGGATAACACAATTGCCAAATATGGTCAACACAAGAAAGCCTCCGGGGCGAGATTTTTGTGAGTTTTCGTGGGGGAATTTATTATACAATAATTTTTGCCACCCACGTATTAATTATAGCTCAAACTAGAGCTTATGTAATTTTGGAGAAAAAGAGACGCTTTCCCCATCCTGGATTCGAACCAGGGTCCCTCCGTTTAGCCCGGAGTGTCTTGGACCGCTAGACGAATGAGGACAGGAAACAACGCTCTCTTTCTCCGTATGTAAAGGTGTTAAGGTATTATTACCCTCCGCAGGGATAACACAATTGCCAAATATGGTCAACACAAGAAAGCCTCCGGGGCGAGATTTTTGTGAGTTTTCGTGGGGGAATTTATTAATTATACAATAATCTCTTTTTCTCCAAAACGAATAAAGCTCTAGTTTGAGCTATAATCTATACGTGGGTGGCAGAAATTATTGTATAGCAAGTTATTATATTATACCTTTATTAATAGAGGAAAACTTTCACTAAAGACTGTTCACATTGGTTTTGGTTAGTATGAACAGTGAGCTTGTATTTCGTTAGAAAATTTCTGCATGTCTGGTTAGTAACTAGTCGTTTTTAATTCAAGTAAAATTTACTCCAAGTTGACATCAGTAATTTTGCTCCTTAATTTACAGTTAATATAACTCATGTTGGAAAATGGTTACTCATATAATTATGGTGGTCCAGAGATTCCGAGAACATCCTATGCAGATTGATTTCAACTCATGATATGAGTCCGCAATGCAGTTTCAAGTATTAAAACTCATTAAGACTTCTTTCTGTAAGTCTTTTATATCATTCTGTGCTATGAAATTAGAGATTGCGCATTTTTCTGTTTCAAGTTGTTCTATTTCAGTATCAATAATGTACAAGGTAGGAGCTCCACGCATCCTTGCTTGTCAAGTGCAGAATTTGTATTTCAAAATTAGCAGTGCCAATATCAGAGGAATAAAACTTTAATCCCTTCACGTTGGCATTAAGAGAATTTGTAGTAAAAGCTAAATTTGCTTTATTTTTTCTGAATTCCTGAAACCTGGAAGAAAATATTTTCTTATCTAGAAAACGCTTTGAAATAATCTTCGTTAAGTACTATTAGCAAAGATTTATAATAAACAATTAAAAACTAATTAATGTTATTTATTGATTAAAGGGTATTGCTTTTTCTGCGATATTGTGAGAAGCTTGAGAAGGGAACTAAAGTTTTCTTATCTAAACCTTTATAGAACAGAATAAATTTATATTCAAACAAAATATCTTTTAATTCAGATCAGAATTTCCCTTGCCGTTTAGACTAAGTTAAGAATAATTAAATAATAAATACTAAATACTATTAAATAATAAATAATAAATACAGTTAGGATGTAACGTCCATCATAAAGTACAATTTCGCAACCACCGCTTTTCTGTCAATTATACATGTTGAACAAATTTATTGAAGAGAAATAGTTTGGTTTCATTTATGCAAGATGCAAAATGATGTACATGCAAATATAGTAGTTTTATTTTCATCTTCAGTTCAGAGCCAAACCTATATAACCAAAGAGCTACATGTGGCTCGCGAGCCGCAGTTTGTCGATCCCTGAGTTTGTATTAAAATATACGAGTAAAATTTCCTTAAATTTTCTTAAAAAGTATTTCTTCTTTCGGATGTACGAATGTTTTGGCGTATACAGAAAAGCTTATAGGTAAAATCGACTGCTTATTAATAGCGATTTCAGCTCAATCAAATAGAAGATTGTAATAACAACTGTTATTTTACCACTGGCGTAAAGTTTAAAACACTTACGTGTGTTTTAAACCTTAGTTTCAAAATAACAATTATGCAATCTCCTGATGAAACTCTGTAGTGTTTTGTTAGAAGATTATAATGTTCCAAATTCTTCTTCGATAGATGGGACGAACATAAAGCAAATCTACATTCATTTCCGTCAAAACCAACGCAATTGCAGAAAACTTTCTCTCCGACCATCTTTCCGATCACCTTTCTGACTTTTTGTCGCTGTGACAAACGACCTATCTATTTCCTTCGAAAGGGCGAACATCTATCACAATCAGATAAGCGACAGGGGAAGACACTAAATGAAATTTGGGAAGTAATTCGGAAGGAAAAGCACAGATTACAACAGAAAAGTAAGAGCTCTTGATACCGTTTGTTAGAACGTTTGGTACGAGTATGGGACGGCACACAACACTCTAAAATTTATGTGTTTATTATTAAATATATATATATATATATGGCCTGCAAAAGGGTTGCTGGTATCTAACTGGAAGGAGACCCACACGCTGAACGTATGTGACGATGTGTGGAACCGGCCAGGCCAGTAACCTAGTGTCCTACCCCGCCTTCAAGTGGTGCAGGCTGAGCTTTCTATTTATGTGGCAAATTAATATTTGCTACACGGATAGAAAGGCGGAAGGGGAGGGCTAATTCACCAACCCGTCTAGCCAGCGTGGTGAAATTATGGCTAATTCCTCCATTATGTTGACACACCAGAAACCATGGCCCCTAGTCTCCAGGTGCTGGAGTGCTCCTGATCAAGGCAGCGGTCAGTGTGGCATGAAAGCAGGGGGTGCTAAGAATCACTGGAATGGCCCAGGCTGCCGTTTGTTATTGACCTTGGCTACGTTTAATGGACGATCCCTTGCTTCTGAAGCAAAACTTCAGGAATTGGAAGAAGAACTTGACAAGATCAAATGGGACATTGTAGGACTCAGTGAAGTTAGAAGAAAAGGTGAAGAGTTGGTGGAACTTAAAAGTGGACATTTGTTTTATTATAGAGGAACGGAAACTGGAAGAACAAGTGGTGTTGGCTTCTTAATCAACAAAAGAATTAAAGACTACCTTCTTGAAGTCGAAAGCACGTCAGATCGAGCAGCGAGGCTCGTTGTTCAACTAACCCAGCGATACCAACTTCAAATAGTACAGGTATATGCACCAACATCAAGCCATACCGACGAAGAGGTTGAAGAATTTTATGAAGAAATCAAAGAGTTACACACCAAAGGGAAACAACATATCAAGCTCATCATGGGGGATTTCAATGCAAGAATTGGACAACAGGAACAAGGAGAGACATCGGTTGGTAAATACGGATATGGGGAAAGGAATGAACGTGGCGATCAACTCATCGAATTTGCAGAAGCTGAAAATCTTAGCATCATGAATTCATTTTTTAAGAAGAAACCGCAAAGAAAATGGACATGGAAACACCCAAATGGGGGAACTAGTGAAATTGACTATATCCTGGCAAACAAGAAATCAATTATTGAAGATTGCAGTGTACTGAACAGATTTAATACTGGAAGTGATCATCGAATGGTGAGATGTAAAGTGCACTTAAATACTAAATTAGAACGACAGAAGCTCATTAGGAAACAAGTAAGTAAGAGGGTGGATTTAAAGAAATTAAAAGAAAATACCGAGGCATTCAAGTTGGAATTAAAAAATCGCTTTTCTGCACTGGAAGGACTTATTGAAGAAGTTGACATCTCAGAAGCAAATGAAAACATTGTTAAGACAATAGTTGAAACTGCTGGGGAAATTGGTGGTGTAACCTGTAAAAAGCACAATAGCAAATTATCTGAGAAGACGAAACAGCTCATGAAAAGGCGAAGAGATATGAAGGTGGACAATCAAAATACCAGTTCCAGGATTGAGTACATAGAACTTTGTAAAACTCTGCGCAAAAGCATGAAAGAAGACATAAGAAAATTCAACTGTGAGCTAGTAAGGAAAGCCATTGAAAATAACAAGAGCCTTAGGGTTGTTAAAGGAAGTTTATCTGTTGGGAAGAAACACATCATTGCATTAAAAGGAGAGGATGGCACCGTAACAAGAAATAGGGAAGAAATACTTAGAAGAGTTGAAGAATTCTACAAAAATCTATACGAAAGTAACAGTGGATTAAACGAAGACTCTGAGATAGTCGAAGGAACAGCTCCTAAAATCTTAAAAGAAGAAGTTTCATTTGCAATAAAAAGTATGAAGAAAGGAAGAGCCCCTGGTGATGATGGTATTACATTAGATATCCTAAAAGAAGCTGGAGAATATGTAGAAGACATACTTGCAAAATTCTTTACCAAATGTCTTAACAGCGGTAACATACCAAACCAATGGGATTCTGCAACAGTAATTCTTTTGCATAAAAAAGGTGATAAAGAGGATTTGAAAAATTACCGACCAATTAGCTTGTTACCTGCTATTTATAAAATCTTCACAAAAGTGCTAACACATCGCCTGCAGAAAAAATTAGATGCAGCTCAACCAAGAGAACAAGCTGGATTTCGAAGTGGATTCAGTACAGTGGACCATATTCAAGTATTAAGAGAATTAATTGAAAGAACACATGAATATGAACTTCCATTGTGTGTGGCATTTATTGACTATGAGAAGGCCTTTGACTCTATTAAAACATCAGCAGTCATCAACTCTTTAAGATCAACAGACATTGAGGATGTGTACATTGACATGGTGAAACGTGTGTATAAAAATGCAAGTGCAAAATTTCGGTTACATAAAGATACCAAAACTATCAAAATTGGTAAAGGTGTGAGGCAGGGAGATACCATTTCTCCAAAACTTTTTACTTCAGCTTTACAGATGATTTTTCAGCAGATAAATTGGAATAACAAGGGAATAAAAATAAATGGTGAATATTTAAATCATTTGCGGTTTGCTGATGACATTGTTATTTTTTCAACGAACCCATTAGAACTCCAAGACATGGTACAGGAGCTCTCAACTAGAAGTAAAGAAGTTGGACTCAAGATGAACCTACAAAAAACTAAGATCATGTTCAATAATTTCGTAGAGGAAACAAAAATACAAGTTGACAACATTGAGCTAGAAATTGCTGATTCATATATTTACCTTGGCCAGCTGATTTCAATGGATGGCAACATTATGAAAGAACTCAACAGACGTATTAAACTTGGCTGGAGTGCATTTGGAAGAAACAGTTTTATCCTGAAGGGGAAATTGCCTTTGTGTCTAAAAAGAAAGGTCTTCAACCAGTGTGTATTGCCAGTCCTCTCTTATGGATCAGAGACATGGAGTCTAACAGTTGGAGCAATACGAAAGTTACAGACAACGCAAAGGAGCATGGAGAGGTGCATGCTTGGAATAACTAGGAGAGATCGAAAAAGAAACACTTGGGTGAGAGAGCAAACTAGAGTAGAGGACATCATTGTTAAAGTAAAAGGGCTGAAATGGCGATGGGCTGGGCATATTGCAAGAAGAACTGATCAACGATGGACAACAGAAATTCTGAACTGGATTCCAAGAGACCACCGAAGACCTAGAAAACGTCCTCAAACTAGATGGGTGGATGAAATAAGAAAACAGGTTGGGGTGACGTGGAAGCGAATTGCTCAGGATAGACTTGTGTGGAAAGCATTTGGAGAGACCTTCATCCAGCAGTGGATAGATAATGGTTGAATATGATGATGATGATATATATATATATAATTTTTTTTCCGGAACAAGAATGGCATACCGTTTACTATCCAAATTAATAATATTTGCTTGGCGTATGAATTCAGATGGTGGGGTCATCTCCCCCCTCCTCCTCCGGTCTACTCAAAATGTGAACATTCGAGAAAAATCAAGATGCTGACAGTTTACTTTTTCATAAAATATGAACATATGACTATTTGAAATCAACGTGATTTTTTTAACACTTTCCTTGCATGACTTTAGAATAAGAAACTTCATCTTTGTTTGCGTATGTATGTAGTAGTCATATAAAAAAGACTCCAGGTCAAGAAACGATAACGCATCTTCTTGTAATATCATGTTACAATGAAAGTTTCCGGCCCTAAATTATGGGAAGAAGGCAGGACTTGTAGCCATGCGCGGATCCAGGTGATGGGACCCGGACACTGCCATTACCCAGCCCCCACCTTTTATCGAAAATATAAATATTCATGTCAAAACAACCTGGCGCTCTTTAAATCATATCGGATGGGCACACTTATTTTTTATGCCAAATTTTATATTAACAGCCCTTCTATATTAAACCAGATCGGCCCTCTTTATGTCAAATCTTACAGGCCCTCTATGTTAAACCGGACCTGCCTTCTTTATGATAAATTGAGGCGGCCTTTCGGGCGATC
>QLNU02015003.1:88921889-88932841 GCA_006491805.2 Dysdera silvatica
ATAATATATGTAATTAATATAATTTTGTATTTAATGTGTTTTCTTTACTCTGTTAAAAATGCTTTTATTATGGAGATATGGCGGCGGCGGACAAGGAGGGGGTGCATATCGTTTGCTTACTATAAAAGGCTTTGCCGTCTTGAAAAAGTTTGGGAACCGCTGCTCTTTAGTAATTGTTTTTAAGAATTAAACCTTACATTTTCATTTACATTTAAAAAAGAACACATTATGCAATATTTCACGTTCTTTTCGTAGTTTTTTACTATTAATTTTAAAATAAATTTTGTGAAGGTTAAATTCAATAGCATTCCCGGAATCACAATAAATATCTACGATGCAGCTTACGTTTGAAAACTATATACGGCGAGCTAAATAGGAAGAAGTTCAAAGAATGAACAATGGAAACCTTATGTTTTGTATTGCTCTAAGTAAATGGGTCATGTGTAGATCAGACCCGTCACCAGTTTGAAAAATTTTCAAATTACTGGGCGGTAAAATATGTTAAAGAATTATTTATGTAATGACTGGATGCGAAGAATTTTAGGGGGAATTTTTTGATATATCCAAATGTTTATACTTTTCATTTTTTTTAAAGATGCACACTCGGTTGACACACTCATAAAACAAAATTTTTTAAAAAATTTTTTTTTTCTGACTTAAAAAGTCCCCCCTATGCTCTAATATCAGTGGTTCTTTAACTTTCCTAGACCGCGGACCACCCCTTCAGAGATCACTCGCACTCACGGATCCCGAAGAATTAATTCAAAGTTTAAAGCCCGGAATTTGCATCATATGTATTTATTTCTAGTGTTTCATCACTAATTTTCACTATTTAAGGAAAGAATTTTTCGTCCCCTCATAATTTATTCTTAGCATTAAAATGTAAATACTCTCGTCTTAATATTTTCCTGAAACTTAGTGGAACACTGGGAAGGTCTCGCCGACCGCAGTTTAAAAACCATTGATTTATATCATTTAAAATATTGATATTTATAAGAAGAAATCTATGAGATATAAAGGCCGGTATTTGTTAACTATTCATTTTGAGTATGAAGGCGATATCCTATAGGAAAAATGATTATTTAATTACTCAAATGAAGTAGCAGATGTAACCAGAATAAACTATAAACTCCCTCTAAAATGATAATTACTTTTTAAATCATTTTCTTCCCATCATTTCCTTTAGATAAATTTTGTATAATATCGAAAAAAATTCCATTAGTATATAATATGTTTTTCAATTTCTCAATTTTAATTACTATTGCACTATTGTTTACTGTAGCTCTGTTTTCGTTTTCTTTTATTTTTCGTATTTTATTAATTTTCCCATGATTCCTAATCGTCTAATGCTAAATCTGCCTTACATGATTTCTCAGCTCGAACGCAGAGAGTGGAAAACATTCTGGTTTTAAACAAGCATTAGCTTCTCACTTGTAACTTGGAAACACAATTACAAGTGGCAAGTTCCCATACTAAAATGTGAAAAGTCTTATCGAATGAAAATCAACAAGCGAAATTTTCCAATGATTAGATAAGTACTTAAGCAGCCTTTAGGATTTTGATAAGCTTATCAGAGTCACAATTGTTTCAACTATCTTTGATGTGCATCGATGTAGATTTAAAGTAACGCTCACAAAAGCCTCAAAACGCGTAATATGTTGCATCTTCGGATCTTTAAAGACTCGTCCCTTAATGATGCTACCGGGCGCTTCGCGATATTCCGGTTTGAGATTCAAAGGGTCACGTTGTAATTAACCAAGTCTCGTTAATTGCACTTGTGCGTCAATTTCGGGGAAAGTGAATTTCATCTTTAATATATGAGCCATTAGGTTAGCATACAGGGAGGAAACCTGTAGTACAACAGCCATTGTTCGCAGCGAAATTATCCCGAAACGACGAGGCCTTAGTGGAATTGTTAATTTTGCAATCAGCGCACCTTGACTTGGAATGAGAATTGTGAATTCATTAGGGATGAAATGGATGATGCTACTGATAACGAAAACATTACTATGATCTTATCGTCAATTTCGGTGGACTAACGTAGTTACGTTCGTTCCTACGACTGTTAAACGTAAAGTAAAATCAATTTCATTAGAATAAGTTTCAATGATTTCTAGCTTTGGTGAAAAGTTTATTTCATAAAGGCTGAACTGATTATCTATTACAGGGCTTATGAAGTAAAGATTTAAAATTTAAGTTTGTCTTATGGGTTGGTTGTGTTTTCATGGTGCAAGGACAGCAAGAGTCATTGTGCGCCAAACAATGTGAGAATGCACACAGGGTTATAAAATAAAAATAAATTAAAGCCAAAATAGTAAAAAAATGATAGTAATGTATTAAATGTGTCAATCGAAAGGATGTAAAAAAATCAATAAGATTTGAAAAGCCAATAGTAGATAAAAAAAAGTGATTTCATGGTAAAAAGAGTCACACAAAATGCCGCAAAAGGTAAAATTATTTTGGTTAAAAGCTGATGAACTCTTTGGTTAAAATTAATATAAGTGGTTAAAATATGTAAAACCTTTAATGGTTCGCCACATGTGGACCATATCGGGGTATTTTCTCTCTTTAAAAGATGTTGACAGGAGTCTATCTGGTGCTTCCAATTCACCTACATGGGATATGTAGCATGGAGATTGTAATGCTCCGGGATGCAAGGATGTTCTGAGGAACCATCCTACATGTCTGCATCGTCCGCCTACTTTCTCCTTTCAATGTCAGGCGCTGTATAAGTATTTTTACGATTTGCATCGACAAACGCGGCTTGCGAAAGCATGTTCCATTGCATGTTTTTTTTTCTCTTCATGCCTACTATTGCCTCTCTGAGTTTCTCTCTGCTGCAACAAAATACTTTCTATAAAATTTAAATTGTGTAAAAAAAAATTCTTAAACTTAATGTGGAAATGTGCTTTTGTAAACATTGTGCACATCAGATAAGTAAACATACCCCTAGAGGATGAGATTTTGCCTTAAGCTAATTTCCTGAGTCGTTTATTCACTTTTATTTCCCAGTGTGTCATAAAAAAGCCAAGTATTTTTATCGCCGTCCATACTTTGTCAGTTCTCTTGCTGTAACAGGTTTTGCCTGCAAGATATACTTATCTGCGGATTTCAACAAATATTTAGACTTTCGGACAGAGCACAATAGCTTCTAAGTGATAAAACTCTTCATTCGTGACTTCGTTTTTCTAAGTAATTCCTCTGAGTACGCTTTTCAAATTGTATCATCTGCACAAAGCAAAGTTATCGTTATTAACTAATAAATTCCGTCCAGTGCTAAAATATATTACCACATTCAATTTACAAAATCTACTCTATGGGAGAAGTAGGGAGAAACTGGGCGTTCTATATCACTGACGCAGGTGGCGCAGAGGGTGGTGAATAAAATTATTCTTTCCCTTTTATTCCACACTATAAATGAAAGAGAAAAATCATCCGTAGTTTAATTTTTATATCGCGTGGAATAGGCTCTAGTTGATTTGTTAGATGCATTTTTATGGCGCAAGGACGACAAGGGTGATTCTGCGCTAAGAAATATGAGACTGTGCATACGGTTTTAAAATCAAAATAAATTGAAACTACAATGGTGAAAATGAAATAAACGCACCATGACCAAACGTATAATAAAATCAGATGAGATTGGAAAAGCCAATATTCGACAGAAAATTATGTTAATAATAAAGTTATGTTATAAAGTGTGATTAAAGCAATTACATAAAATGTCACAAAGGGTAAAATTATTTTGGTTAAAAGCTAATGAATGTTTCTAGTTAAATTTAATCAAATTGTTAAAATGTGTAAAATACTCAATGGTTAAACACATGTGGCACAAGAACATGCTTTAACTAAATTATACGCTAACATGTCCGTAATGATATATAGGAATCAAGGCAAATTACCTTTAGAAACTATTGGTTCCTTTATAATAAAATATACGCATGGTTTTGCCGGCCTAAGATATCTTGTAATCAAATTTAAATACACGTTAATGACCGTATCTCGGGGTTACTTAAACCACTTTTCAATTTAAGACATCTACCAATTCAACAGAGAATTTAGAGATTAATTAATTGTTTTCTTGGTCTACAACTTGGCTCTACATTTATCCTCTTTACATGTATCAAAGTTTTCTAAAACGTTTATGTTAAAAAAAAAAACCAAAAAAAACATGGTGGCTTAAGTTACCTCTCAATATGGGGTAACTAAAGCCAGCAGAAGAATTCAATGTTTGACTTAGGTTAGTTGATGATGGGGTATCAAAATCCATATAAAGGGCTAAAATAAATGTACATATACTGCTCAAGATATTTATTAGTAAAACTAAAAGTAAAGATTAAAATTTTTTACATTTTAGTGTTTTGGATGTTTAATTCACACTAAAAAAGTTCAAGATGTTTGATTTAACATGTGTTACCAAAATCGGTGTTCGAAATTTACCCAGCATAATGGCTTTATATAATAATTTTCAACACCTATGTATAAATAGCTCAAGATGGATCTTTTTTGTTTTTGGAGAAAAGGAGACGCCGTCCTCATCCTGGATTCGAACCAGGGTCCCTCCGTTGAGCCCGGAGTGTCTTTACTGCTAGATGAAAGAGGACAGGAACAACGATCACTTTCTCCGTATATAAGGATGTAAGATATTATTACCCTTCTCAGGGATTACACAATTGCCAAATAATTGTCAACACACAAAGCCTCCGGGGCGAGTTTTTGTGAGTTTTCGCGGGGGAATTTATTTTTACTCAATAATTTTCGACACCCACGTAGAAACAAGCTCAAACTAGATCTGTTTTTGTTTAGGAGAGAAAAAGATGACGTCCTTATCCTGGATGAGGACGGCAAAAGCCACTCTGGTTTGGTGGCCTTTGTTACCCCGTACAGGGAGCAACAATGAATTTAAAAATATAGAAAAAAACAAAACAAAATGGAAATATAATCTAGGAAGTATAACAACCGTAAGAGTATTGTTTGAGGTTATGTTTAAAAATGATTTTAGTGAATTTAACTTAAAAATGTGATTTTGGCGATTAAAGTTATGGACTGTATAAATTTATGACGAAATTATCCTAAATATAAATAAAAGTTTATAAATCAAACAACAATGTCAATCAATCAACGTTTATTGGCGTAGTGATACCAACGCCGATGGTATGGCGTGATTAGATGGTGAAACGTTCGAAAGAAAATAAATATTTCTGCCTTCGGTGGGACCTGAACCCACGACCTTCCACTTGCCGGGCGGAGGCTCTACCCACTGAGCTACGAAGGACAATATATAATCTCTTTACGAACGTATATATATTGTTGCCAGTTATTTCGCAGAATGGTGTAGTACATAGACTACTATTTAAACCAAATTGCAAAGAGACTGGTATTAAATTGATCGAAATGCACGTTGCAGCATATGTATTTATTTTATATAAATCGAACACTACGCAGATTAAATCAAACAACAATATAAATCAACGTTTATTGGCGTAGTGGATTCAGGTCCCACAGAACGCAGAAATATTTATTTTCTTTCGAACGTTTCACCATCTAATCACGCCATAACATCGGCGCTGGTATCACTACGCCAATAAACGTTGATTTATATTATTGTTTAATTTAATCTGCGTAGTGTTCGATTTATATAAAAGGTTTATAAACTTAATTTTAGAACATACACACTATTAAAATATGTGGCCCAAAGCTTCGTCAAAATATGGAATTGATGGCATGAAAGTTAACAATCAAACTCAAAACAGTGTTGCCAGAATCAGTGTCCGAAATTTACCCAGCATAGTGGCTTAAGTTACCCCAGCGGCTTAAGTAGCCCCGAGATATGGTATGATTAAAAACAAAATAAAAATGGAAGATATATTTTAATACCCCAGGTCCCATCTTTGATAGATGGGACAAACATAAAGAACATCTACGTTCACTTCCCCTTAAAACCAACAAAATTTGGGAGAATTTCGGTTTGACCATCCTCCCGATCATCTCTGACTTTTTGTCACCATGATTACATTATTTTGTCACTGTGACAAACGATGTGTCTATTTCCTTCGAATAGACGAACATCTATCATGATCAAATAAACGACGGGGAAGAAACTAATGCAATTTAGAAAGTGATTCGAGCTGAAAATCGTATATTACAATAGAGAAGTAACGGCTTTTGATTATGTTTCTTGGAATTTTCAATATGGCACGGGGCACAAACTTCGCAAAAATTGGTGTGACACCTGTCCCTTGTTGAGACAGTAATGGGTTAATTTCTTAGGCTTTTCCGATTGTTTGTGATAAGCAAACATACAGCGTCTACAATTCTCTTGTGAATACCTTTAAGAATGAAGTTTGACCTTTTATGTTGTATAATTTAAATTCCATTTTAATGAAATATTACTTTTTATGTTGTATAATTTAAACATTATTATAATAAAATATTATCTTTTATCTTGTATAAATTAAATTTTATTTTAATGAAATATCACCTTTATTATCGTTTGTATTCAACGGTGCATGTAACATGAACAGTTTTAGTTTTAATATGCTTTTATTATCATTAACTTTTAAAACAAATTCAAAAAACTTTAATAAAGTAATATTTAGAGGTTAAAAAACTAAATAACTGTAGATTTATCTTTTGTAAAAAAATCACTATTTTGTTTGAAACAATAATCAACGTTACGCATCGTGAAAAATTTCCTTGATACAATTTTTATATCCTTCTTGGTAAAATAAGCGCGTGTGATGTATTATGCAAACTTCCAGACTATGATATACTTATAGATATTCTATTATAATCACAGAATATAATAGATATTATAGATATTCAACTAATCGCAGAATAATAGATATTATAGATATTCTGTTAATAACAGAATCATAGATATTACAGATATTCTGTTAATCACAGAATAATAGATATTATAGATACTCAATTAATCACAGAATATTAGATATTATAGATATTCTATTAATCACAGAATAATAGATACTACAGATATTCTGTTAATCACAGAATGATTGATATTATAAATATTCCATTAATCCCAGAAATAATAAGCATCGTTTCTTATTACCGTGTCATGTCAGAAAAAAATTGCGCAGTTAAAATAGCGGAGTAATGCACAGAAATCGTAACTGATATAAAGATATATATATATATATATAATAAACCGTGATTTTATTCAAATTTGGCTCGTTTTCTATCTCATTTACACTTCTAGTAATCAAAATGCTCATTATCACTACGCCTAAACGTAAGGAAAATATATCTTATTCAATTTAACATTTCCCGAAGTACCGAAGCATACCTGTATAATTGATTCAAAGCATATTATTCAAAATTAGGTTTAATATAGCCCTCATTCTGTCTACGCCTCCAGTCACATCCTATGCGATGCAAATGAAATAATGATTGAAGCAAACATCATTTCCATTAAGTGAGACGGCCAGTTTTACTCAAGTGTGGAAGACAATGATCAAATAGCTAAGCATATTAATTTCATAATTTGAATGGGATATTCATTTTCTTATGGTAAATGAAGGGGACTATTTAATAAATGATGATCATGGGAGTGTCATTATTTATCCATAAACAGTCAATGTTCGATTCCAAGAACGTTTATTAAGAAATAATTATTTTCGGTTTGGTCTGAAATCTTTTCCTGAGGATAAAATCAGAATTTTTACTAAGGTTTATCTAATCAAGAAAATAAACACATAACGGTATCTGTAACACTATTTGTCCATACAAAATATGATTGCCGTTGTAAACGATATTTCTTTATCTGTAATAGGAAATCAGCGTGTGATTGCGTGAAAATTTCAAAAATAAAAGAGGCTCTATTTGGAGTTTCGACTTCCCTCAAATTTTTCATTATTAAATGTCATCCATCATTTAATTTTTCCTATATTTCTACGTCAATTCCTCTAGTTTCATTCGCTTCATTAAAAAAAGCAACCATCTTTATCTATTTCCCTTCTTATCTCTCTTCATCTTTCTTAGAATTTTTCAAACCACAATTTGTTTACTATGACGGCAAACTGTGATTGATGGTATTTGCGCTAAGGGTTTTCAATAGATTGGGTGATGAAAAAAGTTATGGATTTATTTATATAGTAACTGTACCCGAATTGTGGAAAAAATATTTTTTGGTATATTCAAAAAGCAATGCATTTCTATTTAAAAAAATGGACAATCTGTTGTCACAATTTTTCATAGACCGCAAAAAAATTTTCACACAACCAGACTTAAAAATTATCTTCTAGGTTCTATATCATTTGACATATATGCGCTTGTAGGATGAATCTGAATGATGCAAATGTTTTTAAGATCAGAAATAACTATTCATTTTGCCCTTGGAAAAGATGATGCATGCAAAAAAGATTACCGAATTATTCAAATGCGCTAGCAAATGTGACTAGAAGATACCATAATATTGCTCCGTAGTGAATGATATTTGCTTCATAACAATTTGCTTTCCATTATTTATTTTAGATCAATTTTCCATTATATGTAATCTTTTCGCTTAGAATATTTTATAAATTTTTAGATTTGGCAATTTCTATTAACCTTGCACTTTCGTTTCTTGTTATTGTGTTTTTTTATTTTATTTATCTTGCTTGTTTGCATTCCTCTCAAGAATTAACAGGTTTTACTAAACCTTTACAAATTATGGGTTTTCAATTGTAACGTTCTAAGTACAAAATATTAGGATATTAAGTAAGTATTGACTTCGCGGAGAAGGAAGGACAACTTGTTATAAGCAGCAAGTATAGACAAACTCATTCACCACGACAGAACCTCCGCACATTCGACGTTATACTCAATATAACGTTTATAATTTTCTAACCGATATATAATGTTAAAATGTTGGTTGGTATCGAACATTAAATTTTGCGAATGACATTTTTATGTCACACACACATATATATATGGCCTGCAAAAGGGTTGCTGGTATCTAACTGGAAGGAGACCCACACGCTGAACGTATGTGACGATGTGTGGAACCGGCCAGGCCAGTAACCTAGTGTCCTACCCCGCCTTCAAGTGGTGCAGGCTGAGCTTTCTATTTATGTGGCAAATTAATATTTGCTACACGGATAGAAAGGCGGAAGGGGAGGGCTAATTCACCAACCCGTTTAGCCAGCGTGGTGAAATTATGGCTAATTCCTCCATTATGTTGACACACCAGAAACCATGGCCCCTAGTCTCCAGGTGCTGGAGTGCTCCTGATCAAGGCAGCGGTCAGTGTGGCATGAAAGCAGGGGGTGCTAAGAATCACTGGAATGGCCCAGGCTGCCGTTTGTTATTGACCTTGGCTACGTTTAATGGACGATCCCTTGCTTCTGAAGCAAAACTTCAGGAATTGGAAGAGGAACTAGACAAGATCAAATGGGACATTGTAGGACTCAGTGAAATTAGAAGAAAAGGTGAAGAGTTGGTGGAACTGAAAAGCGGACATTTGTTTTACTATAGAGGAACGGAAACTGGAAGAACAAGTGGTGTTGGCTTCTTAATCAACAAAAGAATTAAAGACTACCTTCTTGAAGTCGAAAGCACGTCAGATCGAGCAGCGAGGCTCGTTGTTCAACTAACCCAGCGATACCAACTTCAGATAGTACAAGCATATGCACCAACGTCAAGCCATACCGACGAGGAGGTTGAAGAATTCTATGAAGAAATCAAACAGCTACATACCAAGGGGAAACAACACATCAAACTCATCATGGGAGATTTTAATGCAAGAATTGGACAACAGGAACAAGGAGAGACATCGGTTGGTAAATACGGATACGGGGAAAGGAATGAACGTGGCGATCAACTCATAGAATTTGCCGAAGCTGAAAATCTTAGCATCATGAATTCATTTTTTAAGAAGAAACCGCAAAGAAAATGGACATGGAAACACCCAAATGGGGGAACTAGTGAAATTGACTATATCCTGGCAAACAAGAAATCAATTATTGAAGATTGCAGTGTACTGAACAGATTTAATACTGGAAGTGATCATCGAATGGTGAGATGTAAAGTGCACTTAAATACTAAATTAGAAAGACAGAAGCTCATTAGGAAACAAGTATGTAAGAGGGTGGATTTAAAGAAATTAAAAGAAAATACCGAGGCATTCAAGTTGGAATTAAAAAATCGCTTTTCTGCACTGGAAGGACTTATTGAAGAAGTTGACATCTCAGAAGCAAATGAAAACATTGTTAAGACAATAATTGAAACTGCTGGGGAAATTGGTGGTGTAATATGTAAAAAGCAGAATAGCAAATTATCTGAGAAGACGAAACAACTCATGAAAAGGCGAAGACTTATGAAGGTGGACAATCAAAATACCAGTCGCAAGATCGAGTATGTAGAACTTTGCAAAACTTTGCGCAAAAACATGAAAGAAGATATAAGAAAATTCAATTGTGAGTTAGTAAGGAAGGCCATTGAAAGCAACAAGAGCCTTAGGGTTGTTAAAGGGAGTTTGTCTATTGGGAAGAAACACATCATTGCATTAAAAGGAGAGGATGGCACTGTAACAAGAAATAGGGAAGAAATACTTAGAAGAGTTGAAGAATTCTACAGAAAGCTGTATGAGGGAAACAGTGGATTAAACGAAGACTCTGAGATAGTCGAAGGAACAGCTCCTAAAATCTTAAAAGAAGAAGTAGCATTTGCAATAAAAAGTATGAAGAAAGGAAGATCCCCTGGCGATGATGGCATTACATTAGATATCTTAAAAGAAGCTGGAGAACATGTAGAAGACATACTCGCAAAATTCTTTACCAAATGCCTCAACAGTGGTAACATACCAAACCAATGGGATTCTGCAACAGTAATTCTTTTGCATAAAAAAGGTGATAAAGAGGATTTAAAAAATTACCGACCAATTAGCTTGTTACCTGCTATTTATAAAATCTTCACAAAAGTGCTAACACATCGCCTGCAGAAAAAATTAGATACAG
>QLNU02015003.1:88932941-88964023 GCA_006491805.2 Dysdera silvatica
AAAAGGTGATAAAGAGGATTTAAAAAATTACCGACCAATTAGCTTGTTACCTGCTATTTATAAAATCTTCACAAAAGTGCTAACACATCGCCTGCAGAAAAAATTAGATGCAGCTCAACCAAGAGAACAAGCTGGATTTCGAAGTGGATTCAGTACAGTGGACCATATTCAAGTATTAAGAGAATTAATTGAAAGAACACATGAATATGAACTTCCATTGTGTGTTGCATTTATTGACTATGAGAAGGCCTTTGACTCTATTAAAACATCAGCAGTCATCAACTCTTTAAGATCAACAGACATTGAGGATGTGTACATTGACATGGTGAAACGTGTGTATAAAAATGCAAGTGCAAAATTTCGGTTACATAAAGATACCAAAACTATCAAACTTGGCAAAGGGGTGAGGCAGGGAGATACCATTTCTCCAAAACTTTTTACTTCAGCTTTACAGATGATTTTTCAGCAGATAAATTGGAATAACAAGGGAATAAAAATAAATGGTGAATATTTAAATCATTTGCGGTTTGCTGATGACATTGTTATTTTTTCAACGAACCCATTAGAACTCCAAGACATGGTACAAGAGCTCTCAACTAGAAGTGAAGAAGTTGGACTCAAGATGAACCTACAAAAAACTAAGATCATGTTCAATAATTTTGTAGAGGAAACAAAAATACAAGTTGACAACATTGAGCTAGAAATTGCTGATTCATATATTTACCTTGGCCAGCTGATTTCAATGGATGGCAACATTATGAAAGAACTCAACAGACGTATTAAACTTGGCTGGAGTGCATTTGGAAGAAACAGTTTTATCCTGAAGGGGAAATTGCCTTTGTGTCTAAAAAGAAAGGTCTTCAACCAGTGTGTATTGCCAGTCCTCTCTTATGGATCAGAGACATGGAGTCTAACAGTTGGAGCAATACGAAAGTTACAGACAACGCAAAGGAGCATGGAGAGGTGCATGCTTGGAATAACTAGGAGAGATCGAAAAAGAAACACTTGGGTGAGAGAGCAAACTAGAGTAGAGGACATCATTGTTAAAGTAAAAGGGCTGAAATGGCGATGGGCTGGGCATATTGCAAGAAGAACTGATCAACGATGGACAACAGAAATTCTGAACTGGATTCCAAGAGACCACCGAAGACCTAGAAAACGTCCTCAAACTAGATGGGTGGATGAAATAAGAAAACAGGTTGGGGTGACGTGGAAGCGAATTGCTCAGGATAGACTTGTGTGGAAAGCATTTGGAGAGACCTTCATCCAGCAGTGGATAGATAATGGTTGAATATGATGATGATGATATATATATATTAATTTTTATTTTACGTCTTTTCTACAATGGGTTAAAATAAAGTTTCCTGAGAAAAGAAATCAAACGATCGATTTATTGGCGATTCATTACAAATACAAATTTACAAATTTATTTATAAGCACGGGATTATACAATTAGCCACTAGGCTGAGGTGCATATAAAATCTGAAATTGAAGATAACAATATTAAAATAATATCACTATAAATTGAAGTGGATAATATGAAATGTTGATCCAAATAATGGGTTACATATTAAATACAACAGACATTAAAATTTCAATAACTGCTTCTTCCACAAGAAGTCAAATATTTGCAAACTTGATCATAGTGAGTCATTTTCTTGTGACAATGGAAGTATAAACTATAAAATAATAAATCTCACACACGCACTAAATTTTATGATACATGGTAATTAATCATAATATGGAATAATAAACGTACAAAAAAGAGAAAAGGCAAAATTCTCAGAAATATGGAGTTACCGTGGAAGACCGAAATTAGAGAATGTCGATACATACCAAATACGTTGGTGAAAGACCGAATATTTGATTATATTCTTATATATTCGGACTATCGCTGGTGTGTGTGACAAACACAGACGACTGTGGGGGAGCGGTGAGGTAAGGGTCGAAAGAAAGAAGTCGAAACAGACAGAGAGGCTGTTATACAGGCTGAGTTTAATCCACCGCACCTCCGATACATTTTTGAAATCCTTATGTTATTATAAGCCTATTTGCAAATCATTGTTGGGTCGAAAAATGGAATTTTATATTTTTTTTAATTTGTTTTTCTGGCGTACTATATTTGCTGATTGAGCCAATCATGGGTTAGTGGAAGCCAACCTTCTTTTGAAAATTTCACTCCCATTTGGCGAGACATTCGACTTTTTGAGCAAAATTAGTGTAATATTTATTACGGCACTATTTCGTTCCATTTTTGACGAAATATAGGTTTAGTTTTAAAACCAATAACTAAACCTATATTTAGTCAAAAATGTACACATTTCGTCAAAATTCTACACAGAATAGACCGGAACTGAATGATTTCATATTTTGGATAGAAACTGAATACTCAATAATAAATTAGACAGGGCTAATTGTAATAAAGGTGTAATCTGCAGAATTCGCCAAGCAAGCTCACTAAACTCCTACAAGCAATTTTCTAAAGGAAACAAACCAGTTTGGCTGACATTATTTCGCGGAAACATCCACGCGCGGGATTCAAAATAAAATGAATGCTTCTCTTATGCACGAATTGAATTGTAACTTGCAATGTGATTATAAAAATTAAAGTAATTTGTTTTCTGCTATGACTTTCAGAAACAAAAATAATATAGAACTTCAATTTAACAAATAGAGAAAAAAATAACTTTACAGCTACTTCAAAATCTAATACGTTTAAATTTAAAAAGTTAACGCTAGCTCTGTATTACTGGACGTATTCTAAACTTTTAGAATACATCCCGCGTTCGCTTTTTCACATTTTTCGACCAACTAGCTATCCCGCCACGTGTTGCCAAAAGGGTTGCAATTGGCGCTATTTTAACTACCTTTTAATATTTAATTTCTCGATTTCCAAGGGTCTATAGCTGCTAATTTTCATACATTAAGGATTTTAATCTGTCCACATTAAGCTCAATTAAATTCGTTAGATTCGGCATGTGAGCTCCGAGGGTGGGGGAGGGGTTACTTGTGAGTTTTCCTGACTTTCTCAGTCTGTAATGTAAATACGAGCCAATCTCCTAAAAATTCCTCCAATGAGGCAATCCTCTCTATCTCTCCAAGGGAGGCCGGCCGGTGCCTACACGCTTCCCCCTACTTCCCAAGTCCTTTAATAACTTGAGAAATTCAAGAAAAGTTGAATATCATATTCAAATTTAGCCTTCTTATAAAGACCGAAGTATAGGAGGGGGCAACATAGGGTGAAGTCCGTGACCCACCACAAGTAATTACTAGGCTACTTATTTTTGTACAATAAAAAGAGGAATATTGACTTTGTGCCAGTGAAACTCGTAACGTGTCTTATGTTCAGTGTTTTTATTAGATAAAGTGAAAGAAAATACAATGTTTCAGTAACGTACGCAAACATTTTATAAGGGGTTATGGGTGTACTAAGAAGCGGGGAGAGTTTCGACAATCAAAATTTAATTGTATACAGGAAAACAAAAGGTCAATGGGGTTATGACCCCACCAACCCCTGCTCCCGGTGCTATTACAAATAGTTTTTATGTTACAACTACCAACTGTCCGTGGTCAGACATTAGCTGAAGCCATCCGCCCCCCCTAACAACCAAGCAGTTTTTAAACACAAAAAGGTAAAAATACTACTACTGCTAGGTTGTACAAAAAGTGCTCACGAACTTGATTTACAACTTTGTAATAATTTTACAAAAGTCTCTGATTGGAGCATAGCTTGACTACCCTCTACCCACAAAAAAAATGCCCTTTGGAACTATTGATTAGACGCAATATCATCAATCAAATAAAAACAATTATCGACACTGCAATATTGCAAAACGCCACTGAATTCGAAATTTACAGGACTGTATATATGCATTACCAGAAAGTTAGAGTGGGGGGCCTGAGGTTTATTTAAATACACAATATTAACCACGTTAAAAAAAAATGCACGTTAAAATCTAGGCGATGGAGGTCAAATCCTCGCGACCCCCCACCCTCTCACCGTTAGGATAGGCAAATGGGACGATGTCTAAATGTTCTCTAGTGCATAATATTTGAATGCTGAGGTTTTTTATATTTATTAATTAGGGAGAGATTTAAGAAACAGCGATGGGCCGCCAATTCTAATAAATTGGTCAATAAGTATCTACGTAAGAATATTCAACCCATTTCATGAACGCAGCCATTTGAAAAGTCGCCAAATTGATCTTACCCTTTTGCTGATAGTATAGAACCAATGAAAAGTTTATATCAAAAAAAAAATAAACAACCCAGTAGTTGCTCGTTAGTGCCTGTTGGTGAAAACTAGCTCAATCAGCGCAGATGACTGTTTCAAACATGTTTCTTAGTGCGGTGGTTTAAACCACCCCGTGTATACTAGAGGCTGTTATACAGTTAAGACAGTTCACGGAAAGCATCTTCATGGTCAAACACAAGGTTCTGTTGAAACGGCCAATCGTGATATACAAAATATGTTAACTGCACGGATGGACGGTAAAGATGCAAATAAATGGTTAGAGGGTTTGCCCTTTGTTCAATTTGCCAAGAACACAACATGCCACCACGAAGGGATACAAGTCCACATGAAGCCCTATTTTGCGTTAAAACCAAAAATAAGTCTCACGTTGTTAGCGATTGCGCAGAATGACCTTGCCGTTCCTTCTTGCGCTTGGCCAAAACACACGAACCAACCAAAGCGAGGCATAGTATTTTCATCTTTGCCTGGCGAGAAAGTCGCAAATATTGAGACCGAAGAAATTGTTAATACTTTTGAAGAAAATTTGAGCAGTGACCATATCGAAAACCATATTCCAAAGGAAAATATTGAAGAAGAGATGCAACATATAACGTCTTCATGTCAGACCCTGACTGAACACCATGAGTTTATTTCTATAAAATGAGGGGCCACGAAAGAGAATCTTCTACTGCAAGCAACGAAAACGTTACGAACCTCAAAAAAAAATTTTTTCCCGCTCAAGTTGGTGATACCGTTGGAATGTAAGTCCCTGATGTCGACCATAGTCATACAGATGCCCGACACATGTTGGTGATTGTTGTTGGAATAGAAGACTCCGACTTTTATAAATTAGCAAAAAAAATGGTACCCTCAAGCAGCTTTATACCCATAATCAGTTCGTAATTTGTAAAGAAAAGTTACTTTCCATAGATGAGATTTCTTTTTAAGAAATGTCGCTAAGAGAAGCAGCTGCAACTAGTTCGAGAAGCGGAGGGCAAGGCTATACACGCTGTAATTGCAAAAAGAAGTGTTTTAATACTGAATGCAGTTGTAAAAGCAAGGGACTCTTGTGCAATTTAAAGTGTCATAACAGTTTAAGTTGTAAGATATTATTACCCTCCGCAGGGATAACACAATTGCCAAATATGGTCAACACAGAAAAGCCTCCGGGGCGAGATTTTCGTGGGGGAATTTATTGTACAATAATTTTTGCCACCCACGTATTTATTATAGCTCAAACTAGAGCTTTTTTCTTTTTGGAGAAAAAGAGACGCTTTCCCCGTCCTGGATTCGAACCATGGTGCCTGGAGTGTTTTAGACACTCCTTAAGACACTCAGGGCTAAACGGAGGGACCCTGGTTCGAATCGAGGACGGGGAAAGCGTCTCTTTTTCTCCAAAAAGAAAAAAGCTCTAGTTTGAGCTATAATATATACGTAGGTGGCAGAAATTATTGTATAACTGTTTAGGTTGTTACAATAAATACGATTGTATAACGTTAATCATATAATTAAATAAGTTTATTATTGGTATTATTTTATATTCTCATTTAAAATGTACTGTTCGTTTTAGGTTCAACAGTTTATTTACATATGCTGTTACGTAAGTTTTCTCCTATTTTGACATATGTCATAATATGTTTTAATAAGAACGTATGATTTAAAATGTGGTATTTTTGTCTTAAGTGGGGACAGGACTTTTTGGTGACTGAAATTCTTCAAAAATAGTACTGTTTTTAAAATTCATTTTATGAGATTCTATTACCTGGAAGTTAATAAAAATTCTACAGCACATAACACTACTTAGCAGAATTAAAATATAGTAAAAACTATTCTTTCTGAGCGTTACAGTTTTCTTACTTATTTTTTATAAATACACATGTTTTTGCAAAATTAGTCCTATGCGCAGTCACCATTCGTAAGATAACTTCATAAAAAATTCACTGAGAAACATAATTCATGCCTTAAAGGTAAGCATAGAAGCTGTTCTTTAAAATGAATTAGCAGCTTGATCAAAAGTTTAACGGTTGATTTTTGGAAGAAATAAAAATAAAAAATGACAATCTAACGAATATGTTGTAAAATATATTTACATTAAAAATAATAAATAGACATGAAATAACATAAACTTACTTTATATAGCTGCAAATGATGTTCTCAACAAATGTGCCAAATTTTATGGAAATAAGTTGAGAACTTCGTTTATTTCAATTCGGGTGATTTCCAATAACGTTGAATGGAAATAAACGCATTTGAAGTTTAAAAAACGACATTCACACACGTGCCTGGTCTTCCACTGTTTTCGCCATAATTTTTAAACTACTGGATAAATATTTATAATTTTTTTATTAAAATATTTAGAAATGTCTAATTAATAAAACAAATAAATATTTTTTTAAGGTTTAATACTTTGTCCCCACTTAACGTAACAAAAATATTTTTATTCAACATCCACCATCAATGAATGCTGAATGTCAACATTTGCCGATGAAAATCAGAAATAATGATATTTAGCAAATATTTCGGACATACACCAAGCGACTATGTGAATGTTGACATTCACTGGAGACTGTCGACATTCGCCAGATTTTGGTCTTTCACCGTAACATATACAAGAAATATAAACGGGCTCTATATTGGAATACGCAATAAAACGACTTATTTTTGCTTATCGTTTGCTTTATTGGAGATGTTATGACAACATATAAACACACACATAAACAAGGCAAAATAACGTTATTTCTATGGTGCATCCGAGAGGATGAGGCCATTTTGATGTAATAACAAGGTGTCCTCTGTAAGAGAGGTCGCTATAAGCGAGTGGAACTGTATTAATATTAAAACGAGAAATTTGAATCAAACGAAACTGAGTAGGACAAATGTTTAAATAAGAATTTAAAAATTTCATTATGAAAAGTACTCAGTAGGCCAAACCTTGGGCCTTGAACGTAAGTGCCCGCAGGGTTATATGAACGGAAGAGGGTGCACCTAGGAAAACTTCCAATTAAATAATTTTTTGGACTAAAGTCTCTTTTGGATTCAGTCCCTTTTCCCCTTTCTCGTAAGCCAAGGGGGGTGCACTTGCACCCCCTTGCACCCCCTCGGGATGCCCAAGAATTTGGATAAGTTAAAGTGAATAGTGATGTTAAAACTGCGTTCGATATGTATCAGTTCAAATTTAAAATTACACTAATAAATGCCTCAGAACTTTTAATATGTTGCATCTTCTCAAGTTTAAAGACTCGGTCCTTAGTGTGTCAACGGGAGCTTCGCGATATTCCAGTTTGAGTTTCGAAGGGCCACATCGTAATTAACCAAATCTCGTTAATTACACTTGTGCGTCAATTTCAGAGAGAGGGGGGGAATTTGATCTTTAGTGCACGAGCCATTAGATTCGAATACCGGAAGGAGACCTGTTGTACGACAACCATTGTTCGCACCTAAGTTATTCCGAAACATGAAGATCGTTGGAAAATTATTAGTTTCGCAATCAGCGCACCTTAGCTCGCAATGGGAACAGTGAATGAGGATTCATTAGAGATGATATAGACAATATTCTGATAATGAAAACATTACTAGGATCTTATCTCTAAAGCAGAGAGAACGATGTCACTGGAGTAATCTGCATTAATTTGCAGTAAAAGGAACATTTTGTGTAGACATGTTTATCTGCTCTAAGGTCATAATGCGCACACAAAGGACATAAGGGTCAAAATACGCAAAAAGTCAAATTCACGATGTTCAGAATACGCACGAAATGACCTATATCTCTCCGAGAAATTCAAGCCCCATAAGGCCTATGAAACAAACCTTCGGACTACAGTATTCAATTTGTAGGTGGGGTCTATTTTTTGAGGTTGTTGGGAACCAAACCCGGGTCAAAATAAAGGCCCCACCATCGAACCATTGCAAGGCCTTTTATATACAGTCTTGTTTATAAATATAATACATATTGTGATATTTATGGTTGCAATAATTGAGTTCAATTTGAAATGATTTTTAGCTATATACGAGGTTCATTAAATCATTGTGAACCATGCTTGTTGGAAGACAAGAACAATATTGATGTCAGCATCAAAAAGAAATAAATTACAACTTACCTTGCAGACACACACATCATCATTAATGTAGAATTTTTTGACATTTGAATGCGTAATAGCCAAAATTTTCTTCTCGGCAACTGGAAAAATGTTGTCGCCTACTTCTACCTGGCGATCGGATTTGCTAAGGCCAGATAATATATAATTCAAATTTCGTAGCCCAACGTCATTTTCAACTTCATGAAATTTCTGAATAATTGTTTAGCGTAATTTTCAAATCTTATGGGGGGGTTGGGTTATCCCATTCTAAAATAGATCTGTGGATAAAATGTGCGACTATATTGATACGAATACACCAAAGAAGACAAGAAATACCAAAGTAATATGTATGATTAAGACGATAGAAATAAAATACAGGGTACCAGGGAGGAAATTTACATACAAAAGGTTAAACACTGGTAAAATAGCAATGAAAAAGATCACTCAAGCTTTCGGACGCATCAGCAGCAGTCCTTCATCAGGAGTAATGACGATGTTATGTTTCTGTCTCTTTTTTATACTTGAAATTTCTGGAAAACCCTTCATCAGAGTAGTCCCGCAGAATGGAAAAACCCAATGAGAACCAATGGGAGGCCTCCAATAGAATCATGGAAGAACCCCAATAGGGACCAATGAGAAACCTGTGCTGCGGGTTACCTAATGTGGGGATGTCTCATACATTTCAGAGTAAGAGTTGTTTATAAGTTTCTGGAAGTGGTTGTGATGTATTAATGGCTTTCCCGTGTAGTTTGTAAGTTTCCCAAGATTCTAAGAAGAGTCTACTATTCTTGTTTGTGATGTGACGGTGTAGTATTTTTGTTGAGTCCCAGTCGGGTTCGTGTCCGTGTTGTAAAGCGTGTTCTGCCAGACGTGAGGCTATGTCTCCTTTCGCGAGTGCTTGTTTGTGTTCTTTTTTTCTTGTTTTGATCATTCTTTTTGTTTGTCCTATGTAATGTTTGTTGCAGTCTTTGCATGGTATTTGGTATATGGCGCCTGTGAGATCTTCTGGTGGAACTGGGTCTTTAACTTTTGTAAGTTGTTTGCGAAGTGTTGTGACAGGGGAATAGAATGTTTTGATATTTGCTTCCTTGAGGATGCGAGAGATTGTTTCGGAGATACCATGAATAAAATTTTATCCGTGAATTTAATTTTATCGTCGTCTTCGCTTATTTGATTGAAATGCGTTGACTTGACTTCATCAATTTTGCCTTCTTTTTACTCATAGGGCTGCGAAGATAACGTGCAAAGGAGAAAAGCTTTCGCATTAATGGAGAAATTTGTGGTAGGATTAAATTGATGAGATTTATTTCTATGGGTGCAGAGGTTTTACTTCAGATAGTAGCGTAACACACGCATCGATCATTGGGAAAGAAAATGATGTGCTCTGAATTAACCTGTGACAAGATGCTTCCAAGTTCACAACCTCCATCAAGGTGATTCGAAGGACGCTTATTCGAATCTGGGGCGAGGATTGGTCTTTTCTTTCTAGACTACTATTATTTGAACGATTTAAATCACAAACAAAAAGGAGGGGGCGACATAGATATGAATCTCATTCGAACAATTTAGTACACACACGCATGCATATTTATATATGGCCTGCAAAAGGGTTGCTGGTATCTAACTGGAAGGAGACACGCTGAACATATTTAACGATGCGTGGAACCGACTTGGCCAGTAACATAGTGTCCTACTCCGCCTTCAAGTGGTGCGGGCCGGGCTTTCTATCTATAAAGCAAATTAATATTTGCTGCACGGATAGAGTCAGAAGGTAAGGGCTAATTCACCAACCCGCCTACTCAACCTGGTGAAATGATGGCAAATTCCCCCACTACGCTTACACATCAAAAACCACGGCCCCTAGTCTCAAGGTGCTGTAGTGCTTCTGATCAAGGCAGCGGTAAGCGTGACATGAAATCAGAGGGTAAAAATAAATGGCCCAGGCTGCCGTTTGTTATTGATTTTGGCTAGGTATATATAAATATGTAATGGACGATCACTCCTTTCTGAAGCAAAACTTCAAGAATTGGGAGAACTTGACAAGACCAAACAAAAAATGGAACATTGTAGGACACAGTGAAGTCAGAAGAAAAGGTAAAGAGTTTATGGAACTTAAAAGCGGGCATTTGTTTTATTATAGAGGAACGGAAACTGGAAGAACAAGTGGTGTTGGCTTTTTAATCAACAAAAGAATTAAAGATTACCTTCACCAAGTTGAAAGCACGTCAGATCAAGTAGCAAGGCTCGGTGTTCAACTAAAACAGCCATACCAACTTCAGATAGTCCAGGCGTATCCACCAATATCAAGCCATACAGAAGAAGTGGTTGAAGAAATTTATGAAGGAATCAAATAATAAACAACCAAGGGGAAACAACACACCAATCTTATCATGGGGGATTTTAATACAAGAATTGGAAAAAAGGAACAAGGAGAGACATCGGTTGGTAAATACGAATAAGGGGAAAGGAATGAACGTGGCGATCAACTTACCGAATTTGCAGAAAAAGAAAATCTTAGCACCATGAATGCATTTTTTAAGAGGAAACTACAAAGGAAATGGACATGGAAAAACTCCAATGGAGGAACCAGCGAAATTGACCATAACCCTATAAACAAGAAATCAATTATTGGAGATTGCAGAGTACTGAACAGATTTAATACCGGAAGTGATCATCGAACTGTGAGATGTAAAGTGCGTTTAAATACTAAATTAGAAAGACAGAAGCTTGTTAGGAAACAAGTATGTAAGAGGGTGGATTTAAAGGAACTGAAAGCAAATACCGGGGCATTCAAGTTGGAATTAAAAATCGCTTTTTTGCACTGGGAGGACTTACTGAAGAAGTTGACATCTCAAAAGCAAATGAATACACCATTAAGACAATAATTGAAATTTCTGGGGAAATTGGTGGTGTAACATGTAAAAATCAGAATAGCAAATCATCTCAGAAAATGAAACGGCTCATGAAAAGGCGAAAAGATATCAAGGTGGACAATCAAAATACTATAATATAATGCAGTGATGTGGAAGAAACACATCGCTGCATTAAAAGGGGAGGATGGCACCTTAACAGGACATAGGGAAGAAATACTCAGAAGAGTTGAAGAATTATACAGAAAACTATATGAAGGAAACAGTGGATTAAACGAAGACATTGAAATGGTCGAAGGAACAGCTGCTAAAATGTTAAAAGAGGAAGTAGCATTTTCAATAAAAAATGTGAAGAAAGGAAGAGCCCCTGATGATGATGGCATTACATTAGATATCCTAAAAGAAGCTGGAGAACATGTAGAAGACATACTTGCAAAATTCTTTACCAAATGTCTTAATAGCGGTAACATACCAAACCAATGGGATTCTGCGACAGTAATTCTTTTGCATAAAAAAGTGATAAAGGGGATTTGAAAAATTACCCGCCAATTAGCTTATTACCTTCTTTTTATAAAATCTTCACAAAAGTACTAACACGTCGCTTGTAGAAAAAATTAAATGCGGCTCAACCAAGAGAACATGCTTGATTTCACATTGGATTCAGTACAGTGGATCATATTCAAGTATTAAAAGAACTAATTGAAAGAACACGTGATAATGAACTTGCATTACGTGTAGCATTTATTGACTATGAGAACGTCTTTGGCACGGTTAAAACGTCAGAAGTCATCAACTCTTCAATATCAACACATGTCGAGAATGTGTATATTGGCATTGTGAAACATGTATATAAAAATATAAGTGCAACATTTCGGTTACATGAAGATACCGAAGCTATCAAATTTGGCAAAGGTGTGAGGCAGGGAGATACCATTTCCCCAAGACTGTTTACTTCTCCTTTACAGATGACTTTTCAGCTGATAAATTGTAATAACAAGGGAATAAAAATAAATTGTGAATATTTTAAATCATCTGCGGCTTGTTGATGGCATTATTATTTTTTCATTGAACCCATCAGAACTCCAGGACATGGTAAAGGAGCTCTCAACTAGAAGTAAAGAAGTTGGGCTTAAGATAAACCTACAAAAACTGAAACCATGCTCAACAATTTCGTAGAGAAAATAAACATACAAGTTGACAACATTGAACTAGAAGTTGCTGATTTATATATTTACCTTAGCCAGCTGGTTTAAATGGATGGCAACATTATGAAAGAACTCATCAGAAGTATTAAACTTGGCCGGAGTGCATTTGGAAGAAACAATTTTTTCCTGAAGGGGAAATTGCCTTCGTGTCTAAAAAGTAAGGCCTTCAACCAGTTTGTATTGTTAGTCCTCTCTTATGGATAAGAGACATGGAATCTAACGGTTGGAGTAACACGGAAGTTACAGATTATGGATCAGAGACATGGAGTCTAACGGTAGGAGTAATACGGGAGTTACAGACAACACAAAGCCGCATCGAGAGGTGCATGCTTGGAATAACTAGGAGATATCGAAATAGAAACACTTGGGTTAGAAAGCAAACTAGAATAGAGGGCATCATTTTTAAAGTAAAAGGGCTTAAATGGCGGTGGGCTGGTCACATTGCAAAAAGAACTGATCAATGATGGACAACGCGAATCCTGAACTGGATTTCAAGAGACCACCGAAGACCTAGGAAACGTCCTCAAACTAGATAGGTGAATGAAATAAGGAAACAAGTTGGGGGGTGACATGGAAGCGAATTGCTCAGGATCGACTTGTGTGGAAAGCGTTTGGAGAGACCTTCATCGATCAGTGGTATTTGTGTGTGTCTAAGTTTTACGCAGTCCCGGTCCCGTCTATTAAAATTCAACGTAAATTTTTTCCTTTAGTCGAAGTGGACATCCTTTAATTCGAAGTTCGCTTCAGCCGCGTCTTCACACGCCGTAAGAGTTTTTACCCACTCAAAATATTCCCAGCTTATTTCTTACATTTACAAACACCATTTTTCAAATAAAGAAGTGTTTGTAATCGTTTGTTAGAGCAGCTATTGAGTCCTGCGAGCTATTTTTTGGTTTAAGCATAGTGTTCGAAGATATTTAAACGAAAATAGCCTTAATTTGAAATAAAAAGTGGGTTAAACAAAGCATTTTGAGAAAAATCCAAACTTGAGGAAAAAGGATCCAACAGACAGATATACCATTGTACCCAACATGCCGCCAATCATTTTGATGATTAAAGAGGAAATCTTGAAAAGGCGCGAGCGCAATGTTGATCCGAAATGTAAAGGTGCGTATACATATTCGAACCTTTATGCAAGTACCTCTCCTGTGTTTAGAATATGGCTAGGCAATTCAAAAGTTAAATTTATCAATAAATAATACAGTACATAAAATGAATAACTTCTAATTCTTAATGTAATATTCTGCTTTTTGGAAACGAACTTGCTGTATAAAACGATAAGTCTAACTTACGATAAGTAATTTACGTTTTATACAAGTCCAATCAACGACAAATGTTAAGTTGAACTTCCGATAACTCGACGTTTTAATCGGTCCCCAGGAATTCGACTTATGGCGAATTCACTGTATATACATATACACACATACATATATGTGATCAAAATCCATCGGACACAAAACGGCGATGGTGTTATCTGTAGCTGTTCTTGTAGCTGGTGGCTACGTCAATTAAAATAACACTTAAATTCGTTAATAAGTAGGCTTTCCTAATAAAGATAGTTTGATCAATTCTGAGCTTTCAACACTTGGTAAATATTAGGCTGATGGGCTTTACTTTTATCAGGTTTACAAAACACTTGCTCATACAAAGATCGCTGTTTCTAATGGTTTCAAAAAATCGAATTCTTATTCGGGAATTCCCTTTACAAAGTCCTTATTTGACCACGTAAAATACCTTTGAGGTGTATTAGAACACAGCATTAGTTATTTGGAAAATTGTATTGCTCCTAACGAACAACTAGCTTTGGATATACTAGTGCATTGGGGGTATATTCCTAAAAAATACTCACCAAAATGGAACATAAACCATAAAGTATGCATAGGAAGATCGCTCAAAATATTTATATTAAAGGAGTACATACCCAGTACTAATTTATTAGAAGACCAACTATTTTTCATATAGTTGGTGTCCAGTAAATTTCGTCTATGTAATTAATTAAGTAATCAATAGAAAGAGAGAGAGAGAGTATTTAGCCACTATTTATCCACCGCTGGATGTAGGTTTTACCACTTTTCCACAATTCTTTCATATGTGTCTATTTAAAGTAATTTACTTCATGTTACCTAAATTTGTTTTTCTGTTTCATCCATCCGTCTTTTCTCAAGGCGTTTCTTCAACCCTTAATGGTCTTTGGGAATTCTGTTGAGGATTTCTTTTGTTCATCGTAAGTTATTTTTTCAATATGTGCAGCCCATTTCTGTTTGAGTTTCTTTAGATTAACAACGCATTGTTTATAACCCTTGTTCTCTCTCTCTCTTTCTCTCCCTCTCTCCCAAGTATTCTCTAGAGAGATGGATAATTATATCCCTTTTTATAGATCATATACAGTAAAACCTCCACAATCGAAACTCCCGAATTATAGACATCTCTATTTAATAGACATTTTTCTATTTGCCAGTCTCTATGCTTTCTGTGCCCCGATACCTCCATTGTGAGAGAGGGGTTCATTCTAAAATATATTAAAAATATAGAGAATATAAATAACTGTACATTACGATGAAAAAAACGATTACACATTATAGCGTCATTTCAAAATACATTACATTTTAAATAAAGAAAGCCTATCAACAAATGGGCTGGTCCGTAAACGAGCATGAAAAACATTTTTATAATGAAACTGCGAATGATATAAAAGGAAGACTTGAAATCACGCAACTGGCAAGTAGCACGTAAAAAAACTAAGAGCCCTTTTAATGATTTTATTTCGTGACAGTACTTTCTTATGACATTTTGGAATGAATATTCAAGCCATTTCTGACTCGTTTATATATGGTTTTGGCCTCGAGAAGAGATAGGGTCTGATATATTCGGGGGACATTCGTTTACGTTTTCGAAGAGATAGTGAAAAACATTTTTTTTACTCCTCCCCACCCCTCTCATCAACACGCGAAGGAATAATATCTTTTATGATCTGTCCCTTCCCGAAAAAAGATGCGTGCTTCCTAAAGCGCTTCATTTTTAATGCATCCGTTGGGAACACTTATTCCGTTATATGTTTCGGTTTATTTTGTTTCGGCCATTTAAATACTATGGAAGACCTTACTCATCTATTTCCAAACTTTTACCTTTCAGGGTATTTCTACTGAAAACGCAAATCCACTTTGGGAAATAATGGGACTGAAAAACACGCAAGGCTCTAAAATTTTCTAATTTTTCTAAAAACTGTATTTTCCAACTATAATTGTTTTGTACGTACTTTCTTTGGTAATTGCTTTTTAAATGAAGCGGAAACAAAACTTTTGTATTGCATGTTAAGATTCTATACTTATAGTTAAATGCTAATACACATAACTAGAGCCCGGATTATATGCAATTGTATATTTTAGCTATTTTCGGCGTTCGTGCATATACATGAATAAAAATGGTGAAATTGACGAATAAACGCATATTTCAAAAGATTCATTAATTTAAAATGTTTATTATCCTTTTGTCGGAAAATATTCACACAATGGTAAATTTAAACTTTCTTTTTACTTCTGTATTATCCAGGCTTTTTATAGTTGCCTTTATTCCCATCGCCATCCGGCATCTATATTTAAGTGTTAATTGTTGTTTAAGGTATATTATTACTAATATCGTTTGTATATCCTATATATATTATATTCGATTGTTATTAATGATTTCATTGTACTTTTTTACATTTTGTTTATATTAAGTGCCTGAAAAATAATTTTGAATTTGAATGGAAGATTAACTTTTAAATGAACACGTTTAAATATGTCCCGAGTCGTCAAGGAATGTAGTTATTATATTTGTAGCGGAATTAAATACTACCCTTAGCAGAGAAACTGAAAGGGTTTAGTTCTGTTGAGCTAGGATGGTAGTTAACCTCAGATTAAACACAGCACTTTGGCCATGGGTAAAGTTCAGCACTATTTTTCACCATCAATAGGCGTTGCTGATATTCTATTATAGATAGAAAATCCTATGTTCCATTACAAATCCATTACAAATTGCATGTAACATTTCATAAACACTATTCAATAACCTCAGTAGGAAATGATTTCTTAATATAGTGATACTAAATAACAAAAGAAAAAAAGATTAAATGTTCATAATATTGATATAAAAATTGTGATTTGACATAATTAAAATTCTTCTCTATAGAGAAGAATTTTAATTATGATAATAATAATAATGAAGCATAATGCTTCATATCAAATATTTGTTCCCAGCTAGTTGGTAATAAAATCAATGTTTTATCTTAACACACGGGACATTTTTCTCCAAATAAGTAAAAGAATATTAATGTTAAAATGTGGATCTTTTTTTCATTTTAAGTTCAGGGTTTCAATTTTTGAGTTTATATAAATGCATATTTTAGAGTATTTAGCTCATATTTTGCTGGTTTATTAACACATATAACCTTAAAAAAATACATCCATATTCATAGTGAATGCAGGACTTTGACCGACCATCTAGGTTATTATAATCGTGAACATCGATAGTTTTCTAAGTTGCAGTTCTGAACACTAGGTTCAGAAGATCTACAATTTGGTAAGATATTCAAACATCTTCCAGTAGGTTTAGGGTTAAAATCTCGGGGGCGAAATGCAGATTAAACAAATTATCGCGTGTACAAAATATTGAATGGAAAAAGTAATCGATTATATTTTTCTATTCTTTAAGGTTTTTATTTGACAATTTTTAATTTATAATAGTTGTTATTACATGACATTATTCAAATTAAAGAATATTACATTTTAATTACACAAATTAAAAAATGAGAACATTTTAAACTTGCAACTGTAAATTGTGGGGGAAATAGCATAAAGGTAATCTTGTAGTTATCGATTAGCTTAGTCTTCAACAAGAGTCATTATTCTGTTAGCAGCGGCTTGATATCTTTTTATTTGTATACGTCCTTCTTTTCCAGTGATCTGTGGTTCCATTTTACTTTCGCTCAACTAGTGTTTTTTCTTTAGGAACTCCAAAAAGTTCCAGAAAGATGGATGCTGGGTTCCTATGAAAGTATTAAAGTAACGATACTAACCATTAGTTGATTTATTTGTTTTTACTATAATCAGTGGCAGATACACGGGGCATTTACTGAAATTTTCCCTTCCCAAATCCATAAAAATGCAGTGAAAATCAGTGAAAAGAAATGCCGATTATAATAACCAACAGAATATAGCGACGGTATTCTTACGAAAAGTTTGACTTCCTATTTATGTTTTTAATTCATTAAATCCGTGGTTAAAAAAAAGCTTGTTTGATAAAAGCGGTTGAAGTAGGCTTGATGATAAGGCTTAACCCTTATACCAAAAAAAATCCATATTTTCCTTGCTATATCCGAAAACTGGCTAAATGGGGGCTCAACATAAATGGGTTTATTGCATTTTACATCCCCCCAATTAATCCTTCCTTGGGTCTGCTCCTGCTATGATTAAAGAGTATGTTAATCAATTGGTACAATATCTTTGTGGCCTTTATACGTATTTTCTTTGTATTGTCTACAATTTACAGTTGCAAGTTTTAAATTTGTCTTTCCTTTGTGTGATTCAAGTATAATATTCTTTAATTCAAATGATGTCACATAATGACAACTGTTGTAAATTAAAAATTATCAAATAAAAATTATTGTCAAATAAAAATCTTAAAAGAAAAGAAAGAAAAAATAAATCTTTATTTTTTCTGTTCCATATTTTGCCCAAGCTACATTTCGTCCCATTACTCTGCCACTAGGATATCCATCCACTATATATTCCACTAGGTATATTCCACTAGGATATCTATCCCACGAATACGGGACTGCAGTATATCGTGAATTTATAGAAGATTTCTAACGCAGTAGATAAATGCTTCAATACTAGCTTTTACTACTTTGAACAATACAGGTAAAATTGAACAAATTCAGCAAAATTGTGAAAGAACCATGGATTTGATGTCAAATAATCTATTCTTATATGTCTTCATTATAATATTGTTTTGTTCTCCTCGATACGTATAATCTCGTGCTGGATATATTTGTTCCTTTAAAGTCTTTATTTTATATAATAATATCAATTCCCATATTACTGTCCTAAAATTTGGAACTTATTATCTCTTAACCAGATAACTGATAACTGATTAATTCATCTGCAAATGAATCTTACTTAAATATAGATTAACTTTAATAGTTTCTATCACTTTGATATTAATTCTTCATAAAAGTATTTGTTGACTGTCTATGATCGAAACCATCAAGCTGATTTTTATATCAGCCGTTTAGGAGTCATCCTATAGGTATAAATCATACTGATGTGTTCTGATGTATAGACTGTTCACATCAGATGTATAGTCACATCATGATGTGTTATATATATCCTGATGACATTCCTATATGGTAGTCTATATTCCTGTATGATATTGTTTTCGTTATTGTAACTGAATGTGATGTAAAATAATATAATATGTATCAATCCCTGCCTTATCCCTGCAGTGGCTTCCCCAGCATACTGTCTGCTCAAGTAGTCAATGACCTGGAACCGTTGTTTGCTTAACTTTCGTGATCATACGAGAACTGGTGTTTCTAGAACTCTGGTCATGGATGACCTTAAAAGGTGAATGTTAACTTGGCAAAACCATTACGAATAGATGTGCATGATATCACCATGCTGATTTAACTGTACAGTAAAACCCTGGTTACCAGAACTTTGCTTAACCGAAATTCTGGTTAATTGATATTGTATGCTGCACCTTTTACTTTCTTTTGGTAAAAATGCTCATATTTGTTTCCAAACATGAGTTCTGTTTTATGGGAAAAACCAATGCTATGTAATCAGTATTCTATCATAAAGTTTAAAAGAACGTGTGAATACAGAAAGTTCGCGCACGCGGGGTGTTGATAGGGATTATAACCTAATTACCATACAATTTTTCATATATATATGTATATATGATTTAGATTAATAGCTCTGTAAATGCTACCCCCCCATTTATGAACATTCTGCGTACGTTAGCGCTAATGTTCGGCCGTATAGAAAAATAAAATGTATTTATTTTTAAGCAGCCTTCAGTAAAATTTGGATTTGGTGTTGCAAATAGCTTTACGTTTTGTCTAAGAACGGGGGTGGGTCTCAACACCCTATATAGTATTCATAAAACAACGAATGGATATCGCAGCTATAAGGAGTAAGGAAAAAAAGTAAAAAAAAAAAATCTATTTCCGACTCGGTTAATATCTGGATTTAATGATCAGATATATTTTGTGATAGTTTAAACGCCATTAGTGTAACAGTTTAGTAATTTTCTAATTAAATGTTTTTCATAAATATCGTAGATTTTGCATATTTGTACTGAAAATTCAATTTAATAATAATAATATTCATTTCTTTCAGACGATATGTTGCGTTTATATAACATAATTATTCATTTCAGGATTTACGAATTATCTGACATTCTACTTATCCGAAATCGAGCTCAGTCCCTTTATTTAGGATAATCGAGATTTTATTGTGCACGCTCTGAAATTTTGTTATTAGCTTTATGGCGTATTTGCATCCGAAATAGTTAACCAGGTTTCTTAGTGGATTTAACACTTACAAGAAAATCCCCCTGGTGCTCCCACGTCGAATCTAACGAATTTAATTCAGTCGTAAGTAAACACCATAAGAAACCTAATACGTGAAAATTAGCATCCATCTCCTCAGATTAACGCTAAAAATAATAAATAAAAAATGAGTTTAGGTTGACAAAAGAGAAACTTTATCGCCATTTGGCGCCTTTTAATTTCTTTCATAAATAAATTTTTAAAAAATGCGCATAATAGACATTTTTAGAATAAGTACTGTCGCCCTGTAGTACGCATGTATGTTGCATATAGTATGTATGTTACTGTCGCGCATAAGCACTGATTCGCTGGATTTCTGACAGTACGGATGCTGGAATAAAATACGTTATTAAATACAAATAAGTTTCTTCGTTCACAACCAAATCCGTTGCATTTATTCTCCCATGATTTTGCAAAACTTCGATAATTTTATTTTTGAGATTTATTTCTTCTTCTGTGTATGGGGACAATGTTATATTGTTCGAAGAAAATTATTCACCAAAAAAGCATCCAAACGACATTAAATATATTTGTGGTCTGTTTCAAGTTATCCTCACACGGATAAAGATTATGTAAACGATACTTTGTGACAGAATTTTCTAAATAAAAATAGATGCTTCTCTTATGCACAAACTGAATTGCAACTCGCAAGGTTCATTATAAAAGTTAATTGTTTTCTGTTACGACATTCAGAAATAAAACAGGAATATAGAACTCCAATTAAACGAATAGGAAAAAACGAAACGTTACAGCGAATTCAAAATCTAAGACGTTTAAATCTAACAAGCTAACGCAATCACTGTATTACTGGATGTATTCTAAACTTTTAGATTATCACTTCGCGTTTGCTTTTTTCTTTTTCCGACCAACAAGCTATCTCGCTACATATTACCAAAAAGGTTGCAATTGGCGATATTTTAACTATTTTTAATATTTCATTTCTCGACTTTTAGAAGGAAATGGCTGCTAATTTTCATACATTAAGGCATGGGTCTTCAACACGTTGCCCGCATGCGGCCCTCCGACATGTTTTATGTGGCCCCCCGGCTCACGAAAAAATGCAAATTATTTCACACAAAAATAACGTCCCTGCTCCCTCCGAGTCTGAAATCTATATATTTTATTCTGTTGTCATTTTCACATTTCATAAAAAATATCTTAAAACACTATAGAACTAAAGTAACACGAGGTTCCCCTCAATCGTGTTTTACTTTAATTTTCTAGCGTATATGGGCACTAGGTGTAGTTTCATCGATTTGCAATGCAACAGTGATTGAAAAAAAATTCATCTTAGGACTCATCAAATTCTATTCTAAATATGCTGATATGAACATCTTCCCCACTATCTGACTGCATGCTCTGAAATTGTCACTATTCTGGAGCGCTTATTGCGCATATGCTGACGTAGAAAGTTTACAGGGTGTTACAGGCCTACAATTGATGGGGATTACAGAGCGACAACTCCATATATCCTTATATATATACACAAAACTTTATTGCAGTAGGAATTACAAACCCTATCGCACCCCCCCACCCTGCGTGCACAAATGCGTCCGCAAACAGCTGTTTTTAATAATGTAGTTGATAAAAATTAAAAGTTAAGACCAGGATACGTAACTCATAACTGACGTCTACCTTCGAAACACTCTTAGGCGTACGCAGAAACTTCATAAGGGGTTGTATAGGCTCAATGTAAGGGTTACAGAGCTACAACTCACATATTCCTATGTTAAATATACAAAATTTCGTTACAATATGAAGATTATAACCCCATCAAAACCCCCTACGTACATCAGTGTTCTTATGGTTGCAATGTCAAAAATAAGACCTGATATTAAGAGAATTATTGAAAATCGTTAAAGATAAAGCAGCGAGTAAACGAAGCCAAACCAAATACGGAAGTTGAACTCCGCTGCATTATGTTTACATGGGTTTATATATATTTGAAGTTGACCGTAGCATCAACCAATTAGATAATTTGTACAATGAGCCAATCAGATCTGATCACTAAGGTTCTAGATCGCTAATCTTGCGAACGTCCACAAAAGCTACATCTACTCGGATCTGAGGAAAAGCTACTGATTTACAACCAATCAAAGGAGTGTGATTACATTTCTTAACAAAAATAAGCAGTGGCAAAAATCTCGCTAAAAGGTTTGATTTCGCTTTACATATTAATAACTAAAAGTATTGTAAATGTTTTTTGCTTCCATACATATTTTACATTGTAATATATACGAGTAACATACATTGTATTGAGTAATTATATTGTAATATATACGAGTACATTGCAATATATACTCGTACATACAGTGAAACCTGTCTAAGGCAGAAACTCACGGGACCGGAAAAAAATTCCGTAGTATGCAGGTTTCCGTCTTATGTAGGTTACATGCAAAACAAATACATACATAGTTAAATTCAGTGGTGAGAGATGACTGGATATGCTAATTGTTTTTATTTGTCTTATCTTGCGAACTTTAAAACTAAATTTATTTTCCTTTTGATAAAAATATTTATTTTATCACTGCATTTTATTTTTATTAATTTTAATTTTTGCACTATTTTGTGGTTTTAGTAATTACGATCAATATGATGCAAAACTTCACTCTAACTATACATGCTTATTATATACAAAGAGTCTATTATGTAAGCTTAAATTGTAACGATAAATTACCTCCCTTGTAAAGATGATAATTCCCTTGTATAAAGATACTCTTCCTTGCGGTGGGTTTATCCATGAATTGATAAAGTCGATATGAGTGACTTTTCGTTCTGGTTAATAATGAACGTTTTTATTTAAGAAGTGGGTGGCACTGGCATACGCAAGAGGGGTCGATTATGATTGTAACCCCCATTGCGATGAAATTGTATATAGTATACATGTAAATACAATGGAGTTGTAGCTCTGTAACCCCCCATTGTAAGCCTGTAACCCTCTCCTTATGAACTTTCTGGGTATGCTATGGTGGGTGGGTGGTGTGCAAAATGGTGGTCATACAAGCATGTGCGTAGGCAGAAAGTTCATAAGGGGGGGTTATAGGCTTAATGGGAGGGGTTACAGAGCTACAACTCATATATTCCTATGTTAAATATACAAAATTTCATTACGATGGGGGTTACAACCTCCAAAACCGCCCCCTGGCTACGCCTATCCGGACAAGGGCATTCTATATCTGTAAAATGCCTTTTATTCGTCATCCCCCACTTTATTATTTGCATTGTATTACAACACTCTTTCCTTTTTCTGCTGAGAAAATTTTCTTGGCTGCAAGCGATTTTCCTCTTTATGTAGGTTATTCTCTCTTTGACGGGACTAAATACTGCTTTCCGTTTCCGCGTTAGACAGTTTCCGTTTAGCTAATGTTAACTACCATTGACTTTTGAAGGGACCGCAAAAAAATTCCGTTTTGAGCAAGTTTCCGCTTTATGTAGGTTCCGCCTAAGACAGTTTTCATTATATGTTATTCAGTCCCAGAAGAAAATCTTAAAAATATTTTTGGTGCGCACGCAAAACTAATATAGAGACTTAAGGAAAAAATATTAACAAAGTCCGATCCAGGGGGGCGCACCCCTTGAGCCGCGTTTGTTCAATCCTAATATTGTTGATACCATAGTGCGGCCCACGGGCCTACGGGAATAAGCAAAATCGGCCTTTGGACTGAAAAGAGTTGAAAACCCCTGCATTAAGGTTTTTATGATGGGTACATTAAACTGAATTAAATTCGTTAAATTCGGCATGAGAGCTCCCTGTGCGTGGGGGGGGGGGGTTCCTTGTTAAACCCAGCCTATGGGTGTCCAGCTACTGAAATTCCGAGCTGTTATCCCGGCAAGATTCCTTATTTTATATTTTTCCTATTTTAACGAAGAACCTTTTGGACCTTCGTTTATCGCTTCTTCACGGAAGAAATAATCGAACGGAAAGAATCACGGAAGAAAGAATCGAACGGAAAGAATCACAGAAGATAGAATCGAATCACGGAAGAAAGAATCGCTTCTTCACGGAAGTTAAGAATTCGTTATATATATATAATTAGTAAGCTTTCGCAACGTGACTTTCCGATTGTTTTTAAGTTTCATGACTGTTGCTTATACTGACCACTATTATTGACTATTATTGACTATTATTGACTATTCTTATCACTTTTATCATTTTCCCGCTTACGCACTCATTTCTTTCTTTTTTACGCACATACCTTACCTAAGTAAGCCCTTCCGAGATTTCCCATAATATATATTTCCATAGTTATTCACAGTGGCTGAAGTACTGTATAACATTTACATTCCATTATGAAACGTAAATGAGAACGGATGGAAAGCAGGCCCCATTTGTGAGCTACTTCCGTTATTTTGAGCATATATACCTCCCTAGATTTCTTTCAGTTGATTTAAATATTTGCATTGCTTCCTCTCCCAAGAATATCTTCTTCTAGTACAAGCTCTTAAGGCGCAACGATAACAAGGGTCATGCTGTTCCCGGGACCCAGAATTTCCAGAGAAATCCGAACATCTTTAGGCACATGAAACTAAAGTCTTGCTACAACACAACAACAACAAACAATTTTTATTTATTTGTCACAATGGTTGTAGCAACTTTCCATTTCACTTAGAAAATACATATGTATGCAATAACACTGCAATTCAAAAAAAAAAAAAAAAAAAATAATAATAACCACAATCCATCGTGACGGGTCCCTAGTAAAAATCATACGATTTAACAGGCTGAGGACCCTAACAATGTAATGGCGCAAAATCACCTCTTAGCAAATAATCTAATATTTTTTTTTCTAAATAGATTAATATTATTTATGTCGTTAAGAGTGTTTGGTATTTTATTCCAACTCCTTAAGCCCGAATATTCAATGTCCTTGTTATAAAATTCCGTTCTGATTTTTGGTAGTCTATATTGACCTTTTCTCTGGAAGCTCGATTGTTTCCATAATCTATTAATTCAATATTCTCTATATATTTATTTTCTTTTATTCTTTTGAACATTATTTTTAATATACTATAATCATATATCTTATCTATTGGTAGAATACCATATTTGCTAAACAATATAATTTGATTTAAACTTTTAGTTTTTTCAATTATTTTTATAAATTTAATCTGTAGCGATTTAATTAGTCTGGTATTTTTCTTATTTAGATTTTCCCAAATGCTATTACAATAGGTCAAGTGACTGTATATAAATGGATAATATAGACCCAGTAATATATCTCCGGGGACTGTTCGCGACAATTTTCTCAAAATCCCTATTCCCAAACTCACCTCCTTTTCTACTCTTTCTGTCTGCCTATTCCAATTCAAGTCCTTTGTTAATACCACCCAATACGGTGACCAGTTAGTAGGTAAACATTTTTCTTTTGACATAGTTGGGAGTAGAACCAGAGATAGTAACACGCTAGATAAACGTTTTACCACTGCATAACCCAAGATTTTCCCCAAAAGAAAGGGAAAGAAAATAAGTTCGTGGAAATATGTATAGAAACACACACACACACACACACACACACACACACACACACACACACACACACACACACGCACACACACACACACACATAGCCTATATTCGTTTAATTTCCAAAACAATTTCAAAGTAAATATTTGTAGGCATTATGAAGATATTGAAAATAAATTGATCTTGGCAATTGAAAGTAAGCATAAACATCGTTTCTTCTTGAAGATATAAATTATATTTAGCACGTTTAAAGGATAATAAAGTATTATATATATATATGCTCTCTGTTTATTTTGCCTCATTCTCTCTTAATAAATATCTATGTTTTCTCATATATATCTGCCACATTTTTTTTTTTATCTTCCCTGCCATTTTACAAATAACAAAATTCAGGGATTTGATATGTTTTGGTTTTTGAAAGGCTTTTAAGTCTTCGGCTCAGAAATGAACGTGCCAGCACTTCTAAATAAAAAAGTGCTGAAATCCATTCAAACCAAGCGTGAGGAAAGTACATATCAGGATCAACCCGATTTAAAGGTAAAATCTTTCGTGAAAGGGATCTTGTCCGATTTTCTTGAAATTTTACGAATGGATTTGGAAAAATAGGTGGGTGTTTCCACGAGTGTTTGGGTTTCTTTCAAAATTCAAGAGGATAATAGTGAAAATCGAAGTATAGGAGGCATTTCAATTTAAATAAGTTCTCGAATCTCTTTCTAACCCTTAAACAATAATGCATTAAACATGAAACTGTCAGCACTTGCTTTCCTTGCATCCCAAATGCTTCAATAAATGATTTGAAAAGAAATAGGTGAATAAATATTGAGATAACTGATGGTCCGATTGTCAACTATCTTAAATAGCAAAGTTTGTATTTCAAGAACTGAATAATTGGCATTCATCTCTGGGCACTGAGTGGTCAGCTATCTAAACCAACTATCTATTAAAACGACTTATTTTAAATGGAAATTATCATATTTCAAAAACTGATTATTTGAAATTCATAACTGGATGTTGTGCCGCAAGGTATCTGAACTATCTATTAAAAGCAATTAGCTTGAATATTCAAAGCCATATTTCAAGAACTTATCAATTGACATTCATAGCTGGACACTTCCTGACCACCTATCTGAACCAATTGTCTATTAAGACCAATTGTCTTAAATTGCAATGATCTTATTTCATGAACTGATAAATTGACAGCCATCGCGAGACATTGAGTGACCAGCTATCTTTATCAGCTATATATAAAGACTTACTATCTTAAATAAAAATGATAAAATATTTAAAAAAATGAGCTTGGATTTTAATTTTAATAGATGCGTCCCGATGAGCTACATATAGATACAAAAATCTAAACCCTTTAGACCATTTCTTCACTATATAAATAGAGGGTGGATGACAGATAAATCCCTAGCGGCGAAATCTGTAACTTTGTATTGAAATCATTTCAAAATTTTGAAATCATTTCAAAATTTTGAAACCGTTTCAATATTTATTGAATTACAGTGTTGGAAATTGGCTATATGGGATTGGGAAATAAACTGCAACTCGTCAAATTCAAACTCGCCAAAATTTTGGCGACTTAGAATTTGGAAGTCTTGCGAGTCAGAAATTGACGATTTGGAATTTGGAAGTAAACTATAACTCGCAAATTGTCAACTCGTCAAATTCCAATTTTCAACTTCCAATTTTTAACTCACAAAATTTATTGAAAAAAGCAAAGTAATAACAAATTCATTGTTAATTGAAACCAGCTAAATTTAAATATTGACCCCGTTATTTTCTTTTACTTGCTTGTATTATTTTTGCATAATTTTTTTAACCTATCATAGTTTCACTAAATATATGCTTTTCTCTATATTTCTTTCTGTTATTTTCAATTTTTGAACTACTGGTTTTGTTAGACGCAATATTTGTCTAATCTATAAGAGGGAGAGAAAGAGAACTTACCATATGCATTGATTGATATTTTTCCTTAGGTATAAAGGGAATTTTCCCTTCAGAATAAAACTATTCCCTCCAAATGTACTCCAGTTAAGTCACAGAGTCATTTAATAAATGTGCATTTCGTTAATATCAGTTAATCAGAGTGGGAAAGATGAATAAGAAATTTATAGTTAATATGATTGACGTGCAGTTTTTCTTTATAGTTGGATATCATTGTGTAAGTGAAATCATAAACTTGCATTTATACCATGAACTTGCAATTTTACCAGGTGCTTGCAGTTTTGCTTTGCATTTACATTTTATTTCATGAATTTCTATAATATTACCTTTCATCAATATCAGTTAATCAATGTGAAATCGTGAATCAGAATCTCCACTTTAGTATTATCAAGCCGTATACACTTTTTCTGTGGATATTATTATGCAAATGACATGTTGTGAGTACACCAATTACCGAATAAACACCAGTAAATAATCATTTATTTTGAGTTCTGAAAAATAAGACCTTACGCTATTTTTTAAAAATAATGTTATGTGAATTTCTCGGCAAGAAACTTTTCAAAAGGTTTATCTCCAAGAAAATAAAAAGAAGTGGCAACAAGTGGGAAAAATTTATTTCAAGACGCCATTAAGGAAATACGTGGATTAAGACGTTTCTCTTATTAGACGCAATAAAGAAATGTAGGTTATATTTATAACTTTATATCTCCTTTGATTTTTCAAATTTTGAATTAAATTTTTTTGTTGATCACATATGTTCTTTATATTTTTGGTTCTGTTTAAAAAAATTGGTATATATTTGTATTTTTAATTTGAAATTGCCGCGCTCGGTTTATCGAATGTTATTTCACCCTATAATCCATTAGCTGTTCAACTGATAGTACATTATAGTTAATCTAATTGTTTGTATATTTAATATCTGATAAGTGATCGTATTTAAAAGTTTCGTTTCTTGAATAAAGCTGCAAAATATTGATGGCCTTTAATTTGTAATTATTGACCTCTTCATATGGCCAGAAATTATACAGTTCAGTACATGCTTCATGACATGGTGAAAGCTCTCACTGAAATGGGGCAGGGTGCGGGAATGTGCCACACAGGAAGGAAGTGTAATATTCCAATTGCGACGTTAAGTGACAAATTAATTAAGTAGAAGCTCAGTGGATGCAAGCAAATGTCCCAAAACGATCTTGACAAATAAAGTGAATTATACTTCAACTAGCCACATATCGATCAATCGAAAAAGATAAGAACTGGTGCGAGTCCAGCATTCGCAGAATGTATACCGTGGCCTTCTGAGTTGTCTTTAAAAATTGCAGGTAAACAAAGAAAAAGAAATAAGCTTCCCAGTGCAGTTGGTGCTGGAGCATGGATTCAGTAATGGAAAGGGAATGCTGGGAAGAAACGCGAAAAAGAAGGAAAGAAGCAGATAAAACTTTTAATGATGTTGAAGAAGGCAGAACAACGAAAATCCCAAAAGAAAAGAAACGTATTCCTTTTTCATCATAGTCTGAAGATGTAGAAAATTTCCAGAAAAAACTCTTTACATGAAGACACGGATTACATGCTTTTCAGACAGAGCCAGCTGAACATACGAATAACATGGACAGTTACTCGAGTTGCTAAATTGTAATAGCAGCTTCTTTTTAAGTGAAAAATCCTGATCTCCAATAAAAATTTCACCTAAATACCACTATTTTTTAACAATTTGGAATTTGACACCATTTTTCGAAATTACTGACATATGTACAGTGTCCTGACGCTGCACTAATTTGATCAGGAATTTAAAGGCACAAAGGGTTCTAGTTTTTGACAAAAAGACGCCTTTTATTTTCTCTATTACTGTATAACTATAGCCCAAAAAGACTTTTTCTGCTGTTTAAAGCGAATATAAGCGAGTAGAACCTTCTGGGTTGATTTGATGTGATTGATTCAGTATGACTTGTTTCATATGATAGTGATTCAAACTGCAAAACCCAGACTTAGACCATTTTTCTCACAAGGCGACGATTTAAAAGATACAGTTTTTCAATAAGCAGTGGTTCTTCAATGTTATGTGTGTATTTCTCCTCTGATTTAAGACGATGTTTTTCATTGCTCTGTAATTGGCACCAGCCTTGCATGGTAACTGGAACTGCTTGATCGGCTGCTGGATATTTTTCCATATTTTCAAAAAACATTTTTTTTTTGAACTGCAGTTTAGTTTGATGGGAAAAACTCATTGCTTCTACGACATCTAAGAAATAATCCTTTAAAATGTTTGCTTCCTAAATTTTTTTTAAATATGTTTTCTGCCATTTTGAATGTAAAAATTCATGTAACTGCTCGGTTACTGGGGTATTTATCATATATCATAAACTTACATTTCCATATGCACATTTAAATATGTCAGTGTTTATATCCTCAACATCTACTGACTTCAAAGCGTCAAGAACCGTCAAATAAACATTAAATATTTAAAAATTTTAAAGATATATAGATAATAAACCGGTATGATATAAACGCTGTTTAGGTCAATAACCAGGCAAATAAATGTAAATTTTATCCGATTTTTTTCGAAATATTGGGGTTTAAATACTCGCTAAAACAGGGTTTAAATTGGGTGGGAATTCACCGGAGCCCGGATCCGGTATTTTTTCATTTTTCCCGATTATTTAAATATTTTCCGGAGCCCCCAAATAGATAGACGCTGCCCTTAAAAAGTCATGCATTGGTCATGTATTTTGTTGTCCAGAAAAATGGACATAAACAATTGATATGATTTATCGATTCTTTTGCAGCCATTCGATTTTTTAATCGATTTATCATAATATTAGGGCTCCTTCACTTTTTTTTTGTTAGAAATTAAGCACTACATTAAACACCAAGTTCAAAATACTCATCCAAATATTTACCAAACGTTTTTCCAAATACGCATCTATAATAGTATTCATAACTATTAGTCTTTACATATTAATGTTAAATATACTCACCAACCAGATTTAGTTGTAATTGCACGCTTTGCTCAACACAAAAATTATAAAATTAATTACAATTAATTATATTATTAAAAGTATAATATAATTCAAACGTTTCGTTCACCAAATTATTTAGTTTTTATTGAACTGATGAACTCTTGTTTAATACAAAGGTTTCTAAGTGTCAACCATAAAGATAATCGTATATTTTGACAAGGCTATAGATAATTAAGAACTAGCCCAAGTTTTCGCAGTTGCTTTCATTATGTGAACGTTTGTAGAAAACTGAATACTTTTGAATATCCACGTTATAAGCTATGGTACTTCTTCTAAAAGGGAACTTTTCTCATTTATAACTGATTTTACTTGGAAAATGGATATTTATTATATCGATCAAATTATTTCATGAAAATTAAGAAATGTGGTATTTCTGTTCTTCTAATGTTTTTTTTTAGTAATGAGCTTTGAATATAGGTTCACCTGGCTAGGCTTTCGTACCGCTATATTGGCCATATCGTTTATTTCTGTTCATGAATAGAAAGTGTAGAAAGAAAATTTTCAGACTACAACAATTTTGATTTAAGGCAGGGTAATGATTTGTTGGTTTGGCTGATGTTCCACATCTCTATTGGCGTACAACACCCAGCTGGCATTTGATATCAAGTTAATAAACTACTTTTTTTTTTGGTTATGCTTTTCAACATTTTCCATTTTCTTGGCGAAATGTTATTGACTACA
>QLNU02015003.1:88986874-89009518 GCA_006491805.2 Dysdera silvatica
GGTTAAAAACGTCTTCAAATAAAAGTTCAAGAAAATATTCCACAGAAGCAAAAATAAATATTTTGTTAATAAGTACCTGTAGATTGTAACGTATTTTTACTATAGGTATGATTGTTTAGTATTATATAATTAATTTTTTTTTATTTTTGTACTTTTACACTAAAAATTCGATTTCCGAATTATCTGAATTTCTGGCCCGCTCCCTTTGTGTTTTAACCGGGTTTTTGCTCTGTTTGCAATAGATTCTATGATTTTAAATTGAATAAATGATAGAACTGGTAGATCTAAGCTGACACTGAACCTTAATTGATTTTATGTAAATTTACAATTTCGTACTATTTAAGTTTGTAATTACGTTACATGTAATTTTGTAATTATACAATATGAAAGTTCGTAATTCTTCATTTTTAGTAACTATCTGCATGACAGTCTCAAAACTGAGGACTTTTTCCGGTTTCGCCCGGAAACGATTGCTTGTGCCTGCATTTATTTGAGGGTTAAATCTTTAAAAGGTATAAGAATTTCGTTCTGATGAGATAACTTTTTCGTCCGTTTATGCTTGTGGTATCAGAGTCGTATAATATGTAGTTACTCAATCGTATAATATTTTTTAAAATTAAATTTATTTACTGCATTTCTGTAGATTTCTATAATAATGATGTCTGGTTTTCACGTTTAAACAAAAAAGAGATAAACGGAGGGACCCTGGTTCGAATCCAGGATGGGGAAAGCGTCTCTTTTTCTCCAAAATTACATAAGCTCTAGTTTGAGCTATAATTAATACGTGGGTGGCAAAAATTATTGTATAATAAATTCCCCCACGAAAACTCACAAAAATCTCGCCCCGGAGGCTTTCTTGTGTTGACCATATTTGGCAATTGTGTTATCCCTGCGGAGGGTAATAATACCTTAACATCTTTACATACGGAGAAAGAGAGCGTTGTTTCCTGTCCTCATTCGTCTAGCGGTCCAAGACACTCCGGGCTAAACGGAGGGACCCTGGTTCGAATCCAGGATGGGGAAAGCGTCTCTTTTTCTCCAAAATTACACAAGCTCTAGTTTGAGCTGTAATTAAAACGTGGGTGGCAAAAATTATTGTATAAAAGAGATAACGTTGTGAAGATACAGTACATGAATATATTAAAACCTCTCAAAATTTTATATAGTGGATGGTGAGAATTACCTTACCGTTTCTTAGTGATAACTTGTGTTTAGAAAAGGATAATACAAAATTTATATATAAGTGCGGATAGTTACGTAAAAAATCGACGAAAAAAACGAGGGATGCTTCCAAGAAAAAGCGGATCAAGTATTTCTTCAATGAATCGATCTTCATCAAATCTTCTGAAATTCACGTAATGCTATTAAAGAAACTAAAGGGAAGTGCATTTTTAGCAACAATACTTTCAATCCCATTGGGGAAACTATTATGTTAAATAACTTTTCAGTTGTCTACAAATACTTGTCCAATGAAGGCTTGAATCATTTTATCCCGGCATTTTGGATTTTCATTCTACATAACTATAAATCTCATATCCCATATGCTTTGAAAATTCAAAAACCAAGGAAAGATTAGACGAAAACTTCTAAAAGCATCATTCCACAGAAAACGTCTACAAGCAGCATTCCTCGGAAAAATTCTGCAAGCAGCATTCCTCAGAAAACTTTTGCAGGCAGTATGACTCGGAAAACTTTTACAAGCATCATTCCTCAGAAAACTTTTGCAGGCAGCATGACACGGAAAACTTTTACAAGCATCATTCCTCAGAAACCATTTAGAAGCAGCATTCTTCAGAAAACTTTTACAAGAAGCATTCCTCAGAAATCATTTAGAAGCAGCATTCTTCAGAAAACTTTTACAAGAAGCATTACTCAGAAAACTTCTACAAGTAGCATTCCTCAAAAAACTTCAACAGGTAGTTTTCTGAGAAATTTACACCCGAAGCATATGAGATGGTTTCGCACTTCTAAAAAAAAAGGAAACTGAAAATAAGAAAAAAGTGAACTGAAGTTTGCTCTAAAGCAGAACTTTGTGCTTACAATATAAAAACCCGCTTCAAGCAAAATGGGTGATTTGCGCACGTTAAAATAAAGTAGGTACTTTGTTAAGGAGACATTTATAATTTTCAATCAATGGTTTTCGCTTATTTAAATCATTGCCCTTTTTGAAAATTTTATTGGTCTAGAACAACTTGCTACCTCAAATAATATTTGTTCTATATGACAGATACAGATAGTATTCAAAAGAGTAAAAATGTGGCTATATGAGAAATTCTATTATTTCAGCTAATTAAAACTAGGCTGTATTTAGCTGAGATTTCTACAGAATTTCGCAATTAATTTTGCATTTCTTCTGCTTTGTGAACGGCTTGTATTTTCTTCGAATTTAATATTATTATTGCCCATTTTACCCCCTTAATATATATATGTACTCATATACTTTTACCTTTGCAAATATTATCATCACCAACAACTACTTAACTACGTGCAAATGAACGACGTCTCATAAAATTTCTCTGGTTATGAAATCTAGGATAGTGTTCCTTAACGGCTGGGCTACTGCCCGGTACCGGAAACTTGCATCACTTACACCGGGCAGCCAGAGGTTCTCCTCGAATTTGTCATTCTATATTTCTAAGCATTAATCCTCAATAAATAACTTACTATGGAAATATTCAGAGGAGAATAATAGTCGCTAATGGGTCGGAAAGTTCAAGTTCAGAACACCCAAATAATATCCGTACAGAAAATGCGGGTACAGCGAGTTATGCATTTTTAAATATGCGAGTATTCATGAATGATCGATAATTTTCAGACATCGAAATCTTTTAGCATTAGAGGAAGGTCATCATTATTATTAGTTTTTTTTTATGGAGCAAGGTCAGTCAGGCTCTTTCTCCGCAAATCAAGGTGACATCCTACATACGATATAAAGTGTTAAAGATAAAAAAAGCAAAAATATATTGAATGTAACGTTTAAATATAACTAACTACATGATATAAAAATCAGATGAGATGGAAGGAGCCAATATTAGATAAAAAGTTAAAAATTATTTCGTGGTTAAAAGAGTCACATAAAATGTTGTGCAGATTAAAATTATTTTGGTTAAAAGTATGCTGGTTAAAATTGGGACAAGTGCATAAAACATGCAAAACACCGCCCATCCTGACTTATCATAATAAGTGCGTGCAAGCTGATGACAGTAATGTACTGTACGTTCTCTATCATCTGTCCTTAAAACTAAAAGAATTATCACCCATATTGCAAATGCCTGCAATCAATCAGCAAGAAAATGTATTAGCAAAGTGTATATTAATAGGAGGAGTTTACTGATATTTTTATTATTATGTCATAATTAGTTATTCATGCATATGGTAGTTTAGTGTTTGAACTTTTAACAAATGGAAAGGTTTTCGTAAGCGCATTTGTTGTAACTTCCCTCGTCTTATAAAAAATAAAGAATTTAACGGACCGCGGCCACGTAATGGTTGATAAATACTAATCTAAGATCATGAAAGCACTTAAGATCGTAAAATCATTTACGACTATGAACATATCTAAACTTCCACAATGCTAGCTAACTGAACTATTCTATTATTTATCATTTATTCTTCTGTCACTGATGAAGCATGGAACAATTTTTATAATATATTTTCCTGCGCTGACAAACATATGGTAAAACAAAACGTGTCCTAAATCAGTGTTACTCAAAGTCCAGTCCACGGATCATTAATGGACTGCGAGACCTATAAAGTGGTCCGCAAAATTTTCAGATAATTTAAAACAAAAAGTGTTTTTGAAACAATATATTTATTTTGGAATTTTGACGGGTGTCTAAAGTATTTGAAGAAATCTCAATTGGAAGGTAAAATCTTGATACTGGATGCGTTTAATATTTGAATAATGATATGTAAAACGGAATTTATTTCGTTGTCAGTAGGCCCTAATATTATTAAATGAGGGAGGGAGGGTATTGGCAAACTTAGATATAGACAGATCATATTTTGCAAATTCCCCCCACAGGAAAAATTTCCAGACGTCTCTATCACCATTTCTTATGACCTTCGTGTAAAGTTAATTCCTGAAGTGGTCGGCGAGCAGCCAAAGTTTAAGAAAAACTACTCAAATGTATCAAGCGAGGGGCTTCACCTTCACAGAATTTGAATAGACCTTCCAAGATGAATTCTACCTCTATTATTACAATTTATATTAAATATGTCCATAATTTTGTAGCTGTTGTTGAAAGTCTGTGAGAATAACTTTTGGCATGCTATATAACACTATTCCGTGAAAACTTTTATTCTATATTAATTAAACATTTATAAACTGGCAACACAGCTTACATTCTAGCGTGAAGCGTCCACTTATATTAATGCTGGGGCCCTAATGGCTACAAATAAAGTGAGAAATGAGACTGCGGAAGAGGGGCTCGTGAAACGGCCTGAACTAGTTTTCATAGTTTTAGATGTCTTACTCTGACTGGAGTTGTATAACTGCGCCATGCGCTTTGGTTCTGCGCATCTGCAAATAGTTCCTAATGCTGCTACAGTCTTAGGGGAATTCCAATTTAATTGGGATCCGGACAGATTTACAACTGAAGATATAATATCTGACAATTCATTTGTGATCGTATTTTTACGGAGATCACTTCCTCCTAAATTGGGGAAACGGAATTCCGAAGTGATCGGTCCGAAGTTAGATCTAGGACAAATCTAGATCCCTAACTTTCTGTTTTAATGCTTGATTTTAAGATTTTTTATATAAACGGACTGTATCTTAATACTGTATGAAATAGAGCTATGGAATTCACTATGTAATATTATAACATCCTACTCAATGCAATATATGTTACGAAACAAATATTTATTCAACAAAAATAGTGCCTCCACTTTAGTCATTCCGTACTTTTTACCTTCAGATTTAGTACCTTTATCACGAATAGGGTAACCTACTCTTTAGGTCACTTGGAGAGTAAGGCTTACGGTAATACTATTTGTTTATATCCTGCTAAGCCTCACCACCGAAAAAGTTAAACGAATCAAGAAGATCTACTGATTTTAAGATAGCTTCTATTCATTTATCGACAACCTGACCTTCGGCCACAATCTATCTAATCGCACAGAAACATAACGTCACTCACAAACTCACCCATAGCGCCGAGTTCAAATCCAGAATGTCGAAAAATGCCACGAACGATCAATCGTCTCCACATTCAATTTCCCGTTTACTAGCTTAAATATAAATGATCCAATCATAGTTTCAAGTCCTTTATTTTTCCTCTACTTTTGCAGATTATAGAGGAGGCGGTTTCTCCACGATTAACCTACTGCGCTGCCCCTAGCGAAAATTCTCGTAAAAAGATCTAGAAAACGTTAAGACCAGAGCACCACAATAACGTGAAGTTTAAGGGAAGGGTTATTTATATCGAGTTATCTTCTTTTCGATGTTAAAACTCTGAATAAGGACAACGCGTATATAATTAAATCACAACAGACTAAATTTTTAATTGTCCGATGAAAATAATTTTAATATTTTCGGTTCGGATTGAAAAACATGTGTGACAAAACACAAATACATCCCTCAAAACAAAGAACTTAAGGCTAATTACAAAAATGTGGCGGCAGTCATGGAATGCTTTTGATATACATGTCTTCATGATGGAGTTACCAACACGGTTATTATTTAAAATAATATTAATAAATATTTGACTGGAAAATTTCCAGCTAATTTAGTGGTCAACGCATTGAAATTATGAATTAGGGCTTCATTCTATTTTTAACAGGACAACGATCCCAAAACTACTGCCTAAGTGTCAAGGCTGTGGTTTCTTTAAAGGTAAAGAAAAAATGAAAATTTCGGAAGAAATTTTCATTTTCAATTTCGAAAAAAATCTCCGAATTTCACTTCCATTGAAAATTTTCGGCACTTGTTGGAATTCTAAGGACGGAAAGTCATTCCATCAAAACGCATTTTCGTAAGTGTTTACGCAAATGCTCAGCGATGAATAGCTAAAAATCAGTGCAGAAGCGACTAGACAAGTGGCAAATCGATACCCAAGTAATTGCAAACTGTAAACAGAAGATATATATACTACGAATTAGCAGCGATTTTTTAAATTTTGAAAATCTCTTGCTTTCGTTGTTAGGTGGTCAAATAATTTTTGGCATGGAAAATGGGTCTTTATTTGTTTATGAATTTATTTCTTACAAGTATCAAAAGAACAAATATGAGTTCATTGTAAAAATAATCCAATTATTAAAAATATTTCGCTACATTGGCTTTGTACTAATATTTATGCAACATAATGTAGGTATGCAAATGCACTTTTTGTACAAAATATTTAATGGTACCGGAAGCGTTACAAAAACAAAAACAAAATTCCCAATAAGATTAAAATCTCTTCCCCCCCAAAAAATATGTTTGTTTATAAAATATAATTTATTTTCAACAATAACAAAAAATATAATTTGTTTTCAAATAAAATACATCCCTAATTTTAGGTTACTTAAAGAGAAATATTATTGGACGCTGGATATTGGTGGGAAAATTTTATAGAACAGTAAATCGAAAACCAGGTTGTTTTAGTAAACGACATTTAGTTTTATTTACATTAAAAAGGTAATGCTTGTAGATGGTCAGTTCTGTGCGTAATTAATATTATCAAATTGCCTGCAGCAAACAAGTAAAAATCTTGTATTTGCTATTTTCAAAACCCTTGGATTAGTTAATTAGGATTAATACAGCAATATATTGCTGTATATAGGCTCTGTATTGTAAAACTATTAAAAGTATAAATCATACTCCAAGTCACAGCTACAACGTTTCTTGTATAACCCAGAAGTCTTCTATGCTTTTGAATATTTGAATAGGACAGCTCCCGGTTTAATTGCGACAGACGAGAAAACAATAAATGAAGGGTGCACTCTATTCCCTCCGTCCAACTTAATTAGTCCACTAAGAAGAGAATCACTTGACGCTACTCTTGGCCACCCAGTGATGTACCCATTCAAATACAGATTTTAGATTAAGGAGGCACATAGCCCATAAAGTTTCAAAAATTTACCTTTTTTTATTTTTTTTTTATCAGAAAGCCCAAATATTTCTGACCATTTTAAGACCAACCGTTTAAAAATATTTACATTAGAAGTTGAATTACGAAAAAAAATCTAAAGAGTACTGAATCTTCAAGGATATCATTTTAAAGGGACGCAGAGTTTGTTTACATTTAGTTTCGATGTTTTCGTATTCATGTATTCGTTTAAGAATTTTATGCGCATTGTAGGAGACGTGTCTACATACATACTTTCTTATTTTATCAACAGATGCAGGACAAATGAAGTAAACTACTCTACGCACTTTATGTTTGTAAACAAACCAGTGTTCCCTAAAACAAACCACGCTTTTGCGATTGCCTGCTGCTTGTTCCACGTTTGGTTTTTTGACCTCGTTTTTGCGATCCAGGTTTTGAAATCCTATTTTCTTTCTTTTTTAATACATATATTTATATTTTGTCGTTTCTCTTACTCTATATATTATCAGTGTTATGGCGAATGTTATTCCCACTAAAAAACGTGCATCCGGAACACGGCCAAAAAAAAGAAAATTTACCGGAAATGTACATACACGAAATCATAAAATGCTGGACGAAAGCACATCGAGCAAAAAATTAAAGCTGTGCTTTGAAGAAGATTCTCCTGTAGATCAAACTTTTGAAGGGTACCGAATATTGGATAAGGGTCTGATGTTTGAGGCCCTGGAACAATTCCTTTCTTGCAAGGTATGTGGTTGCAGCATTACCATCAGTGAATTAATTACCAGTGGACTAGCATCTAAATTTATTTTGAATTGCTCAAGCTGTGGACAAATCGGTTCTTTTCTCAGCAGTAAATTTATTGGCCCGAAGAATGCTGTTGCAGAAATAAACCGTCGGTTTTTATATTCCATGAGATGTCTGGGTCAGGGATTGTCGGGGATGAATATGTTTTGTGCTGTAATGGATTTGCCACAGCCAAATGCAGAAGGGTCGTATAATCGACAAATCAAACACCTTGAATTAGCCACCTCGAAAGTTGCCACAAAATCCATGAAGAAGGCTGCGGAAGATGAGGCACTACTTACAGGGTCATCGAACATCATCATTAGTGGGGACGGTACCTGGAAAACCAAAGGGTATATGTCTTTGGTAGGTGTGTGTACTGTTATTGGTGAACAGTGTGTGAAAGTTATCGATAAAGAAGTAATGTCAACTTTTTGCAAGGGGTGTGATGCATATAAAGGTATTCGACGTGGTCCAAACTTCGATAAATGGAAGGCCTTACACGAACTTGAATGTTTGAAGAACCATACGGGTTCATCGGGAAGTATGGAGGCGGTAGGCATGTGCCGTATATTTGAACGATCAGGGGCACTAAGAGATGTTAAATACAGTGGATATATAGGAGACGGGGATTCAAAAACATTTTTATCCATAAGGAATTTACAGCCATACGATGATGTAGACATTAAAAAAATTGAATGTGTTGGTCACATTCAGAAGCGCATGGGAGCCAGGCTAAGGAAAATGAAACAACATATGTCTGGAAAGAAATTAGAAGATGGCAAGTGTCTTGGAGGAAAAGGCCGGCTCACTGATAAAGAGATAGACCAACTCAGTTCCTACTATGGGAATGCAATCAAGGAGCATAAGGACAATTTAAGTGCGATGAGGAAAGCAGTATGGGCTGTCTTCTTCCATAAAGGATCAAGTGATGCTGATCCACTGCACCATTTTTGCCCCAAAGGAAACATATCGTGGTGTGCTTACCAGCGAGCTATTACAAAAAAAGCAACTGGGATATTTCGCCATAAACAATCTTTACCTCAGGCTATCATGAAGTTTATAAAACTGATTTTCAACGACCTGTCCCATCCCAAATTACTGAGTTGTTGCTTAGGAGGGAGGACTCAAAATCCAAATGAGTCTCTCAACTCAATGATTTGGAAGTTTTGCCCCAAAACGTCCGGGTCAGGACGTCGAATTGTAGACATCGCTACAAATGAAGCCATAATTCAGTTCAATGAAGGGGGTAAAGGACGTCTCCACACTATGAAGGCTTTTGACATCCAACCTGGAGTGCAGGCAAGTCGTATTTTAATAAAAGCTGATGGACGACGAATTTCACACTCCCTATGTCGTGCAACCAATGTCACAAAATGCCGACATCAAGTGAAAAGACGCCAAAAATTAGGTGCAGCTGAAGCTGTGAAGCATGCCGAAGGACCCTCATACTTGTCTGGTGCTTTTTGAAGAAGCTTCATCAAAACAGGTTTGTAATACAAAACTTTGCTTTTAGTTTTTTAGCAACAACAATCAATTTTATCATGCGCGCAAGGAATTAATATAGCATTTTGAATTGATGAATGGGTGATGACGTTGTCATTGATTTAAAACAAATGGCAACAGATATATTTTGCTAGCATTTTATGAAGGGAAACTGTATAATGATGTTGCATGCAATTTTCATACCTGAGTTTGTGTTATTTTAATATAAATTGTTGAAATCTGGGCTGTTTTGGGACATTTTTGAGGCCAGGGATATGTGCTCCCTACGTGTTTCTCTCAAGACTGTATATTTCACCCTTGTGCCCAAGATATTTACAACTTCATTTGTGCTGCTGTAATGAAATTTGTCATTCTCTTGTAATAATACATGGTAAAAATTGCAAGAAATTAAACATTTTTATATATATTAAAAAAATAATGGACAAAAAACAAATATCGTATTTGGATCGCCGCTCCAAGACCGCTGCGAAAACTTATAATTAGGTGGAAAGCTAACAGAAGTTGCAAAAAACTAAAACTATAACATCCACGGAAGGTTCTACATACTCGTCTGTTGTATTCTAAACAAGTTTATGAAGGTAGGTTGATGCAAATAGATAATAACTCCAATGTTGACAAATATTTTTCTTTAAACGCGTTTTTCTCAAAACAGTAAATTTTATCCTTGCGCGCAAGATATTTAAAAAACTTTTTACACTAGTATAATAAAAATTAGCACACTCTTGTAGCCATGCATAATTAATAAAATGACGAAAAAGATAAGGGATTAAGTAATAATATTTTTATCTAGATGCATTTTAATATTGAAAAAATGGCAAATTTTAAAAGTTTTATTTTTTATTGTTTTAAAAAATATTAAGTATCATTATTTTCTTAAGATTTTTCGTTAGTTGAATGCTATACTCATTATTTATCATTTAGCACATTACTTTTGGTAATTAGATAATAACAACCAATTATATTATGCGCGCAAAATGGTATTAAAAATTTTAACGAGCAAAATCTAGTATAATATTTTGATTTATTATAAAAAAATAGCAATATGTAAATACATTTCGTTAATGATTTTAGTAAGCTCATAATACAATAATCCTATGTGCAAATTTTTATTTTTGGATATGTGTTATTTTAAAAGTTATAGAATGTTGAACTTCAGCCTATCAGAAGGCATTTCGTAACACTTAAGGGGTATGTGCCCGCTTAAAGGAGAAAATAAGTTAAGGAATTAAATGTTAAATCCCACACATAGACTTGTACACTGTTTATCGAAAGGAATCACTCTGCTGATTCCAAAATTTCATAAATTTTGTCTATCTTTATAAATAAATTGATAGATAGGATGCCCAGGACTAGGACCGAGCTGTTAGACTTGTGTGCACTGATTGTTCTGCTATTTTGAATATGCCATCGGGCCCACCAGTCAAATTGGACAATTCATTAGTAAGTGAATAGATCAACTTTTTCAATGGGGTGGGATACGTCAGGCAGGTACTTGAGCATTTAGTAATAGCCTTAAATAGGAAAAAATCCAAAGATCAATAAAAACAAGAAAGATATTTTTGCATGTTGACAAATCCATTTCCCAAATGACGATGAAAAGTTGGAGTCGAATATTGTTATTTTCTTTTGACAGTTTGGAAATACCCATCAATAGAAATGCTCTTTTATTGTTATTATATTTCTGGGTACAGACGATTACAGATCATATAAGTTTCACGATTGCTAATTATCTAGAACTAAAAAATTACCTTCTTGTATCATCATATAGACGCAGGGGCGGCTTAAGGGCAGGGCGGCCACGAGGGTTTCCGTTTGGATGAGGGCACCAAACTGAAGTCAAGTTTTTTTTTTAATTTACCCAACGGTAGAAAATCTCTCTAAAAAGGAAAAGTTTAAAGAAATTTTTAGAGAAATTCTTTCAGATACTTTTGGCCGCTTTTATATGTTACATAGCTTACTGTGCATCTGTGAAAATCTCCCGTTTTCGTAGGAGGAAGGGGCGCCAAAAAGCAATGCGTACCAGTCCACCAGGGTTCAAAATCAACCTCGAGCCGCCCCTGTATGGACGTATAGTTAAGATTGTGGATGAACTCATAAAGTTGCTAAAAAATAATGTTTATTCTCTCATTAAAGTGTTTTAACCATTAGTCATAGGGACCATGTTAAATTCTCGGGGAGACAGAATTATGGACAAATCAGAATTTCTAAACAAGATGATATTACAGTGTAACTCATCAATTGAATCTTTAAAACTCTCATGATAAGAAGAGAATTTTGCAAAGGAACGACTTGGTCATCTGTTAACTGAGTTAGATAACCTCAAATATAACAAACACTATAACTATCACTATATTATATATAGTATATATTGGCTAACTGTGACAATTACCAGTGTTGCCAGTACCAACAAGTTTTGGAAACACGGACTAGAATGGAGTTGGTTACGTGTTCTACAGTAGCGCCTATTTAACATAGGAATATATGAGTTGTAGCTCTGTAACCCCTCCCATTAAGCCTATAACCCTCCTCTTATGAACTTTTTGACTAAGCCTATAGTTGTCCGATTACCATTTTGCACACCACCCACCCACCATAGGCATACCCAGAAAGTTCTTACTTTACAGGCCTACAATGGTGGTGGTGGGATGGAGGTTACAGAGATACAACTCCATTGTATTTACATGTATAATACTATAAACAATTTCATCGCAATGGGGGGTTACGATCATAATCTAACCCCTTGAATATGCCAGTGCCACCCATTTCTTAAATAAAAAGTTCATTATTAACCCGAACGAAAAGCCACTCACACAGACTCTATCAATTCATGGATGAACCCAACGCAAGGGAGAGCATCTTTATTAACGTATCATTATTAACGGAACCCCTTTCTTACCATATGTTTAAACAAGAACCCCAGTCATACTACATGCCCTGCCACTGAACCCCTCCTTAACTATTCAAGGAAAACCTACAGAGCTATCATTTGCCACAACTTTGACATGAACATTAAAATAAGCAATACCTACACGCAATAGGAAAGAAAACAAATAATTTGAGATTTTTGCTGGATATTGGTTATGATTAGTTAAACCTAATAAGTGCTTGTCTTAGGGAAAGTTACAGGATTTACAGGTTTCTTGGCAAGTGCGGAACCAGGATATTATTACGGGGGGGGGCTGTTTCGGGGGCCCTTCACCAGGAAAATTTTTAGTTTTGGACTATTAAATAGTTTAGGTAAATGTTGTTATATTACTAGCCTTCCCCTTAGAGCAGGCTTGTCCAACATACGGGCCCAAGGCCAAAATTCGGCCCGCGAACAATATTAATCCGACCCGCTTACAGCTGTTTGAAATAAAAAAAATTCACAAACAAAAATTTTAGATTTTTTTCAAAAATATGGAAAAATTGTGAGGATAACATATGTGATCCCTTTCTGTGTCGCAAGTACATAAACAAATAACTGGAAAAAACTCTAAAGGAAGGCTGTTGAGTGTAAATTAGTTTTCTCCCTTTTTTTAAGAAACCGCTGGTCCGCTAGGTCTACGAAAATTCTTTAAGTGGCCCACTACACAAAAAGGTTGGACAACCCTGCTTTATACTCACCAAAATATTTAATTTACGACAATGAATTAAAGCTGGGCTTTTCTTTAATTAAACTATATGGTTTAGGGCAGATTATAGTCAAGTATGACAGAAGGATAACCTAGTAAAGGAGACATATACAATAACCAAAAACGATAATTTACAATGTAATTAATAGAACAAGTTTAAATTTAAACTACAAAAACATCGTAATTATTTTACTTTTTTTATAACAAGCAACTTTTTAAAAAACTTGAAGTTTATAGTGCAAAGTCGAGCCATCTTGGTTTCTTTGAAAATTTGTCAATTACTTTATTTACATCAATATGAATGTCTCTGTGGGTGTGTATTAAAAGTCTCTTCTGTCATCCGCGTTCGAAGCCAAGTTTAACGGCGCTTCAAGGATAAAAAACTACGTTATGCTGAAGTAACCCTTACTGTAAACGTAGTTTGAAAGACGAGTAGCTTGTAGATTCGTGAAAAAACGTTTGAATAGCATTTTTCCAAGACTTGGAGACTTTGGTGTAAGACCTTCGTTTATTACAGTCATACAGAAGTACGTTACAGAAGACGTGACATTCAGCAATTATCTAACTTTGAGAAAAGTCGTCTAATGGGACTGCGAGGCAGGTGGGTCGTTATCACATAAAATTCCATACTTGCTGCATGTTGAGTTGCACGTGTCATATGTGGGCGAGCGGTATCATGTGGGATTACATCATTATGAACCAACCTTACAAATGGCACAACAATTGGCTGAATGATACTTCGGATATACCGAGTGCTGTTTAATGTGCCCGGTACAAACACTAGTTCTGTACTGGAGTGATAGCTGATCTCTCACTAAATCAAGAGATCAGGTGTAGCCCTATGAATCGATGGTGGATGCAACAAGGGTGGAGATGCTTCTCTGTGCTTTTGCGAACAAGCATAATGGCATTCTGAGGCTCCCAAACAGAATCGCTTTCATCGCTGAAAACGACAGATCGCTATTTCACTTTCCAGTACGAACGTTGGTTGCACCATTGCAGCCATTCTAGACGGTGGGTTGGAGTCAGAGGCACACATGCTAGAGGTGCACGTAGTCTTGCTTCCAGGATATGATTGTGGATTGTCCGCACAGTCAGCTCGGGTGCAACTGCAGCTTGAATTTACGACGCAGTGAACGTTCTTCGGACCAACTGCGCTACCATCGTACCACCACCGATACTTCCCGTCCAATTCGCTCTGCAATACGACGATACGACCAACCGGCCTCAAAAAGTCCCATTAGACCACCTCCCTCAAAGTTCGATAACTGCTGAAATTTTACACGTCCAGGCATTGTAGCTTCTTCAGAGTCTTCGAAAGTGTCTATAATTCGGTGACTGATTACATCCACTTCACCCTTCTGCTTAAATAGCACCGACTATAATTTGCATATTATAGCATGTTTTGGCGTCAGCGATAATTGGTTGATCCTGAAATTAAAATCACGCATACTTGCACTCCACCCCATTAACATATGCAAATTTCATAACCATCCAGCAATTCCTTCTTGGTGTTCTTTTTTCATTTTCCGGCAGTGTATTTTTCAATTTTCTCTGGATAAATCCAAAGAGAACAACATGTTACTTCCAGTTGGAATGCAATGAGATTAAATATTTAATATAACATATAAATATATTATAATATATAAATTTAAATATTTCAAGTGCTGTGCGAGAGTCGAAATTTTAAACACTTTGCCTTAAATACTTCAGTACTTGATATCTTCGTTAGTTTTTGGTTTTTAACTTGTGTAACCACTTGTACTTAAACCGAAGTAAAATTAATAAGTGCCTATATAAATTTAATATCCAGTTAATATCTATATAAATTTAATTCTTTGCCCTCCATCATAAATCATGGTGTTATATCGCGGATTCAATCTTTACGGCAATTAAGTATTTCCGCATGATGACGCAAAGACTAATCATTTTATAATCCGCTGTTTTAAACCTGATGGACCTAAAATTATGCGCTCATATGAAAGTGACGTTAATCAGTTTTGTGCTCCTAGTGATAGGTGATTAACTGCTCATATAACACTCATTAACCAAACCGCACTTATATCCAATTATTGAATTAAGTATAGCTTTTTCAGCTGGTTTGGAACAAAAAATCATGTCGTACGCTCTATCCATTAAATTATCAAGTTTTACTACAATTTTTCTGTAGAAGTAATTATGAAAAATATAGCATTTAATTATATTTTCGAAATGCGAAAAAAAAATATCCAATTCGTGGCCAATGTATAGTCTATTCTCTAAAATATATAAGTACTTTTTCAAGCTAAATTATATAAATATTTTTTTAAGCTAAAACATATAAATACTTTTTCAAGCTAAAATATGTAAATAATTTTTCACGTTAAAATATATAAATATTTTTCAAGTTAAAATATATAAATACTTTTTCAAGTTAAAATATATGAATACTTTTTCAAGTTAAAATATATGAATACTTTCTCAAATCTTTTCAAACTTTCTCATATATACTTTTTCAAGTTTAAAAATAAAAATATTTTTCAAGCTAAAATTTATAAATATTTTTTCAAGCTAGAATATGTAAATAATATTTCAAGCTCAAGTATATAAATACTTTTTCAAACTGAATTATATAAATGCCTTTCTAAACTAAAATACACATAAATACTTTTTCAGACTAAAATATATAAATAGTTTTCACGCAAAATTTACAATCAGGTTTTATTTAAATATTTAAAGATAAGGCGCAGTTTCGGAGATTTATCTTTTCTTTTAGTTTGTTATATCGTTTTTATAAACGAGAAATACCTTCAGCTTTTCCATGGCTTTCCAATTAATTTTATGCAATATAATTATAGAAAAGTAAAGTGCTTTATTAAAAAAATTACTTCCTCATGTTTCCCAATTTCAAAATTCATTAGTTACTAAGGAGGATTTAGCTTTGTAAGGAATTTTATGCTGCTACATCAAACAGATTATCTCTTCGTTAGTTTGTATTTCATCTTTTTTTTTTTGGCTGAAAAATTCAACATGTTATCAAAAGCAAAATATGATTACACGTTGTAATATTTTTTCAGTGTATACTGTAGTATGTTTTGAATCCGTGTCTACAAGTAAATTCTGCAATTTCATAGAGCAATGTTAAATTAACCTGGCAAAATTAATTCGTCGGAATCGTGGGGGTTGTTAGTGTACAGGGCGCGTAACCAAATGTTGCACGTGAATTAATGTTAAATGAAAGAATCCATGAGGAAAAGAATGCGTAATCTTCAAATTACACGATACCCATGTTTGCACTTACAAATCCAGCAGCCATTGGCGCCGGTTGCATATTCTAATAGACAGTGGCGGATTTATAAAATTGCCGCCCTTAGGCACAGCCTGTACTGCCCCCTCTACTTTGCAAAAAATGGAGTCTTTGTATATTCTTGGATCTTGGATCTTGGATTTGTATATTCTAGAATCTTTGTATATCCGAGACACTTTTTGAATCCATAATACCTTTGGTATGGTTCCTGGAACTCTCTGATATTTTTGTATGCATTACGCGTATTTGGGAAAAATACACGTATGCATCCTTGCATGAATTTTTTCATTATCAGTCAAGTTTTTCATTATTCATTCTTCTACTATTAGTATATATAACAAACGTGTTAAGCCTGGATTTATAAATGGTCACTCTGGGCAAATGCCCGGGGCTCAAAATTTTTAGGGCCCTTTGTCTTTCGATTCTATGGTTTGCATTTGCAGGCAAGTTAAAGTAGTCGCTTGTATGTCATAGCTATTGGGGAAAAAGGGCAATAATTAAAAGAAACATTATTTTTTCAACGTTGTCAAGTTTGGACAATTTTATGTTTAAGCAATTTGATGCCGCCCAGAGGCCTGTGCCTTATGTGCCTACGTAGAAATTCACCACTGGTAATAGATACGTATATATGTGTCCGTCAATAAATATAACAATCACAAGATAAGAGAACACATATACGCATGTTTTAATTCTTTAATATACGCGATTCAATCTACTAATTCTACTAAATACTACTACTAATCGATTATATATATATTTTTCCACCTGTGAACTGTAGGGAACATTGGCGCTTGTTTCAAGGTGCAATAAATATGCAGGTATGCATTCTCCTCGTGTATGTGTATGCTTTTGTATGTGTGTGTGTGCCAAGATAAAGCTGAAAAAAAGAAGTGTAGCGTAGGCCATAGCTCATAGTTGGTAGAAAATTCGGCAGGCAACCGGAAGGTTTTGGGTTTAGGTTCCAATTGTCAAATTGCTGGTCTTTTCTCTCGCATTTATATGTGATCTTCAAATTATATATTATATATATATAGTATTGTCTGGCCGGGTGTATGTGCAGTCACACTAAGCGTATGCGCAGATATGGTGTGTGATGATGATGACAGCCGCAATAGGTGTATTACGCTGTTATCGTGGGTAGTCGTGTGCTGCTACCAGCTCGGCTCGTAACTGAGCAATCTACGTCTCTTCGTGAGGCGGGTTCCGTGTTTCATTGCTAAGTAGAATGACCACGATGAAGGTTTAGTAGACACAATTGAAGTACAGAAGCTAATACTATGTTTATTGAATATGATTCAGTAGATATTCATATATACACTGATACTCAGACAACTAAACTATAGGCGCAACGCCTAAGTTCTCACGTATAGCATGAGGTCCGGAATCACACGTACATGCGTCCGTTCCCTCTCATTACTTAATGCCGTCACTATCTCTTAACCTCTGCACGACAAAAACTCTTTTCCTACTATGATCACATTGGTCAGTATTAAGCACGTGGTCACACCTGAGTGGACAGTGTGACCATTCTCCCCGTTCCACACATGTTTCCCATAAATATTCTGTAATGTCAATCTGGACCTTGCAGACCAGAGTTATTGCAATTTTATCCGCCCACATCCGGACTGTTTCCTCTCGACCCTTTTCACAAAGAAGACCTACAAGTCTCACTTTCCCAGGCTAACGCCATGTGATCATTATAAGTGTATATATATATATATATATATATGATTGCAATAGTGAATCTCAGAAAACATTGGCGCTGGTCGCATGTTATGGGCTATATTGCATGCAAAATTATATTTAAATATAGGCCTATGATTAAATCTACTACATACATATACGATAATTAATTTTTATATTGTTTTTATAAACGCTTAGGATGTGTCGTAAACATCTACAAATCGTTAGTTATTTTAGAATGTGTTATAACAATTTACTGATCGTTAGTTTTATAACCTACTCCATATATAATAAATAATCTCTATACATGACTGACTGATTTTTAGAAGAGTAATTAGCCCCTATTTCTTAATTAAGACTAGAATCTCCACACACAGTAGTTCATTCATCAGAAAAGAAAGTAGTATCACGGAAATTTCATAAGAAGAAGAAGGTATAAACCACGATTTCGAATTCTCGACAATTGTATTTTTACGTCTACAGACTTCTCATCGATGGGCCACAAGGTATGAGTCTTGAATGTTATCAGAGTCAAAATACATCTAACCGTAACCATGTTTCCTAAACATTAAGCTTATTATTCTGAGCTTAAATACCGTAGTCATAATCGTTAAGTTATTGACAATTAAATGCTCAATGGTGATTAGGTATTGTAAATAAGATAAGAATTAAATCTTTTGTCTATATACTCATAATATGAATAAAACTTGCAAAAAATCTTAAATATAATATCGATTCTATACAACCATGCACAAAATGCAGGTAGAGCGAACCCTAACTTTGAACTCCAATTTATTCTTAAAGAAGATCAGCAATGGTTATCCGATACATTCTACTCAATATGAAAAACCAACATTGATACTAACATGTATTATATTGTTCACAATGCTGTCTTGATTTTACATCCCTGTTATGTTTCATTAAGTGCATTTTTTCCTTTAAAAATTATTTCACTTCTAGTTTTTTCGTGATTAGAAAGAAAATATATTATATGTTTAGGGTATCAAAGCCATTGGAAAAACAAACTATTTTTAAACAAAGGACTTAAATGCAAATCAATGTACCACAAGGTATAAATCAGATTTAGAACAACGTTAAATTGGTTAAAAATTTTAATAATACATTAACATGCTTTCAACCATTCATAGCGATGGGCATCATCAGATGTTACAAAATCTGAATTTTTTTTTTCAAAATTTTAACATTTGACGATGACCATCACTTTCAATGGTTGAAAGCATGTTTATGTATCATTAAATGTTTAACCATTTCAACTTTATTCTAAATCTAACGAATGATTTAATGCTAAAATAATATATTTGCAAATAATCGAATACATTTTTATTTAAGGAATGAAGGACAAATACATTAATCTAAAAATGAAAACTACCAGTATAGAAGCACAAGTAATGGTAGGCAGAAAATCCATTTAATTTGGTCTTCAATATATCACCCAAGCTATAAAGAGCCCATACTAATTACAACCTTGGAAATACGCATATATGTGAGAACAAAAATGCGTGAATTTCAACGCAACAGGAAATATAAATACGGAAATATATTTTATATTTTATATATAATTACGTTTAATGATAAAATGCATTAATATATACTTATTAGGAAAAAAATATACAAAAACCTTCTTCAATACATCTCAGCAAACGCTCGAAATTTTCATTGGAGGTTTCGTTGTTATATATTCTTTTATTTTTAAGTTTTTCATGGAATATTGCATTCTTTCAATGTAAGAGATTCGAAAATTCGAAAATAATTTTCGGAACGAAGGAGGAAAGTTTCAGCCTTTTACATTCGGAATCTTTCTCCAAGCAATTTAGATCTCCAAAAATTAATGACTCAGAAAGCTCTAATTTAAATGAAAAATTTGCATCACGGGCATATCGGTCAGTTTTCATATATTTTCCGATTAGTTTTCACATGCCGTAAATGTTCTTCATTTTTCACAAAACTCGCTGAAGCCATAAGAATATGCAAATTTTCAGTACTTATTCTAAAACGTGCAAGTAATAAATATGTTTTTTATTAATGAAATCCAATTTAAATTTGAAGAGGTTAACATGAATATTACATGAGGTCTTATATTTTCAATCCAAGGCTCGTTTAGTAAGATGATGCCAAACGTGAAGAAGTCTCTTTAGAATTCGACACAAAAGAAAATTCACCCAAAAATCATTTATTCAAAAGCAAGGCAAAATTTTCGCGGAATGTATTATGAAATGAAATAGAACCTTATAATAAACTATCGAAATATGAAACTCTGAGTAAAACTTAATATATTTTACGAACAAACTGAAAATTATTGAAATAATTTAGAATTAAACAAACATATTCTTTTAAATATGTAATTAAATTAGGGCGCTTCTTTAATTTAACACGTTTAGCATATTTAAGGGCACACAAATCTGAATAAAAAATACACGAAAATAATAACTTTTGGCTACAGACTTAGAGATATGGGTTTCAAAATTTCGTGGTAAGCACTGACACAGTTTAAATTTGATCATCTACCTTTATGAATATGGATAATTTTAAAGTATTTCTATGTTAATAAGAGCATTTAGTAAAATGTCTGTATTATTTACAAAGCTTGGGGCGTGCTTTAATTGGTTGTAAGGTTTTTATCTTCTAAGTTCCAGTAAATATTCTGTATTGTTTCAAAGGTTCGTATTTCAAGAATACACACCTGAAAAGGCAAATTTCTTAGCATATATTTAACAATATCTTTGGAGCGCAGTCAATATAAATTAGCTTAAAGTTCAAAGCATTTTGTTCACAAAATAACAATTTATTTTTATTAATTATATTTAACAGTGTATTGAATTAAAATTCAAAATAAGAAAGCCGATAAAATAATTCTATGAAGGTAAAAGAAAGCTTGCTTGAGTTTGGAAAAAAGGAGAATATCATTTGTAGCATGTATACCTAGAACCGCGGAAGCGATCAATTTCATCGCGTTGTCGTTTTTTGTGTAAATAATTATTATAATAATCAATTAACAAGAATAATATGATGTATATAAAGTAATGATAGTAAATAATATATATATGGCATGCAAAAGGGTTGCTGGTATCTAACTGGAAGGAGACCCACACGCTGAAAGTATGTGACGATGTGTGGAACAGGCCAGGCCAGTAACCTAGTGTCCTACCCCGCCTTCAAGTGGTGCAGGCTGAGCTTTCTATTTATGTGGCAAATTAATATTTGCTGCACGGATGGAAAGGCGGAAGGGGAGGGCTAATTCACCAACCCGTCTAGCCAGCGTGGTGAAATGATGGCTAATTCCTCCAATATGCTAATACACCAAAAACCATGGCCCCTAGTCTCCAGGTGCTGGAGTGCTCCTGATCAAGGCAGCGGTCAGCGTGGCATGAAAGCAGGGGGTGCTAAGAATCACTGGAATGGCCCAGGCTGCCGTTTGTTATTGACCTTGGCTACGTATAATGGACGATCCCTTGCTTCTGAAGCAAAACTTCAAGAATTGGAAGAAGAACTTGACAAGATCAAATGGGACATTGTAGGACTCAGTGAAGTTAGAAGAAAAGGTGAAGAGTTGGTGGAACTTAAAAGTGGACATTTGTTTTATTATAGAGGAACGGAAACTGGAAGAACAAGTGGTGTTGGCTTCTTAATCAACAAAAGAATTAAAGACTACCTTCTTGAAGTCGAAAGCACGTCAGATCGAGCAGCGAGGCTCGTTGTTCAACTAACCCAGCGATACCAACTTCAGATAGTACAGGCATATGCACCAACATCAAGCCATACCGACGAGGAGGTTGAGGAATTCTATGAAGAAATCAAACAGCTACATACCAAGGGGAAACAACACATCAAGCTCATCATGGGGGATTTTAATGCAAGAATTGGACAACAGGAACAAGGAGAGACATCGGTTGGTAAATACGGATACGGGGAAAGGAATGAACGTGGCGATCAACTCATAGAATTTGCCGAAGCTGAAAATCTTAGCATCATGAATTCATTTTTTAAGAAGAAACTACAAAGAAAATGGACATGGAAACACCCCAATGGAGGAACCAGCGAAATTGACTATATACTGGCAAACAAGAAATCAATTATTGAAGATTGCAGCATACTGAACAGATTTAATACTGGAAGTGATCATCGAATGGTGAGATGTAAAATGCACTTAAATACTAAACTAGAAAGGCAGAAGCTCATTAGGAAACAAGTATGTAAGAGGGTGGATTTAAAGAAATTAAAAGAAAATACTGAGGCATTCAAGTTGGAATTAAAAAATCGCTTTTCTGCACTGGAAGGACTTATTGAAGAAGTTGACATCTCAGAAGCAAATGAAAACATTGTTAAGACAATAATTGAAACTGCTGGGGAAATTGGTGGTGTAATATGTAAAAAGCAGAATAGCAAATTATCTGAGAAGACGAAACAACTCATGAAAAGGCGAAGACTTATGAAGGTGGACAATCAAAATACCAGTTGCAAGATCGAGTATGTAGAACTTTGCAAAACTTTGCGCAAAAACATGAAAGAAGATATAAGAAAATTCAATTGTGAGTTAGTAAGGAAGGCCATTGAAAGCAACAAGAGCCTTAGGGTTGTTAAAGGGAGTTTGTCTATTGGGAAGAAACACATCATTGCATTAAAAGGAGAGGATGGCACTGTAACAAGAAATAGGGAAGAAATACTTAGAAGAGTTGAAGAATTCTACAGAAAGCTGTATGAGGGAAACAGTGGATTAAAC
>QLNU02015003.1:89031256-89053455 GCA_006491805.2 Dysdera silvatica
TTTCAGATTTTTACATAATTTGAAGAATCCCAAGGAGCCATGTACTGACCCATTAACCCACTCAGAAGTATGTAAGTCATCGAAAACCCTAGTAAAACTTGTCCAAGAAGCGGAATTTGTAAAGGAAATTTCAATATTAAGCAAGGGTGATCATTTAAAGAAAAGTCAGGTAAGAAATTTTTGCCTTTTCTTAGACAAAGATAACATTCTTCGAGTAGGTGGTCGATTACAAAATTCAGGTTTAAATCTAAATCAAAAACATCCGAAGTTACTGCCTGCTAAGCATAAATTAACAAAAATTGTAATGGAATATTTCCATAAGAAAAACATACATATCGGTCCCCAATCATTATTACATTGTGTGAGACAGGAATTCTGGCCTTTAGGGGGAAGAAATCTAGCTAGAAAAATCGTTCACGAATGCATTGTTTGCTTTAAAAATAATCCCAAAACTGCTGAACAATTATTAGGTAATCTTCCATCCGAGAGAGTTAATCAAAACCCCCCATTTTACAATTGCGGAATTGATTTCTGTGGGCCATTTCTAATTAGATATAAAGGCCAACGAAAGGGAATATTTCAAAAAGTGTATGTTGCCATATTTATATGCTTAGCTACCACGGCCATTCATTTAGAAGTAGTTACTGATCTGACCTTAAATGCTCTGATTGCAACACTTAAATGTGTTTTTGCAGGACGTGGAAAATTCTCGTCTATATTAACAGATAATGCTAAGAATTTCGTAGGTGCTAATTCTGAATTAAAAAGGCTACATAATTTGATGAGTAAACCCTCTGAAAATTTAGCTCACTACTTAACCTCAGAAAATATCGATTGGAATTTCATTCCACCAAGATCTCCAACATTCGGGGGAATTTGGGAAAGTGGAATAAAATCATTTAAACACCATTTACAAAGAACAATTGGTGCAGTTAAATTAACCTTGGAAGAATTTCTTACTGTTACTACTCAAATTAAAGGCATACTAAACAGCAGACTTTTATTACCCATGTCTTCTGACCCAAATGATTTTGAGACACTCACACCTGGACATTTAATTGGTCGTCCACTTAATTCTGTTCCTGAACCAAACTTAATTGAAAAAAAAAATGATAATTACTTATCTCGTTGGCAAAGAACAACAAAATTAATGCAAATTGTTTGGAAAAAATGGAGTAACGATTATTTAAATCATTCACAACTTCGACATAAATGGCAATTTGAAAAGGAAAATGTTACTCCATATTCAATGGTATTAATAAAGGAAGACAATTTGCCACCATACAAATGGTGTCTATGCAGAATTCAAGAAGTTGTGCTTGGTGCGGATAAAAAGGTTAGAGTAGATATTGTAAAAACTGCTCATGGAATTGTAAAACGAGGCCTTGCAAAGATATGTTTATTACCAATTAATACTTGTTGAATTTTTTTTAATTACTTGTCATATTTGTATATAATTGTTTTGTTAAGTATTGTAAATATTTTGTATAATTGTTTTGTTAAGTATTGTAAATATTTTGTATAATTGTTTTGTTAAGTATTGCAAATATTTGTATAATTTTTTGCTTGTAGTGTAGAAATCTGATTTTGATTTGAAATTTATGTAAATTTTAACGCGCGGAGTAGGTTAAGTCTTATAAAACAGTTCTACCATTTTCATACTTTGTACCGCCACCTTGCGGAAAATTGTTGTATAAACCAGTTGTAATTCAGGCGCCGACTGCGTCGACCGCATTGCAATTCTTTAAAGCGATGATTTCATCAGCCAACACCATTCTCCCAGTAAAGCGGAGAAAATTAGAAATAAACATATATAATTTTATTATATTCTGGTCCGTCGTCATGAATACTTTATTCAGCGCCACCAGATTCTACATACAGTATATATCCTTAGTTTTTCACAAAACTTAGTAAAGGCAAAGAATATGCAAATTCTTGGTTATTCTAAAATGCAGAAGTAATAAATATATTTAATAATACAGCAATCCAATTTAAACTTGAGGAGATGAACAGGAATATTATATTTGAAAAGAGATGAATATTGCATGAGGCTTCATGTTTTGAATGAAGGGCTTGATTTGAAAAAATGGGGTATGAAGTTCAAAAACGTCCTTGGCATTCAAAACAAAACGTGAGTAAACTCGGAGAAGAAATCGTTTACCTAAAACCAGGATAATATTTCCCAGGAGCTAGTTTATAAAGAAATAAATCTGCATAATATTTAAATACAAATTAAGTAAACCTCATTAAATTTCATGAATAAACTAACATGTAGATAGTATAAATATTTTAGGGTTTCGAAAACAGGAGAATTTAATTATTCTAATATGGAAATTACTCCATTTATTTTGTTTAAACCGTTCTGCAAAATTTTATCAAAATTTTATGTAGAAAAGATCTCTGTTAGACTTGGTAGATGTGAGTCGCAAATTCCTGTATAAATTTAACCCAATTAAAATTGAATTAGAAACTGAGACTCTACAATAAAACTTGACAATTTTGAAATGTTTCTGTGTGACAACACTGCAATTCATTTACGCCTGTAACAATTAGAAATCGAATAGGTATCTTGGTTGTGCATTCCAAGGTCACAAATAGCTTTAGAGGTATTTCAAGGCCCATATTTACTGAAACATCTTTTACACAAAGCTCATTTCTCAGCACAGATTCTAATTCTGTCTTAGTCAAAATTGATGTAGGTTTATTTATGTTGAAAGTCAAATTCGAAGATACAATATCTTGATTTCTATCCTTTAGTTTTATATTAAGTATCAGAGTACTTAGTATTAGAGTATCCTATAGTTTTCCGCCAGGTGAAAGCTGTAGGATATTCGAAGTAAAGTTTATCATTTCTTCTCACGTTTCATTTACAATACAATATAATTTTTTATTTCCATGTTAAAATTGTATTTCGGTGAGTGAATGAATGAAGGAAGGAAGGAAGGAAGGCAAAGAAAGGCAAGAGTTATTATTCTAGCTTCTTTTATGGTTAGTATGACGACTTTATTATTAAAATCAAAATAAAAACTATATAATAAAGATACATCGTGACTTTTTATATCTCCTTTTCAAATCCGTAGCTAGACCTACAGTTAATTAAAATTTGTGAAATTTAATTTAGGTTTCTTTCGTTTCCATTCAACGCAACTTTGAAGTTTAGTGTTTTATAAAATAATCAACAAAATATACTTAGCTGACATTACGAAATACGTCTGCGTATGCGCAAAAATGATTTTAGTTATTATAAAGAGTCCGAATAAAAATAAATTTATAAAATAATAAGCAATTAAAAGAAAGGTGAATAAACAAATTACGGAATCTTTTGTATTTATTTCGGACAAATTTTGCGCAATGCATTTATGAAAGCCGAATCATTTGGAATGGCGAATGGAGTTAGTATGACTTTTAAGCTCAAATATAAAATGAAGTCCGTTAAATCTCCGCAAGTCAACACGCTTTGCGAATTCATACCAAATGAGTAAGAATTGAGGAATTATAACAAAAGAGGGGGAGGAAATTCACATCGCCTCCGTGCCGTTGTAAATGATCGGAGCCCAAAATGAAGAAAACCGTTTTAAATGATCAGAGACTAGTTTATTTACGTTTCAACTCCTAGTTCTCACACTGTTTTTTAGCGTGGGGTATTTCCAACTGGGAAAGAGAAAAGCAACACTTGGAAAATCAGCTTGAAACTCAATTGTGTTCATTCACAAAATTTTAGTCAGATGATATAAACTAACAGAATATTATTAAAGATATTAATTAATAGGTTAGACTGACATTACAATAAATTAGCAAATTCATTTACGTCTTTTCTGTAAATAATGCACTGTGTTTGCATCGTATTGTAGAGGAAATAACCATTTATAAAAAATATTCACAAGTATTACAGATTCTATAGCATACTGATATTGACCTCAAAAATTGGAAAATAAGTTCTACAAATCTTTTAAATATACTCGTGTTCGAGACCTACTTCATACGTTTTATAGCGGCTTAACTATTTAGTTTAAAACCTGAACCTAAATAAATAAATTATCGGTCTGTTTATTTGTCTTCTGAATAATTTATTTATTTAGTTATTAAGTCTTCGAAGCAAATTTCACTAATGCTGTTCTAATTAAGGTCACAAATAAACGAGAAATACGCATATATTGTATGTTGAATTCGATGTTGTTTAAGTATAATAATAATAATAATAATAATAATAATAATAACCTTATTTTGGATGGATAGATGATGAACATTTGTACAGTTATTCAATATAGTTATAGTTAATTATACATTGATGATGTCCACAGAGGGGCGGCTCGAGGTTGATTTTGAACCAAGGCGGCCTGACACGGATTGCTTTTGTTTGGCGCCCACCCCCTCTCTTCGGAAAAAAAACAGGAGATTTTCACAGATGCACAGTAAGCCATGTAACATATAAAAGCGGCCAAAAGTATCTGAAAGGATTTTTCCAAAGATATTTCTAAAAATTTCTCTTAACCCTTTTTAGAGAGATTTTCTACTGTTGGGTCAATAAAAAAAATTGAACTTGGCTTCAGTTTGACGCCCTCATCCAAACGAGGCCCCGGTCTGCCGCCCGGCCCTTAAGCCGCCCATTTGTCCACCAGGGTAACAGTGGGTAAAGACAAGTTCTGACATGGCTCCTGCTGCCCGGTTTAGTAGGTAATTACTCATCACGTGATGAAACCTTTTCGCTTACTACAGTCGTCTTTCATAAGTAATGATATTCTAGGATTAATTAACTACTGCTGTTATATAATATGTCAAAAATTCTGTGTTCGAATGTATTACTCAAAGGATAATCGAATGATATTTTCTTGAAACCTTCGCTGGGGCGGTCATGTTTCTGTTTTATTCTTTTTCTTTCTTTTTTTTATGCTATGTTGTATAGAACTACATATGCTATAACATATTATAACTTATACAATGCAATGTAAATAATATAGTGCAAAATAATATAATGCAAATGATACAGCGTGATGTTTATATGGCCATACTGGCGAAGAATAAATAAAGGTGTATTGCGCATTGTATTGTACAAACCCAGTTCACGTGTTAAGTCAAAAATATATGGATGCTGAATATTGGAATTTTCATGTTCTAAGACTGTACAGTTAGTAACCTGAAATGGGATCGCCTTTCACAACGTGACCTGTGATCTTTCAAATGTAAAATAAATTTACTCTTTAAAGAACGAAGGAACAAATGAGAGAAAGATGGGGGGAGAGAGAGAGAGAGATGGAAAATCAGTCCCAACTCAATGAATACCAAGAGAATGGTTATAATTTGAATGATTTTAGCAGTGAGTGCTTATTATGGTAGGGAAAACACTTAAATTATGAAGTTAGAACTGAAATAATTTATCCACAGTGCCTTCCATCTTTGGTCGTAGTCGCCGACTAAACTTTTGTAGTGGGAAATTTAAATATGCAAGACATAAAAAATGATTCTGTATTTGTATTATCATGTATTATGTGTTTGGAGTTTATGTCATAGATTTTGTTTTTTTTTGACTCGGACCAGTACTGTTCTTGTCTCGCGAATACAGTTCGCCGAAGTTTGTCGAGCCCTACTTACGGATACTACTTATAAGCGGAATTTCTTAAATTTTTTCTGTGGTTCTTTTGTCAGAAAAAAAAATCTACGTAAGACTGACTTCCTTTTCGAAATGAATAAAATGCTAACCGGCAAAATGTCAGCTCTTTAGAAAAGTACAATCATGAGGCTGTTTTAAACTTTTCTTTTTTTTTACTCCCTGTATTTGCTTCTACTTTTAATATTTTTCTATTCCAGCCATTTTCATCTTTTTATGAAAGACCAAAGTGATTTTATACCCCAGGCCATTTTTCGCTATCAAAAGGAAGATGGCATCAGTTTCAGAATTTGTAAATATGCAAAAAAAAGAGCACAAACGAAAAGACGTAGAAGGAAAGGAAAGAAAAATGTCTGATAAGCGTCAGGTATCAACAGCTTTTGCAAAAAAAATATATTCTGCCTGCAAACAGGATCTCAGATGATGAAAATATGAAAAAACGAATTTGTTATTTAAATAAAAAAGTATATTTTCAAAAACTGGCATTTTCTTACAAAATTATAAATAAAAACGGGAGAATTAATAGACATCGGAAGACCAAAACAAAAAGCTACAAAGTTGCTAAGAAAATATTATATTTTTTATTGACCCTAACAGGCCAGAAGATAAACGTTTTATGTTCAATTTAATAGAAAGTATGTTAAAATAAATTACGTTCTATTTATAAATGTATACAGTATGATAATATATAAATTCAGTGGACTAACATGTTAAATATTAATTTAGTATTTTATGAATTTTTTATAGAACATTTTATCTTTAAATGCAAATAGGGTATTTTATATAATATACGATTTTTTTCTGATGATCCCAAGTTGAAAAATATTTATGGGCAGCCTTCTTTATACATCGCTGCTCACTTCTGTTACTTTCACTTTTGTTACTTTACCTTAAATTTGTATTTTCATTTGTATTCAAAGTAGTCACCACGGTGTCAAGGCATTCTTTTTTTCCTTTTCACGTAGTATAAGGTTTTCATTGTTAAAAGAATCTGTTACAGAATTATCATTGACAAGACCGAAAAACTAGTTCAATTTTTACCAAAAACGTGTTCCGAAACTTTTGTTAAATTCAGCTATACAAGCCATTTAGCACACACATTTGAAACAATAATTTTAACGTAGAAAATATTGTTTTTGAAATTATTAAAAAAAAGCTATTTTTTAGATTTTTTTTCCCATCAAATTTTAATAAAGATGAAGGCTATTGTTGGATTCAACAAGACACACCGGGCTAAACGGAGGGACCCGGTTCAAATCCAGGACGGGGAAAGAGTATCTTTCTCCAAAAACAATAAAGCTCTAGCTTGAGCTAAATATACGTGAGTGGCAAAAATTATTGTGTAATAAATTCCCCCACGATAAACTCACAAAAATCTCGCCCCGGAGGCTTTTCTGTGTTGACCATATTTGGCAATTGTGTTATCCCTGTGAAGGGTAATAATATCTTACATCCTTATATACGGAGAAAGAGAGCGTTGTTTCCTTTCCTCCTTCATTTAGCGGTCTAAGACACTCTAGGCTAAACGGAGGGACCCTAGTTTGAATCCAGGATGGGGAAGGCGTCTCTTTCTCTAAAAACAAAAACACGTATATATAGTTCTAGTTTGAGCTATATATATATATATATATATATGGGTGGCAAAATTATTGCATAAAATAGAAATACTACTTATCAATTTTATTACCGGCTTTCTGTACTGTTGCCACTTGGGATGCGAAGTAACTCGAACTTAATAAACACAATTCCTAAGATTGGCAACCTGCCAAATTGTTGAATTCTGTTTCAGGTTTTACATAATGTTACCTTTCGTATCTGGCAACAAATATTGTATACATATTGCTCTTCATATATTTGGCAACAGTATGCATTTTTGTGTTCGGAATTCTAAAATAATAGGTTTGTCTTCTGTTTATCATCGATGTGTTCAGATGTATCGTACCGCCGAAAGGGGATGTGAGTTTCTGTGACGTTATAATCAAATTAATTACAGTAATTCCCCGAAGTTACGCGATAGGTATTTCAGACGAAAATCGCGTAGATCGAATGCGCGTAAATCGGAGTACATATACAGGAGTACAATATACATCGGAGTATAAATACATATAAATTTTGTTCAATTAGGACCAAGGACGAACAAAAACACTAGTTTAGTAGCAAAATACGTACAGTATTTCGGAAATTACAGTTCTTTCTGGTCCTCGTACGTACATATTAATACAAAATACGCAAAAATCAAGATCCGCGTAACTCTGATTTCGCGTAAATTACAGTACCGTAAGTCGGCGTATTACTGTAATTTTTTTGGCGTATTAGTGCATTATATTACACTTTTGAAGCTTTAATAAAATATTTTAGTTCTGATATCAGATTTGAAAATTAACATAACAAGTGGTGGAACTGTAATGAATGCAATATTTGGTCGAGTATTAGAAAATGTTAATTGTAGAATGATTAGTTGGTTGTATGTTCATGGCGCAAAAACAAGGAGGGTTATTCAGCAGCAAACAAGGTGAGGCCGCACATATGATTTTAGAATGAGAATAAATTAAAACTACAATCAAGGGCTGACACAAGGATCATGACCCCAAATATATTTTTTCACTGTAAAAAATTCCAACTTTCATGATAAATGAAGGGTGTTATTCCAAGACCATGGCAAATTCTGTCCTGCCCCATAAAATGGAAGTCTGTGTCCGCCCCTGACTACAATGGTAAAAATGCATTGAAAGTAATGTATTAAATGTCACAAACGAAATCATATAATAAAATCAGATGAAATGGGAAAAACCAATGAAAGATAAAATGTTAAAAAGTATGAAAGAAGTTCATGATTAAATCAATCGCCTAAAATGTCACGGAGGGTAAAAATGTTTTGGTTAAAAGTTAATGAGCGTTACTGGTTAAAATTGGGGTAAGTATATAAAATATTCAAAACATTTAATGGCTTACATTGGGGCGTCTTTTCCCATTAACTATAGAAACTACATCTTGTATTTCAGCTATCATAGACCGATGCTTACATATTTCTAATGTCTTTCAAAAATTTTCAATGTGTTGGACACAGTTTCCACGTTTTCATATTCAAAATATGGAAGATTATTTTGTTTTCTTGGCCTTTGCTCTAATATGTTGCTTTCTTAAAACTGAAAAAAAAATAATTGAGAAATGATATCAGAAACAAATATATAAAATCTGTTCTCTCCATCTCACACGCAAGTGAAGCTATTTCTCTTTTTTTCAATATTCCTCTAATAAATCGTGATATGAAATTGCTGCAAGCTCCCATTTCATTGATGGATATTTCATGATCATAGATATATCTTCCGGTTTTCAATATATTTGGTAATTAATTTTCATGCATTTTCTTAATTTTCCACAAAACTTGCTAAAGCGAAAATCACAAGATTTCGCAGCTAATAACTTAAAATATATAAATAATAAAGTCAAGCAAATTAATTTGAGTTTGAAGATTTTAACATGAATATTACATGAGGCTCCATCTTTTAAATGAAGGGTTTGTTTTGAAAAGGAGATGTATAATATGCAAATGTTACTTTAGCTTCTAAACTAATATAATGAATCAGCTCAATATGGACATAAACAGAGGCAAAGTTTAGCATTCAGGTGGTTATTTAAACGTACACTTCAATTCATTTAAAATAAAAATATTCTGAAAACAAACACTTAATGCTATCTATTAAAACTAATGAACAAATTAAATATGTCAATGAAATAGTAAAACTTCTGGCATCCTTCAAGCAGGGTCACTCTGTTTTAACAGACAAATAAATTAACTTGGCAAGGAATTCCATTAAAATACTATCCATCCTTTATTTTCACTCCTCTTTAAATGATAAATTTTCTTGGCCGATTAGTGGGTAATGAGGGGTTTTCTGTATTGTATAATACTAATAGTAGTGATAGAAATAAAATACAGGGTACCAGGGAGGAAATTACATACAAAAGGTTAAACACTGGTAAAATAGCAATGAAAAAGATCACCCAAGCTTTCGGACGCGTTGGCAGCAGTCTTTCTTCCATTACTCCTGGTTGAGGACTGCTGCTGATGCGTCCGAAAGCTTGAGTGATCTTTTTCATTGCTATTTTACCAGTGTTTAACCTTTCGTATATAAATAATAATAGTAATAATAATAATAACGATAGTTTTTATATATTTCCGACGGACGTAGATTATATTTTACACACAAGCATACATATTAGGCCATTTTTTTTACCTTTATATAGTTTTTCATACATACATAAGTCAGTAGCGGCTCGTGGGGTGAGGGTTTCACCTAAATTTGTCGACTAAATTTTTATTATTATTTTTGTTAAATTTAAAGCAGTATTTGGGCGTCAGCCGAAGTTGTTTTTTATCATTCCTTTAAAAAAATGAGAATAAATTATATCCATTCAGCGGCCAAAATTGTTTTGAATCGTTTTAGCAAAGTTCCTAAAGTACGAATTATTCGAGGAGGAGGGGGGAGGGGGAATTCAAAGGATTCTTTGGCGACATTAGGCGGTGCTCGGAAAGGCAGTAATTTGCCTCATCGCAGATTTTGCGCACAGGCAGTTTATAATAGAGTGTGCCATGCTAACAGCTGGTTGCCGGTAGACGAAACAGCATTTACTGAGGCAACAAAAGTTGATTGGTTGATTGTATTTTTATGGCGCAAGGACAACGGGGGTCATTCTGCGACAAACAAGATGAGAACTTGAATATAGTTTTAAAATAAAAATAAATTAAAACTAAAATGGACAAACATATTGAGGGTAATGTGTTAAACGTACCAAACGATAAGATATAAACAAGTCCTGTGAGATGGGAAAAGCCAGTATTAAATAAAAAATTAAAAACGATTTCATAATCAAAAGAGTCACATAAAATGTCATGAAGAGTAAAATTATTTTGGTTAAAAGCTGATGACCGTTCCTGGTTAAAATTTATACAAGTGGTTAAAATGTGTAAATCATTTAATGGTTCACCACATGTGGCACACATTGAGGCATCTTCTCCCTTTAAAAGACGTTGAGGGAGAAGATTTTGTGCCAAATACGGAGTCCAGCCAGGGTGATCTCTTTACGAAGGTTACTCCAATAATTAGATTGCCACACCTCAATGCGAAGTTTAATGAGGTGAAGTTTATTAAAAAATTGCTTGTCCCATTCCAACTGCCATTTTTTGTACAGATGGGATAAGACATGAGTGTTAAAATCTCCAAATGGAATGGAAATACACTCAGTTTCTTCCGTTTCTGTTTTTGAAGTAATGTCGCCTTATTCATTGTTGGAAATTTCGATATGGCCTGGGAACCAACAGAATTTCACAATATACTGTAAGTTCTTCATATCCACAAGTTGTTTGTGAACTCTGTGGATTTTAGAGTGATGCGATAATTTTTATGAAGTTAAGCTTTGCAGAACGCTATGTGAACAAGCTCATGACAATTTAGAGATTGTGTCTTCCCAAGATGTCCTTTATTTAATGCTCTCCAACGTTTACACTATCTTCTAGTAATTTTTCTTTAATCCTTTTTTTTTTAATGTGTAAGGGCAGTCATTTACCATTATGATTATTATAAGCCTAGTTCTGACTCCATTTTATATCCTATTGCTCTGGATGCATAAATCAAAAGACGGGATACGCCACATTGCACGTCGCCGTAGATATCAAAGACTCCATATCGCATTTGCAGCCTCTAGGGATATTCAGCACATCTTCAGAAAAAAGTAATATCATGAGCAGCTTCTTCAAAAATTTAAAAGTCTTTAACGATAAACATAACATTTATTTTCGCAAACGAAACATGTTAGAAAAAAAAAAAATTTTTAAAGGCGTTACTATCGAACCAAAAAAGTCTCAGTTGCAATCAGCGCGAATCAAGATTGCAGCTTCAAAATAAACGAAAAATGTTCTGCTATGATTTGCTTTCTTTTTTTGCATTCGAATTCTCTTTGGGAGCGGATTCAATGGCGAATGCTAGGGCTCAAAGTTTATATCACAATTTATAGAATTAAGTAAATCCAAATACGCACAAATATAAAATGTCATCTCTTCAATAATACAAATACTTATTATAATTCAATAGGCTGAATTTAATTGGCCATTAAACTAAAATCGTTCCTATATTATTCAAAAGTTCTTTCCTTATATTTTACAATACGATTACTCATCGTATATATTTCTATAATCTTTCTATACAAATAAACCTTCATTGAAACCTTTCTGTATAACTCAAAAGTTCTATTATAAAATTTCTTTAAACCGATTTCTTATCGCAATTCTATATCTTTTATTCAACAATCTTTATTGAACTAAAATTAAATTTCCTGTTAGCGATCAGGATACTAACGCAGTTCGCAAATCCTCAAATCTCAAAGAATCATATAAATCACAAGTTTTCAGTCTCTACCACTCAAAACACATCCAGTACTTTGACAAATTCTTCAAGTAGTTTTGACAAAATTCATTTACTTTCCGTAAGTTTAAATCTCCAATTAATTATTAATATTCTATTCTTTATATCACTTGTATTTTGCGATTCATGGGATTTTTTCAGTAGTTTCAAACATTATCTTCATAATTTTTCGAAAAATTCAAAGTTCTTTACACATTTCTTATACCGACTTCTAACGGGATAGTTACAATCACTATTTAATAAAGCAAAATCATGCGAACTAAAGTTATTCCAGTTTCAAAAAATCCATTCAGACTACAAAGACCAACTGGCAGTTTTGAGAAACCATCCAGCATACGATAAGAAACCAATCTTCCAGTGTTGCAATGAGTAGGATGTTAAATTAGAGTATAACGATACGAAACAAATTAAAGTAAAATCGCATCCGTAAAACACAATTGTATTTGAAAAATTTTAAACTTAATAAAAATAAAATAAAACACACTCGAATCATTGAACGTGTGGCAGGAAAATACCTCTACCGTGTCACGTCTCAACGAGTTCTCCTCCGATGATTTGTTTTCACGCTACATTTTATGCAGTCTCTTCGTGGCAGTGTTGCCGCACTTCAACTCTGTTACGTCACTGGCTTTGGGCACCCGTCTCTTCCAGCGTCTGGCTATCCGTCTCTGGCAACGGTATTCCCGTGTCTTACGATTCTTCTCCGACACCTGACTGAAACAAATAGTTCAAGTTGTTTATGTTCTTTATTTCGATTGGTAAGACATTCCACATTTTAACTCCTTATTAATTTTGTTTCTTCTTAACTCGGCTTTTATTTTTGTAAATAATAGTCATTATATTTTCTATTTCTTCCAATTTCTCTCTCTGTAATGTTATTACTATTCCAGTATCCTTATTTTCTTTTATGCTCTGAAACATCTTATTCAAAGCACAATGGCTGTGGAATTTGGTTACTGGCAAAATTTTATGTTTTGTTGAAAATTTCTTAAAATATATAATACAGTATAATAAAGAAATCAATTTCAGTATCATAATAAGTAAATTAGACCGCTTACAGTGATTTTAATTACACGCATCCAGTATAACGTTCGATTAAAATGGAAGCGAATAAATCAAAGTGAGGAGGTTCATACGGAGGATTACAGGCTTATGATGGGGGAGGGTAACCGAACTGCAACTCCATATATATATAAACGAAACATTGCATCGGAATGGCGATTATAATCGCCATCAATAGCCCTCTTGCGTACGCAAGTGAAGCAAATCAAAGAGATTTAATATTTCGTCTATTTTTTCTCATGGCTCTGGAGTTTGTTTTAGCACGGGTTGTCAGCAAAGTACTGCACAAAAAACAAATAATGCATTTTTTACTTAACATAAAGAGTGCATCAACAGAAGCATCAGCAACTAATTTAAACAAAGTTTTCATATCGGCTTTCCGCTATAATGCCATGCCTTTTTCCTTCAATTTGTAACCTGCTTCACATTTGTTTTTTCACTTGCGTTTTATGAAACATATATTATTTATTTTTCTAGACAAATCACCCCGCCATTTTATGTTTCAATTCTCTGGTCATTATCTTAAACAATTCTCTATTCATTATCCTAAAAAGTTCTCTGTTTCATTTTCCAAACACTATTCAGTTTTTGAAAGTTAAACTCATGATATCTCCTCTGATACCGTTGGTTGTAAAGGCACTAATATTTACGTCAGCAGAAACAAATTAAAATTCAATAAACTTGAATCTAGTGTGCGGCATTGTTGAAAAAAAAAGAAATCTAGCATATAAACAAAAACTAACAGAATTTAATTATATATCATATCAGTTTCTTCTGAGCCTTTCTGAAAAAAAAGTCAGGATTTTTGCCCTTTTTTTTATAGATTTCGACTATAAATAATTTTAAAAACGGTTATATTCCATAAACACGACGTCTTGGTCTCAATCTGTTATTTTTGACAGCGGACGGTTATGAATTATTCAAGGTGAAAAGGCAATAATTCTTTTCTATGAAAAGTTTCTTTATGACAGAGCTTGTATGGGGCTTTCATTTTGAGCAACCAGAAATAGAATATGTGAAACTAAAAAAAAATCCTGTGGGTTTTTATTTCTTTTTTTGAAAATACACATCCAAACATCTTAACGGTAAAAGGAATCAGAATTGATATTTTTCTCTATAGGATGCATTCGTTTCACATTTGCATTTTTTGCTCAAAATTAAAAAAAATTCACATATGATATTTAACATATAATATAGCTTTGTGCTTATGAAGAAATAAAATTTAATTCCTTAGTGGTGATCTCTAATGTTTATTTATTAGTGTTTTTACTTCGTAAGGACGGAAAATGTTATGCTGTGCCGGGAGATATAGATTTCTTTGACAGCCGTAACTATATTGCAGGGCCGGATTAGCATATATTAAAGCAAGACAAATGTTTAGGGTCCGCTTGTTTCGAGCGGGCCCCACGGCGGTGAAGACTCAACGCTACTTTAAAATCATTGCCAATCAGACTTTATCATTAGAGTAATAATTTTACAGCAGCGCGAGTTTCCTCGAATTTTAGAGTTTCTTTGCTTGTATGTTGTACTCAAATACATTACTGATGCCGACTTAATTTTCAATGTTTAAAATTTAGATTCCAGCACGGTTTTAACGAGCATTTTCGTTAGTCACAAGATCCTCGTTATATATGGGTCCTACTGTAAATACACAGGCTCAATTTATACTACAAGGGTCCCGCAAAAACTGACTAGGTCCCCTGCACCTTAATCCAGCCCTGCATCATTATCAAAGAAAACAGACCCTGGGTTACGATGGGCTGAAAGGCAGCATGCATTCTACAATGCAGGCGGGAGTCGAACCCGGGTTGATAGATTGAAAAACGAATGCATTAACACTACGCCACCTGTTTTTTCTACACAGCTAGATGTCGAATATTAACGGAACGTGTTTATCTGGGTTCGGACAGGGTGAAGGTGGCCACGGGGTCACCGTAAGGGTTATTTATTTATTTTTTTTTTGCTTAAGTTTTACGGTGCAAAGAGAGCAAGAGTCATTCTGCGCCGGGACTTACAGGTTTCTGGGGAATCCGAGCCTCTCAGGGCCTGAAAAACCAACCCCTCAACTACGATGAGCAGTTAGTTGGCAGTCGTTTTTCTGAGCAGTTGGGAGGCGAATTCAGGATAATCGTACGCCAGGCAAACGCCTTACAACTGAATCACCTCAGGGCCAGGAAATGTAGAGATAGTATACAAAGAAAACGTAGATAGTATATCTAGGACATGCAGAAATTAGTTATCCAGGAATGTAGAGCTAATATACCCAGGAAATGCAGAGATTACGTAACTGGGAAAGGCAGAGATAAAACAATGGGAAATGTAGAGATAGTACCCCTGAGAATGCAAATATACCAAACAAATTCAGGAATAATGAGAACCCTGGATAATTCAGGAAAAGGGGGTTACCACTGCACCATCGCAAAGCCAGGAAATGCACAGATAGTATACCCAGGAAATTAGATATAATATACTAAGGAAATGCAGGGACAGTACACCTATGGAAAAGCAGAGATTCTAATTCATATAACGCCGCATATATATTTAACATGATATAAAAAATTATTCTAAAATGAAACGATAACATTGTGACTTGATCTATCAATTACGAAAACGGGAACAATACAATGGGATACGATTTTATTTTAAATGTTTAACAGGTGAAAATATTTAAAAATTATTATAAAATTTATCTCCATAAGTATGGGGATGAATCAGAATTTAATTTCCAAAAATTAAAATGACTGCTTCCGACGAAACGAAATGTCGAAGAAATTGAATATAATGGTTAGCAAGTATAGTCCGCGCGAAAACTTAGTTACGCAAGACGCCCTTCCCTCTACTGCAATGGAACAACCCGTCTGCTATATTAGCTAACGGGAACTGGCCGCCAATTTTTCGCGAACAGATTAAAAGTGTTAATTTTTTAGCACGCTAGGCGAACGCGTTATCAACGTGGGGCGCCCGCAGTGACTGACGATTTCTAATACAGATAGAGTAGAACCTGCCTGAAGTGACCACCTTTGGAAACCGACTGAAGTTGTCACCAAAGACAGGTGGTAACTATAAACGACAGACTTTGGTACAGACATGACTAAGTCCCAACCAGTTCTCTTTTATAAAAAGTGGTCACTTTATTCAGGTGGTCAATTTATAAAGGTGATCACTTTACCAGGTTCCACTGTAATAGGTAAATCTACACAATTATTTAGAACCAAATGAAATCATATAAAGCACATATGGCTTGATTTGTCCCCTTCTAGTCATTTCTGCTCCAATCACATACCAATGTACACTTTGTCTAAATGGTAAACAGAGCTGATTTGTCAATTCAGCCCAGAAGCAAAATAAGGTCCATTAAATCTCCGCGAGTAAACACGAGATGCGGAATCGTGGGAAATATGTATGTGGATTGGGAAGTTACGGCTTGGGGAATGAGAGGCTTCACATTGCCTGCGTGCAGCTTTAAATGTTCGAAGACTAGTCAATTTAGATCTCAACTCCTGGCTCTCACCATACTAGTTAGGATCCCCAATTTCCAACTCTAAATCAGCTTCATTGTGAAATACATTAACTCGTGAAATTGTAATCTAATCACGTAGATTAGCAAGACGTCATTAGAAATATTAATATCCAGGACAAACGTTACAGCAAATGTGTAATCGGACTTCACTTGCTGTTGCAAATTATTATGCTGTGCTTGCAGCTTCTTGTGATGGAAAGAGCGTTATCTCTAGAAAGAAGAGGGAACTTTCAAACCAAGATTTTTTAAACTGTTCGTCGCTTCTCCTTGGGGCGTGGAGACTTTCGGTCAAAGTCGCAGCTTCATTGATTAACTGGTAATTTATATGTGTTTTCATCACTGCAAAGGGCCCCGATTTTAATACGGGGATTGGAAAGGTAGTGATTTTCGTTAAAAAATTTAAGATTGGCCTTGCCAAATGAAGAAATACGTTGTAAGAATGGAAAAAACGTTTAATAGCTGGGAGCTCAAAATTTATTATAGAGAAAAATGCTTTTACTTCATTGAATAAGGTCATGAGTTGGGCAGACTTGGGAACGATATATATTTTTTAATTAATTTAGCCTTACAGAATGCAACAGAACACTGAGAGGGGCCAAAAACATTGAATAGCTAGCAATTTAATGTAATAGCGTAATCAGAAAGATTATAATTGGGCTTATACCAATGACGCTACACTTTAAATTAACAGGTTAATTACGAAATTAGGAAGGAAATTTCAATAAGTAATTGTTAGTGCTGCTAAATTTTATATTCTTATAAGGGAGGATTACAGAATCACAACTTCCCATATTCATATATGTATACATAAAATTGTGTCGTGGAAAATGAGGGTTTGGGGACCGACTCCTGAGTATTCCAATCGTTTGATAGCCACTGATATGAAATGCAGATTTTCATCTTATCATGGGGTCTGAGATCGATATCGGGACAGTGGAAGGAATTTATTTTATTAGAAATGTCGGGTGACCCTGACAGATGAAACCACAAATTTCCAGAAGGGGAAAGGATGTTTAATAGGCTAGTAGTTTGATGTTAATCAGCAAGGAAAATGACTTTCCGTCACTGTATGTGGTTCGAAGTTCGATTCTGGAAGTACGAGTATTTATATATAAATATAATTTTTTTTTTCAAATCTTCTGCATGTAGTTAAGATCCGGACCTTGACAAAGATTCACGTGAAGAGACAGGAGAATACAAAATGTGGACATACTGACTGTTATTGCAAATAAGTTGGATCGATAAAGTAAAAAATGATGAGGTGATGTTCCGCGCGTTGAAGTTAAGCGAAGTAAAACCTCGAGGTTTTGGTTTTAATACGCGAATTTCGATTTCCTGGGAATCAAACTCCGAACCATGGATCATTGGATCAATTGCGCAATTCATCAAACAAGCGTTCTAGGCAATTTAATTTTAAGCCCTGGTTTTATACATGGTCAACAAATGCGTTTCATAAAACACTCAATACTTAATATATACAGTAATTTCACCTCAATAATGTCGTTTACATTAAAAACTCTTCCCTTTCAACGACGAAAATTTGCAGTCCAGGTACACACTTCATAGGATTACACACATTCTGATAACCGACGTTTTTGTCCATCTCTTGAAAGTTGTGAATTAGAATTATTGCTGCATCTACATATTTGATATCTGCATCCGACTGTACTTAATATATACCCGAAGATCTGACTAATCAACACTAATTGTTCGTATTTTATTATTATCTAACAGCTTTTCAAATCGAGCCTAGGTGTTTTATATTACCCAAATCAGTTTACAGAATTTTCGAACGTTTTACAAAATTCAAAATACGAAAATATGCTTTCTGATGTCCTGAGAAAAGGTAGGGCGCCCAGTACGTAATCTCCGAATGGCGGATTTCATAATTTGTGTTTTAAAGCTTAAGAACAGCAAAAGACATGCTACTCTGGGATCTACAGTTTTCCGAGAAATCTGAACTCTCTTAAGTCCTAAGGAACCAACCGCTGGTCTAGTGAACAGTTAAGTCGGTAAACGTACTTTTTATGGTACTGTTCGCAATCAAACCCGGCTTCATACCATGCTAATCAAACGCGTTACAATTACACTATCGCAGGGATCGTGTTATTAAGATTTCATTGAACCAAATAAAAGTTCAACAAATTCGATTAGATTTCAACTGTTTGTTGCTGTCTGGTTAAAGCTTGGTTATGAGCAAGTATTCTAACTAAAAGTAAATTAAGCTTAAATGTGTAAGCTTTCAGTTATAATTAGTAGAATTAAAGCAATTATCGTCGCATGAGTAAAGTAAACGCCTGCACAACCCACTAAAGTCTGTATATAAGCGTTACACATTTGTAAGTAAGTCAAATTAAAATTAACTTTTTTTGAAAGTAAAAAATATGTCATTTTCCTAAAAAAAACATTGATCTGGTGGGTTACGAACTTCGCTGCTTAACCAAATTAGTCTTTAACGCCCTTTTGCTTCAGATACTTTCTGTCTTCACACAAAAAATGAAAAAATAAATTTATGTTTAATTAAATAAAATATACGAAAGCTACAAATGTAATTCGACTTTGCTATACTGGGGCTGGTTTGTTGGTTTGTTTTTAATTTGTTGATCAATTTTTATGGCGTAATAACAGCAATAGAAATGGTCATTCTACACCAAACACGGTCATATGCAGATGACACAATTCTCATCACATCACACAAAACTACTGCTTACACCATCAAAAAATTACAATGCCAAGTCAACGCTGTTTTTAGTTGGTCACAAAGATGGGACATTAAAATCAATACTAGCAAAACTGAAGCAATTTTATTCTCTAATAAACACAAATGCCCTACTCGTGTCAACTCCATCAGCACGGAAATTTACTGGAATCAAACCTCATCCAGTGGAAAAACCACGTCACATACTTGGGAGTTGTAGTTGATCGCAAACTAAGCAGACGGGATCGCATCAGTTACATTGTTCGAAACGCTAAAAACATTTCTGAGTGACTGAACAGCCTTCCACATGCTAGAAGTGAGCTTGGCATTGATTACAAGCTGCTCATATACAAAACGGTCAATTCGACCTATTACCACATATGCCGCTGGAGCCTGGGGATATGTACAACACACTACAACTGAAACTGGCACAATTGAAATCTAAACTCCTCAGAAGATACACCAATGAACCTTGTGTGGTTTGCGACTAATGATACAATTTACAGAGATAATCAAATAAAACCACTCCTAGACTACATTTTGAATCATCGTATTAAGACCTTTACAAAAGTTGATAACCACGTTAGCTCCAACATGACGTCATCTATCCTTCCCACAAGTCGCTTCCTCTCTATTAGGCCGTGGGCCTACTGTCTCCTAATCTTGCCTCAGAAAAAGTTTTTTTGCTGCATTTGCTGGTGCTCTGATTAGTCTAGTCGGTGCTACGAAGACTTTTGTTCACAGCGGGCATCTACATCTGTTGTAACTTTGACTGATTGACTACTGATCTTTGTTATGTCAAATTTTCTTTTTGTCAGATGTAAATATTTTTAAATTGTGTCGTTTCATCGCTCTGTGTGATTTTGTATATTTCACTGTACTCACTGTTTTACATCTTGCTTTAGTAAATAGTAGAATTCCTCGCACATATTTCCGAGTGCTTTTGGCTGCTGTCTCTCTCTTGTGTTTCTCCGCTCGTACGTTTGTATTTATTTCATGTAACAGTATTTCTCCTGTACATAATTCTTGTATTGCTGTGTTCACTATGACGCCTTGTTTGTTGATTGTTTAAGTATTTATGTATTCGTATACGTATATGTATTCTTTGTCTTGCATATATTTTATTCTTTGTGATGAAAATCTGATCCGCTTTCCAGATCTTGTAGATATTTTCCAATCCTTTTGAGCTATGGCGTCTTTGCTACCCTCATAAAATATAACCTGAAACTATGGGCTATTTTACATAACCATTTAGATATTTTCTGTAATTTTCTTTCATGTTACCCAAACAAGCAGAGGTTATGCAGCTCTGCTGCGACGCTCGGAGCAAAAACATCACATCTCCTACCACAACAAAACAAGGTTAGTTCGTACAAAATTTCAGGAGTAAATATATCTGAAAGCATACACATTTACTTGAGAACTTCAGCAATATATACAGACATACATATCTGTCAGTTTTCAATAAGCGTCCTAGTCTGTTCTTCCCATACTGTAAATGTCCTTGGTTTTTCTTAGTATTCTGTGAATCTAAAAATATACAAATTCGCTGTCAGTTTATGCTTCAAAATACCCAATAGATATATATGTTAGAGAACAAATTTAACTTAATATCATTAAATTAAATTTCAAAAAATCGACACAGATATTACGTTGGTTTCAAAGGCACAAGAAAACGGTTGAATTGGTTAAGAAGTGTTTATTCAATGCAAGGCGAAAAATTGGAAGAACTGGCTTTTACATTAAATTTAACTTCACAATGCATTACCAAAATATGAATTATTAAATAAATTCCATTAAACATCCTAAACGAAGCGAAATAATTATAAAAAAATAATAGTAATTTAGTAACAAAACAAAATTTAATTATTCTGGTAAACAAATTAATTAATCGCTTAATTATATTTATTTAGCTTGCCTCATAAATCTTTCAGCACAAACAGAGGCTGAACTTCAGAAACGTATAGTTTAGCAAAATATTTCGAAATTAAATTTAAATAGAAATGCCACCCTCTTAGGAAAACAAACAACTTCGAAACGTCTTTACGAAAATAGTAATGCATAATTATATCTATTTATTTATTAAACACTTTCAAAAAATTCTTAATGTCGTTGCTACAAAATGCCGTATTTGGTATTCGTTTCTGAGAAATTATATAAATTTGAATTATTTAAGATAAACAAACTTCCAACAACAATATCAATCAACGTTTATTGGCGTAGTGATACCAACACCGATGTGAATCCTGTGTATTAGATTAAATAAATTTGCAGAATAATATAATGAATACGTATGTATTGCTACCTACACGAATCAATTCAATGCGTCCATAATATATAAATATGCCTTGTGCCAAAGATTGTAATTGATTCTTCTGAATAAAGTTTGTATTATATTGTTCCGTATATGACATTTGCGCCCTTTCTGTCTGATACATCGACAAAATCTCACAATTAGCTCAAAAGGTAAACATAGTCTGTCGTTTCGTCTATCCATGGTAAATGAGGTTCATTAAATCTCCCGGAGTAATCTCGCCATGCGACTTCATACGGAATGAGTATGAATCGGGGATTTATAGCAAGGAAGCGGGCGAATTCGCCCGCACATTGGCTGAGTGTTGTTGTAAATGATTTTAGAACCTAGTCTATTTAGATTTCAACGCCCGATACTCACAGTCCTAGTTAGTTTCGGAAATTTGCAGCTGTGGACTAGAAAAATAGAACTTTGTAATTCAGTTTCGCTGTGAAATATATTATTTCACGAAACTCTACTCTGGTCACGTTGATTAGTTGTCTTATTAAAAATATTAATATTACAGACTGATGTTTCAATAAACTAGTATTCAAATTTATCTTTCTGCTGCAAGGTAATGCACCATGTTAATAGATTAC
>QLNU02015003.1:89053555-89073856 GCA_006491805.2 Dysdera silvatica
AAAATGTAATGTTCTCTGATTGAACCAAAACCCTGCCTCTCACTAATTTTCACTGTACACGATTAAATCCATTCTTGTGTATTGATATATTTTCTTGTCATTAAAATTGCTTAAGTATTATAGAATATAAAAATACCTTACCAAATTTTATTTATAACGGCTGTTGATTGCAACATTATTTGGCGAAATGGTGCTGTTTGGTGCTTGGTTGATTGAACCGTAAAATAATCTATTTTAAATGAATATTTATACATAAATTCATGTATGTGAGTATAAAAGCATACTCGCGCACGCATACATACAGACATAGAGAAGAATAAATGATTAAACGTATTAAGTCTTTATTAAAGTGCTGTTTAATTCAGTAGGACCCCTACTTGTTTGGGGAGGGGCGGAAGCCACCACGCCCCCTCGAATTCTTTAGTGAATATACCCATAGAATAAATATATCCATAAATAAAACATTTTAATTTATATATACGGGTCCATTTCCCATAACCTGTTTTTATCCCGAGAACTTTGAGCAAACAGATTTCTCAAAATAGAAGTGAAAGATATTCCTATTGATCACGAAATTTTCCCAATAATTCATTAAATGACGGACATGATTTATTCAGGCAGAATGCAAATCTGGTTGCGATTTGGGAGACATGGGATGGTAATCGAATAAGACACGTAGACTTATTTGGCATAACGAATTGCCATCAGAGTAAAAATGTCGCAGACGCCATTCTGAGGTTGAATTTGATTGCTCAGAAGAATTGAAAGCTCTGAACAGACGCAAGCACAAATGACATTTTGGGCCTCATTAAAAGTCCTCGCTGATGATTTTGGATTAGCAAGGGGGCTCGTTGCATCTCATTAGAGATATATTATATGCAAAACAAATTAACTAATCTTGTAGGAGATGGCGCAGGTCCTGGAGAGGCTGAAAGATGGAAATTTCACCTGAGGGATATCAAAACCCAACAATTTCTCCCTTATCTTTTAAGGTATAAGGAAATGAATCTTGTTAAATTAAAGAGATCATTAAACATTAAAACTCAATAAGTAAATCAACTTTCAAATTAATACCACGCGACTTTTCATTTCTTCAGGACACTTTTACTGAGGGAACTTATATTCGCAATAATTTTATTTGTAAGTTATTAAATTTTCACGTACACTCATGAATAAAATCATATCTTAATATGCTGTAAATAACGTATGTGAATATGAATTATATCATGAGCATGTTAAGTTGATATGAGCAAATTAACAGCAAGATGTAAGAAGAAAACTATGTTGAACATAATATGATTTTTTTGTGGTTTGCTTGATTAGTTACAGAATTTTCATGGCAGAAAGACATCAAGGGTGATCTTGTGGCAAACAAGGTGACATGGTGCATACAGTTTTACAATGTAATACTGATAAGATCGTTTTCAAAGGTAAAAAGCGCATTAAATGCATTCAAAACAAACAATGTAAAATATCAGGTAAGGTGCATAAAACCGATATTAGATATAAAAAGTAAATACGATTTTATAATTCGCAAATTCTCACAAAATATCACGAAAAATGAAACCATTTCCGTTAAAAGCAAATAAACGCTGTTGATTAAAAATCTGTAAAATATTTAATGATTCGAAACGTGTATTGTGTTAATCGTAGCCAACATGTATTTTTCAGAAGATTTAATGTGGGGGGCGGAGAGGTTGCGTCATGTTCTTTTACTTCTTTGACGTTAGCCTGCTTTAGCTAAATTGCACGTAATAGGTTCTTGTTATTTTGGACGTTTTAAAAACAGTTCCTACGTTTTCCTCAAAGTTAAGTAACTCAAAAAATTGGAAAAAATAAAAAACTAAATCGGTGGGAGAAATTCATTTACAAAAAGTCAAAACTGTGTTTATACGTAGGTCGTCCGGAAAGTAAAGAACGACCGGGTACCACACACGCGCATGACCACCTGCAACGTTCTCACACCTGCCTCTAGAAGAACAAACCTCTACCTCAGTCTGAGGCAAACTCTGACTCATTTGTCCTACAGTCATCTTTACGTTACTGGCAACTTTCGCAAAATTACCTGGAGGATAGAAAATCCCGCCACATGTGAAATCTATGGTGTTATTCGGTTTCTCAATGCACAAAATGTTCGGCCTATTTAGATTTATAGGCAAATCAAACAAGTTTATGGTGATAGTGCAACGAATGCGGCTTCTGTAAGAAAGTGGTGTATCATGTTCAATGAAGGGAGGATAAATGTGCAAGACGAAGATCGATGTGGCCGGCCGTCACTCGTTACAGGCGAGATGAAGAAAATAGTGGACAAAAAATTTCGCGAAAACAGACGAAAAAACACTTTACACGACTCTTTCCGAGAAATTTCGAAAGCTCTCTTACACGAAGTGGTTACAGATCATCTTGGTTATGAGAAAATCTGTGCTCGTTGGGTGTTCAAACTTTTGACACAAGTCCACAAGACAAATCAGATGTGCGCAGATCTGGATTTTCTTACTCGATACCATGAAGGTGGTGACGAATTTTTAAACCACGTTGTAACGGGAGATGAGACGTATGTTTCGTACATAACACCTGAATCCAAGTCGCAATCAATGGAGTGGCATCACATATGCTCTCCTTCAAGACCCTTCAAAGAAAAGCCAAATCTGATAACAAGGAAACTGATGGCAACTCTCTTTTGGGACCGCAAGCATCTATTGCTTATTGAATTCAGGCCAAGAGGGTAGATAGGAACGTCACTAGCCTACTGTGAGACTCTTCAACGACTTCGATACGCCAACGAAAACAAGAGACTTGGATTATTGTCTGCCGGAATCATGTTGATTCACAACAGCGCTTGATCTTATGGAGCTGCTGCAACAAAACAAAAATTGCAGCGGGTGGGCATTCAAGTGGGACGATTTTGAGCATCCTCTTTATAGTCCAGATTTTGCGCCAAATGATTTTCATCTTTTTTCGAAATTGAATAGTTTTTTTCTTTTTTTTGTAGTTTGGGGGGGGGACTTCGTAAAGATGAGGTACTCAATGAAGCAGTAACTTCGTGCTTATGGTCCTTGGCGAAAGATGAGCACAACATCGGCATTGATAAACTTGCGTTGCGCCACGTTACGGTAAGTATCCCAATAACAACCGCGGTTACATTAAAAGATAGTGTAAGGTCCTGTGTTACTGTGCACAAAGTTTTTTTGGTATCTTTTATTTTAAGTGAGTAAAACCAAAACGTTCTTTACTTTCGGACGACCCTCGTATTATATATAATAAACTAAATATGTCAATAATGAACTATGTGAAACTAAAGACAGAATAATTTCGCTTTATAATTCAGGTTGATAGATCGAATTTTTATGGCGCAAGGACAAAGGGTCATTCTGCGACAAACATGGGGATGTCGTATATACCGTTTTAAAATGAAAACTAATTAATACCATGCAATGGTAAAAATGTATTAAAATGTAGGTTAAAATGAAACGATGTAGTAAAATCATTATCATAGATTATTATAATTATGTAATATTTAATGTTTCGTTGTGTCCACTATGACAAATTAAATACTCGTTTATGTATTAAATGAATAATTAACATGAGCAAAGTTCCCTTCATTATTCACATTATAAACATGCAATAAAAATATCAAAGCTACAAGACAATAAAAATGATTTATGTAATAATTTATCCATCTGGAGGAGAGCTATATAACAAACTATAACTTTCTACTCTCCTCCATTTCTAATCTAATAACCAATGAACATCTTTAACCTCAAAGTCAATGATATCAATGTAATATCAAAAATATCACATGGCAGAATGTATCATCAGACATATAATTATATTGAATAAAATTATCCTATTCTATCCTTTGAAAAACCCTACCAGAATCTGTTACTAAAGGAATATAGTACAAACTCTATTTTTAAGACTTTGTCTGGGAAGTGGATGCATTCAAAAAGAAAATTATTGATAAACGTAAGAAACCTAAATCGAATAGAAAGGATTTCAAATTTTCATACTTATTTATTACCATAAAATTCATATAGGTCTTAGTGGACCTATTGACGATGGTACTATCTACCAGCTTCCAATAAATTCTAAAGCAAATTCTTGGTAAGATTAGCTTTAAAGAAAAGTCATTCATGATAAATAATACTGAAAAGGTTATTATATCAGAGACAATTTTGGTAATATAAAAATAGCCGAAACTTGGATTTTAAGAGAATTATACACCAAATATCTATTTAGTTGGAAACCACGAATGAATCTTATGTTTTTATATTTGCTTCGTTACTGACATTGAAAATATCAGGAGAACGGTTTGTTTATTGACTTTTATAAAATTTTCTCTAATAAAATTTACAATTGTTTGCAGATTAAAGCATCTGAATGGGTAGTTCTTTTTCTAGCTCAATTGCTAATCTGTATTTGTATTAACAAAGGATTTAAAAACATGTTTTCAAAACATAAATGCATTTAGATATATTGATAGTATCATTGTTTTCAACTGCCTTTAATTTGAAAGCTTTATAGAAAACATATATTCTGAATGTTTAAATTTAAAGCGCACCAGTACTAAGTAAAATGTTACTTTTTTGATTTGGGCATAATAATCAAGAACGAAGTTTTTAACGATGTAATATTTGTCGATATCAATGATAGGATGTACTTCTTCATTAGATTTATCAAGTTGTCTATATTTGCATTTAATATAAGTAAAAAATTTCGTAGCAAGATGAACAACCTGTAGGCAGGGGTGGACTGGGCCGCCGTCCAACCGGCTTCAGGGCGAGACGCCCTCATGAGCGATAAGACTCGCGTTTCCGAATGGACAAGGATTCTCACTCTCCGATAATTCAATGCATGCGCCCTTAGAGAGAATATAGTCCGCCCCTGCCTGTAGGAGTGATTTTGCAATGTCTCCGAATACCGCATAACCTCTGCTATGTCAAATTAAATCATTAAAACTTGATAAAGGATAAAATAATCCTAAGATGACCTTAAGGCCCTAAATAAAAGTAATCAAATATTTCTCATCTATTCTTTATATGATACATTCTTAATATGATACGATATACAGAGAATAATTCTCAAAAACCTGGAAAACAGGAGATGAGAGAAATTTATTTCATAGAAAAGAGTCAATTATATTCAAATAAACCTTAGAAGCAAAATAATATCAATGATAATTCCGTGGTCACAAAGAATAAGTGGTTAAGTTAAAAAATGGGGAACAATAAATCACTGTGATTTCAGTGCACACAGTTTCAGAAAATTAATTATTCTCAAAACTATTAAATTTACAACATCATTTGTCACTATGGTGTCAACCAAATTAATTTTTGTTTCAAAAACCGTATTTGCAGAAAATGTACTAAGTTAAAACAGTGCTGCTCTGAAAAATTGCGATTTTATACTTACCATCTTCCCTTTGACTACAGAATTATAAGTCATCGTAATTTAAATTCAGCCAGTAAACACCTCAAGAACAGGAGTATGTACGCATACGTAATGAGTTACAGAAAGGTCATCAATGACTAAATTAAAATTCAACATGTAATTTAATGTATAAAATATATAACATATAAAATATTGGAAGCGATCATCAAATGGTGAGATGTAAAATTCACGTAAATACTAAATTAGAAAGACAGAAGCTCATTAGGAAATAAGTATGTAAGAGGATGGATTTAAAGAAGTTAATAGAAAATATCGAGGCATTTAAGTTGGAATTAAAAAATCATTTTGGGTTGAGGCATGGAAATACCATTTCTCCAAAACTTTTTACTTCAGCTTTACAGATGATTTTTTAGCAGGCAAATTAGAATAACAAAGGAATAAAAATAAATGGTGAATATTTAAATCATCTGGGGCTTGCTGATGATATTGTTATTTTTTCAACGAACCCATTTGAACTCCAAGACATGGTATAGGAGCTCTCAACTAGAAGTAAAGAAGTTGAACTCAAGATGAACCTACAAAAAACTAAGATCATGTTCAATAATTTGCGTTGCAATAATTTGTTTTACAATAATTTTTAATTAGAGGGAACAAAAATACAAGTTGACAACATTGAGCTAGAAATTGCTGATTCATATATTTACCTTGGCCAGCTGATTTCAATGGATGGCAACATTATGAAAGAACTCAACAGACGTATTAAACTTGGCTGGAGTGCATTTGGAAGAAACAGTTTTATCCTGAAGGGGAAATTGCCTTTATGTCTAAAAAGAAAAGTCTTCAACCAGTGTGTATTGCCAGTCCTCTCTTATGGATCAGAGACATGGAGTCTAACAGTTGGAGCAATACGAAAGTTACAGACAACGCAAAGGAGCATGGAGAGGTGCATGCTTGGAATAACTAGGAGAGATCGAAAAAGAAACACTTGGGTGAGAGAGCAAACTAGAGTAGAGGACATCATTGTTAAAGTAAAAGGGCTGAAATGGCGATGGGCTGGGCATATTGCAAGAAGAACTGATCAACGATGGACAACAGAAATTCTGAACTGGATTCCAAGGGCCCCTGAAGACCTATAGCGCCGGGACCTACTGTTTTCCGAGGAATCCGAACCTCTTAAGGCCTAGGGAACCAAACCCCGGACTACAGTGAGCAGTGCGATCTTTATGAGATCTCTGAGTAAGCGTTCTTTTTGCACTGCTGGGAGTCGAACCCGGATTAGCCGCGCAATAGGAGAACGCGTTACCACACTGCGCCGCAGGGCCGCATGTAATGCAACTGGGCTAAAGGTTGCAAGTTAACAAACAAAACACAAAATATAAATATTCAGTCAAAATAAAAGGAATCTATAATAACAATTAAAATCAACAATCTGATATGAAAATTAGCAATTAGATACAAAACGGCAATTGAACATAAAATCAGCAATTCAGTATACAATTAAATATTTAATATAAAATAATAATAATAACAATAATAACAATATATATATATCAGTGGCAGATCGTGGCGAGATTTTAGGGTATGTGCATGAAGCCAATTCACCAAAACCTAAAGTTACCATAAATTTCTTTCTTATTTACTGAATGAGGTAAAAACCAGTTTCTTGACAAGTATAGGCCGTAAATCGATGTGTTTTGGTGAATAAGCCTTCATGCACACACCCTAAAATCTTGCCACGAGCTGGGGCTGATATATATATATATATATATACATATATATGTGTGTTGATATGTTGTATGTGTATACATAATTTTATAAAAAAATTGTGAAAAATATAGATGAAGACAATTAGAATTTTATTTTTTCTGTAAGTTATACTGTTGATATTTAATAGAACATAGTTTTATATTTTATTTTAGAATGTTTTAAAAATTCAGAATAAGTTTTTGAGTATTTATTTAATAATTTAATATAAAGATTTATTTGTAAAATTATAAAATTATATTTGAATTGTGTATGGACATAAAGCAACAACCTGGCTTACAATGAACGCCTTAGTTTTATTGCCTAAAGTTTTATTATACTTCTTGGATAACTTAAAAATAAATTAAAAAGTACAAATATAATTTGCTATAATTATGTGTATATTAAATTTATAATTTTGTTGTATTTTTGTATAATTGAAAATGTTTTTCTTTTAAAAAATTGTTTTCTTTGAAAATTCATAATTTTACATTTTGACAATTTATTGTCTCTAATTATGCAATAGTACTATTCGTGGAAGAATGCTGTTGCCATTACATACCTTTAATTTCAATTCGGGGTTACAAACCCACTACAATATTAGTGCTATTTCTGCAAATAATTTAATCTATATCCTCTATGTTTATAATTTTACCGATGTGAAAATATTGTATAATTTATCGCTTATATATTCACTTGTGCCGATATATCGCCATTTGGACTATATACATAATTTATTGCTATTATTTAATATTAATTAATTATTTATTTAATACTTATTTTACTTATTTATAAAGAAATATTTATTTAATTTTTATTATGATATGTATATGTATGTATATATAGACATATCATAAAGAGAAATTGAATAATATAATATGTATATATTATAATTTGCAAGGTGCATTCAAGTATTCAGTAAGCGCCTTGGGGAGGGTGGTTGCCGTTGGTCTTATTTTCCTATGTTAGCCAATGTTAATTTTTGCTTAATAAGGGTGGGGGTTGAAATGGCCAAAATATTGCTTACGTAATACTTGAACGCTCTCCAACCAATATAAATACAACCTATATAGGTGTGTATTTAAGAATATATTTTATTAATTATTCTCATTTAAATTTTAATGAAAATACATTATACATAAGCAATAGCAATATCCATTAATATGTACCGAAATGAAACGTAAAATGCTTAATATATAAATTATATCCTTAAAACTCTTTTTATCAACACAATGTTACATAGCATTCAAAAAGAAAGGAACACGGGAAATGTACTCTCGAGGAGTATAAGGAATCGAAAATGCAAAGGAAATACAAACGTTTGAAGAAATAATAACGTTTGTTGAACGAAGCGATCCTCAAAAATACGCAAAATGTTTGTAGTGACAGGATTAGATTACATTTTAAAGAAAACTAAAGCGAAACAGATGCAAAGAAAAAAGAAGCTTTAAACTGAAAAGACGAAATTGAACTGCTTTTGACATCAAAATAAAAGATAACCTAAACGAGAAACAAAAATATACATAAAGCTGCCAACATACAGGTAAAACCTACATTTTGCTTTCACAGTAAGCGAAACAGACAAGGGAACAAATAAAATTGTATTAAATAAAATGATGGAACATGTTTACATATCCCTCTATCGACATATATGAATAAAAATGAGCAAAATTCTTAGAAAAACAGTAACATAAAATATGTACCAAAACTGACAAGAGATAATCAAATAAGTAGAAATATTTTATATTTATTTTTTATGAAGGTCTTAATTGTTTTAAATGCAATAAATGAATAAATTTTTTGCATCAATTTTTGTTTATTGAGTAGTGTATGTTAGATCATTCAGAAAATTTAATATTAAGACTGCTTCAACTCTTATTTCATAAAAACTGTATATATAAGTAAATCATTATTCTATTATTTTAAGCATTTCTATTTATAATGCATGATAACTACTTTAAGGAACTTACATTAGAAAAACATACAACATTTAATTAAATTAATGCAAGTACAAGAAACCTATACAGTAAAATCTCCATAACTGACAATCCCAAAAAGCAGACAGTTTTCTAAAATTCCAAATCCTTTATATAAACTAAATCTCCTGAATAACGGACACCTTTAAATAGCGAAGAGATTCTCAAGTTCTGAGATGTTCGATATTCAATGGCTTATGTGTTTTTATATATACACTGTGTTTGTGTGCGTGTGGTGTGCAGCAGCAAATTATGGCCAAAAGTAATTTTATCAGTTTTTTTACTTCAAAATACTTCCAACTTCTACAACCATATTTTATTAAATAGCTATAATTAACTTAAATTTATTAAATTAATACAACAATGGAATAGAAATGAAGATGAGTATTTCGGAAATATTAATATAACTAAAAACACATTAACTGAACTAATTTTTTTAAAAATTACAGAAATATACATTTCTCTCTTTCCTGCTATCTGATTTTAAAATTAATTTAAAGGCACAGCTTTCCGAACGAGATGTTTAAGCTTAATTATCCTCCTCTGATCGTAAATCAGGAATGAAGACTTAAATTGCTAATCTTAATTTATTTAAAAAATATATTTTGTGATTATGTTACATCAAAAAACATATTTAATAGATTATAATATCTGCGCAATTTCATTTTGGAAAAATTCGGACTTAAATTGACAAAGAGCTGTTTACTTGTCTTTCCTCCGTCTTATTTTACTCGTTGGGTATCAAATTATTATTTTAGCGCAATTTACGTTAACCGAAAATTGTTTTCGGCAAATTAATGCCTTCGGTATTCTTTTCGTCTTTTTGAAAATATTGTTTTGAATTTTTATTCCCTTAAATTTTTAAAAAATACGGTATCTTTAAATTTATTTTTAATACTTGATAATATTTAACATTTTTCTGTTTTAAGCCTTCAGTGCCCATGATGAAATATATCTTATCTAATCTTTGCAAAGAACTATTTATCTGTTAGTTTGTGGACGAAGCTTTTCCTTTCCTTTCTCTCAGTTCTTTTCAAGACTCACCCTACTATGACGTGTTAAAAACATATCTCTGTTGTTACCAATTATCTAGAAATGTGTGGCGTTTTATTGGCGATATAGTAAAATTTATCATGCTTTTGTTGTAACTTCACTCGACATTTTGAGGACACTTTTATTAGTTGGACATCAATTTATACAATGTGTAGAAAAAGTCATAGATCCTTGATTAATGTTTTATATAGGCACTTGAGAGTATAATTTATAATTCTATATATCAACAAGTCTGATGACTTTAGAAAAAGGCAATTCTTCATAAGCCAGTTATCCCAGAAGCGAACAAAATATCACTTAAAAAGCCAAATGTGAATTTAAAAAAATTTCGGTATTAACTAAACTTACAGAAACATAAAACACATAATCGACAGAGTAAATTGCTACTCGTTTAAAGGAGTATATCTAACGCTGGGAAGGAAAAATTTCCTAAATCTATATATTCAACTTAAATGCCGAAAACCAATACAACGGAGATATTCACAGAGGTTCCAAGAGAGTTGTCCAAACCTTTTAAATGATAATGGAGGGGCATCCCTAGAGAAAGAGACAACACTTTTCCTTCTTTATATACCACGCACTTCTCGAAGATCATGGAATATTATATCGGTTTAAGAACCCATCTCCCGGGCATATTAAGTGTGGCTTATCTAAATATTCGGTACATTAGAGACAGCTACCTTTTCTACTACCACCAAGCCTTAAAATTTTCCAAGCTATATATATATATATATATATATATAGGCCGCTGCCTGAAAGTTAAACTAACTTTTACGTTCGACGCTTCTTTGCTCTGGTTTATTTCTAAAATTATGTTTTTATTCATATCATTTAGATATCAGTCCTATCCTATCCATGCAAGAAGTAAAAATAATTCCAATGTCATTTCGACGTGTAAATTGTAGCAAAACAAAATTGAATAAAAAATTAGCCAAATCCTAAAATACTGGGTGAGATCCACGAACTTTGATATGCAACTCGTTGAAATTTCAGACAACTGGATGCAACGTGGGTGCTTCTTAAAGAACACAAGAAGAATGCATCTTGGGGATCGAAGTTTGGAATGATGCACAAATGGGACTGAATTTGTTTCACTAAGTTATCTATGAGGATTTAATAAAGACTTAGACATCGCATTACAGACAATTGAGAATATTTGGAGGTGACTGTATCGCAGGCTTAAGCAAAGCGAGATGATCATGGAGACAGTTCAGTAGTTATTTTTTACAAAATTGATGTGGTGGTAAGACGATGCTAGGAATAGTACATTCAAGAGGGTACCCATAATTACGACGAATGATTCCCCAGGGAATCATTCGTCGAGGAAGATCGTCTAATCACGACAGCAGCTATAACAACACCAACGGCAATATTGTCCTTAATCCAATGGCATTTCACGTCCTCTGGGCATGGTATTAGTATACCCTACTTGATGTCTAGCAACCAGACAGCTGACAACAACAAGACTTCATCCTCAACGTTTCTTAAGACAAACATCTACAATTAACCACCCAGCATACGATCACACTCTCTTAAATGTTTTCAAGCCCCGGAGTTTTGAACGACGTCCAATTGGATTCGCATTTAGAGACGAATCCTGGTTTACTCTCTTGAAGAAGATAATAACTGTATCACTGATTGATAGCAACATGACCTTGTCCTACAGAGACTGTAATGGATTGGCAGCACTAGACCATCATAAGTGGAGTAACAATCTGGAAGAACGGTCCATTATGATACTAGATCTTCCCCAGTTTTACTACAAAGCACCTTAACGACACACCGTTCATAATGTTTTGAAGGCAATTGTTTCAACTACGTTCTCATATCTCCCAGCTGCTACATATTAGCATGTTAATGCACGACCTCACACGGCAAGACTCTCTCATCAATACCTCTTTTGCGTGCATAGCCTCCTTCCGTCAGCTGGTTTTCCACGCCTGCCATTATCCAGACACATCTGAGATAAACTATGAAAGCAATTGCAGCATCATCAACAACAACAGAATGCGAGTTCACTAGGCCAATAATCGAGGAATTCAAACAAAATCTACCATAAGACAACAATCTTATCGTATATCGGACAGTTATTTAACCCCTAACATAGCATCACATACTGTCGCAAAGTACAGAATGGTTTGTCTATTAATATGCGAAGGTTTTCTCTTTCTTCGTAATAATAATCAATTTGCAATAGAAATATAACGTTATTTATCTTCACACCCACTTTGTTGTGAGAAGTTTCGTAGAGACAGAATGCTTTATCAAAGGCGCGAATTTGTTTTCAGCGAGGTCTATGTAGGAAAGATATTCATCTTTAAACAGATGGAAATAAAGCAAGTGGAGAGGAAAAGAGACTTTAGGGCAAATTTCGTTCCGTAAGAAACCCTTTCATGTTTATTTCTTACATTTTTTTTTCTTATTTCAAATATCAATATTCCTTTTCCATGGACTAACTGTTTGTTCAGTGAAATGACTAACATACGAATATTTCCACGCGTAAGTACTTTTCCAAAGCTTTTGATCAAAGAAAGCTACTTTAGTAGTTGCTTACGGAACATGGAAAGATTCTTGAAAACATAAACCAATTTTCATCTCCTTTTCTACTAAATCCATGTAACCACAAAACTTTGTCAGCACTGATTCAATTGTCACATACATTCATTCTAGAATAAAAGTAAAGTCGACAAAAAGACGGTAAATCCTTAAACTGAAAAAGACACTGAATTTTAGCAAAGATTTTTTGAACTGAGTCATCGGATGTGTGCGTATACCATCAAGTATAATCAAAGTTTTCTGTAATTTTTATGATGAAGTTGTTTAGATTGGATTGTACTTTTCATTTAAATTTCAGAATATGAAACTTATTATGAAGTTTCAAAAAGTTTCTTGCGGTTCTTATAGAAAACCTGGAGAGGAAAGATAAAATAGGTCTAAAGAATTTAAAAAAATATATTTCATTTTCACCAGGGTGTTTTTTTCCCACACTAATAATATCTGCAAATTATAAATGGGAGAAATGGATGCATTTTACCATTTTCAAATTACGTTTCTTCCTATTGAATCCTGCCTGGCATTTCTGAGCATTTATGTGCCTAACTAAATCTAATTTTCCGTTGGCTCTTAAGTTCTTGTTTAAAAATCTTAGTTTTGGATGATTTTGCGTTGATGAATTTGTCTTCTTTTCTTTCATCTTTTAAACTTCAGTTTTCTGAATAATGAAGTTCCTTAAAAATAAATCCTCTTTGTTTTAAAATGTCTTTTTTTTTTCAAGAAAAAGTCATGAAAATTTTTTTGTGTCGTTGGGATGTATGCCTGTCTGAAACAAAACTTAAATACGGAGACGATTACAAAAATGTTTATAATCAGCAAACCCTGCCTAATAAACACTAATATAATTTTTTAACACACTGTAGGATTCATACCTAATTAGATGTACAGAGGCATGATTAACTTTTTTAAGCCTTTGAACAAGAAAAATCATTTTAGGTCCTTGTCTTTATTAAAACCCTGTTTTTTTTATTAAATCCCTATTTTTCATTAAATTCCTGCTTTTCATTAAAACAGGGAGCATAAAAATGAAATAAAGGGGTACCAAATTCAGCAGGACTCCACATGCAGCTTTATTTTTGTCATTAGAGAGTTATCTCCTTTTATTTGTATATACTTTAATTTCAGTCAATAATATTACACGTTAAGTAAACATACTTCTATTCCTTAATCTTTAATAAACAAATACATTTTTATCGGTATAAATCAATATTTATCGATATAAATAAATGCTTATCGATACAAATTAATATTTATCGATACAAATCAAAATGTGTCGATACAAATCAATATTTGTTGATATAAATCGATTATAATTATCACGCTATTAAGCGGAAAGTTTTATACGCCTTATTATTACTGGGTAGTTTTAACTGATACGGTAACTCTTTTATCTATGGTTTCATATAAATTTTTATAACAGTTATTATCGTTAGCAATTATTTTAGTACAGAAATTTATTTAAAATCCTTATATGTCTTTGATAATCATCTTCAAGACAAAACGTTCGGGAGATCACCTAATTAGTAATAACATAATACTGTGGTGAACTACAAATAAAGTATTCGAAACGTCCAGGTTTTTCCAAATTCGAAGATAAAACAGGCGTTTTCTATGATATTTATGGAATGGAATGTCATGAAATATAAAGGTTATATTTCGATTAAAATGTCATAATGTAAAATTCGTGATAAATTAACTATGAACACAGAACAATATGTTTTTGCTGAAGTCGATTTCATGTCATTCGTCTATGCCCGCACTAGTTCTTAATCGTGGGGAATGTGGGGTTAGCTTCACAAACAGTTCCCCGAAGTCCAAATGGAACACTTTTGCGTATTTTTCCACTTCTTTTTTCATCTTACATCCAAAAGTTTCTTTTTGTTATTTTAATTACATTCAAAAAGAAATTGACATAAATAAATCCTGAAAGGAAAGTGAAGAATTGAGAACTGACATCTGAAATTCAATATGAATAATTCACGAGTTGAGAGTGAACGGATAATGGAAATGCGATTTTAAGTTGCGTATATTTTATGCTTACTACATCTGATAGAAATGACTGCTGAAACGTCTGTGATGCAGATTTCACATGGAGACATAATAAGTTTACGTCCTGCGCTTTCCATGTTTCAGCATTTTTGAAACATTTTACATATTTCATTGAGATCTTGTCATAATTTCAAATTTTATATTACTTACGCATGAGAAATGTCATCCCGAATTAATCCCTATGGATGTAAAATTTCAGTTTGTTTAAGTATTGTGCAGCTTTCATTGGTTGGTTGCATTTTTATGGCACAAGGACTTCAAGCCTAATTCTGCGCCAAACAATGTGAGACGGTACAAATGGTTTAAGTATGAAAAAAATTAAAACTGCAATGGAAAAACGTATTAAAATTACATTGAAACAAAACGATGTAATAAAATTAGATCAGATTGAAAAACGCGATATCAGACAAGAAATTAAAAAATAATTGCATGATTAAAGAATATCATAAAAGATCACGAAGGTTAAAATCACTTCGGTTAATAGCTAATAATCGCTGTTGGTTAAAATTTGTTCAAATAACAGCTTTTGCTCTTATGTTTACTACTTTTTATATAAAAGATATTGGCTGGATGGTTGTATTTTTATGGCGCAAGGACGAAAGGGGTCTTTCTGAGCCAAACGGGTTGAGATAGTGTATAAAGTTTTAAAATTAAAACAAATTAAAACTATAATGGTAAAAATGTATTAAAAATACATTCAAATGAAGTGGTGTAATAAAATCCGATGAGATTGGAAAAGCCAATATTCGGTAAAAAAAATAAACATGATTTCATGATTAAAAAATCATATAAAATGTCACGAAGGGTAAAATTATTTTTGATTAAAAGCTAATGAACATTCCTCGTTAAAATTTCACCACAAAAAACACAATACATCGGGGTGTCTTCTCCCCTTAAAAGCTGTTAATGGAGCAAGCGAGTGTGCCCGATGCGAAGTCTAGCCAGAGAGTCCTCTTTCCGAGGGTCAATTCAGCCTCCGGACTGCGGTACTTCAATTTTTAATTTAATGGGGTACAGTTTATCAAGAACTTGCTCGTCCCATTCCAAATGCCATTTTTATACAAATGGGATGAGACACGAGTTTTAAAATCATGAAATGGAATGGTCATACACTCGGGTTCTGTAGTTGCTGTTTTCATTGCAATGACAGCTTGTTCATTGCCAGAATTTCCGACTAGGAAAATTATTTGGTGGAGGAAAAAACATGTTATCCAGTTATTTTGAAATTGCATATTATCAGAATATATTATAATTATTATATTACATATTCCTACTTGTGAAAAAAATACTTGTATAATCATTTCAGGTTTATAACAAAAGCAGCGGCGGCTTAAGGGCCGAGAGACTCTGGCAGCCGCCCGAGGCCCTATTTGAATGTGGGGGCCAAATTGAAGTCAACTTCAAATTTTTTTTAATTGAACCAACAGTAGAAAATCTCTCTAAAACGAAATAACGTTTAGAGAAATTTTTAGAGACATCTTTAGAGAAATTTTGTTCAGAGTTTTTGGCCAGGGTATATGGCTCACTGTACATCTATGGAAATCTCCTGTTGTCGCCGGAATGTGGATGGGGCTCAGAAAAGCAATCAGTTCCAAGAGGCTCAGGTTCAAAATCAACCTCAAACCGCCCCTGAACAATTTTCCATTGTCCATTTCAAACCTAATTGAGGAACTGTTTTACTCCTAATGAAAAAATGTTGTGGACGCGACTGAAATCTTGTGTGATCCTTTTCATTTGCTGTTTTAAAAATGTTTAACTTTTTGTATGTGAACAAGGTATTTTCTTAATTTAAATATATTTCTATGTTCTATGTAATAACTAAAATTTGTATGTTACGTGGTAGTAAATTTTACCCTGATTAAGAATAGATTATTTTCCCTTACATTTCTAATATATATTAATAATCTAATATATATTAATAATATTCTAATAATATATTGGCTAGTCATAGTTTCTAATTTTTAAATTCCTAATATTTTCTTTTTACAAATAAATTAAAATTTTAAACAATATAAACCAAAGTATTCTATTCACATTCATTGAAATATTCATAATATTTCACTCCTTGGACAGTGTAAGTGTTTTTGTTATTTCTGTAAGAAACTCTGTAAGAAACTCTGTAAGAAATTTTTATAGTTGTGGAATATTTCTATTTTTAAGCTGGATTTTCATGGCGCAAATGTTGTTAACGTCATTCTGTGACGCAAAATAAACTATTTCTGCTTTTCAAATAGTTTAATTAAGTAAATAACAGAATTTAACTACAATTGTTGATACAAAGCTTTGGTAGGTTGCAGTTATAAAACGACTCACTAATCCATGGGTTTTGTCCATGGAACATTATGATAACTCTACAAAAAATAATCAATTTCACTACTGAAATAATGCTTTGGTTTCGCGCACAAATATTTATTACCATCTAACCACATCACAGAATTCGCGAAATGCTATAATTAAAAGTTTTTACAATTATTTGAACGTTAGTTTTTTTACTGTTGTAAGAGATAAAAGCACTCGCTCCATTTTTGGATATGCGAGGAAAGTAGCCCATTTTTAGGACAATCTCGCCGCTTAAAAGCTAAAAAAGAAGAAAAGCCCAAAGATTTTTCACGGGATATGGATCTCGGGAATCGCGGTTTGTTCTTAAATTCACCCACGCGCAAAGTATCGGACGCCAGAGTGATCTTCCCAAAGTTTTAAACTGGCAGTTTCAAGTCATATCGTGGACCTTCTTTTTCTTTATCCCTTTTTTTTTATCTTGTCTGTTCTAGTCGCCCTCGAGCAAGGCAAACGCGACTGACTGATGGTTCGCCTGACCTAAATCGTCGTGTTCCATCCGCCAACCCACACGACCATTCCATATTTGGGGAAAATAGTTTCCAACCCCGGACTTCTTTCCCATATATCTTCCGCATCAATGAATGAGATACCAGAATGGGAAAAACACAGCCATTAATTATGATAAATTGAACTTCCAAACAGTTTTTATATGGAAGTATAAAGTTGATACGAACGACTTGTTCATTTTCTTTAGATGCGGCACTGGGTAAATAAACTGGTTATGGAACTTCTTCCATGATGGATGTTCATTAACATGTGTACCGCTGTCCATTATTCATTATATGTAATATGGTATGTTCAATGAAACTCTCGATACCAGATGTTTAATAGTATATGCTCAGAACTTGCATTCATGGAGTTGTATTCAATACTGAACACAGTGGTTACAGTGGGGTTCGATTAAAAGTAAACAGATATAATGAATTCACGGATATGATGTAAAAATTATGTTTATTAGTTTGATTTAATTTATAATATATGTAAAATATCATGGATATAAGAAACCATTTCACGATTATAATAAAAAAGTTTACCCAACTTACAGGTTTTTCGAGAGAAAGGTTGCATACATCAGTATTTTCTAAGCAATTTTTAATTATTGTGTATGGATTGAATACAAATCTCTCGTAAAAGCTTAAAATTTAAGATCTCATAACATGATTTCATTTTTTGTTCACTGAATACTATTCAGAATTTAAAAGAAATTGCATATTAACTATGTTTTCTCTGTGACGGACATTACAAATTGTTTTTAGGATAGTTGAAGTTTTGCGGCGCAAAAATAGCATGGGCCATCCTATGTATGCCAAACGATTTTGCAAGGGTAGCCTCCGAAGTGTCCGTCGCACCACAAATCGAAACATATATAGTATGAAAGATCCATATGAGTAATGAACAAAACCGAAAGAATTTTTGTGTAAAACTCAATTTCTGATTTTTTTATGAATTTTTTAAATTTTCATAATTACACTAAAACGCAGCTTAGCGCTTAACTGCACAGCCGTAAAGTGAAGTCTTCAGTTAGGGGTAGTTTTACTTTTATTTTATTTGCTTCGCGAAAAATTATAGCAAGTTGTCTGCTGAATGGAATGGAATGGAATAAGTGATGGAATGGAGCACTAACAGAAATGCTTTATCTCCTTACATCTTGAGAAAATCATGAATTAAGAAAAACGAAGTTTTAGCGTTGAAGCACGCTAGTCATGAATGATTGGTGAATCAGAGGTCTTTTGTTGAGGTCTTTTCTAGTCATCGTTTTTCCAAGGCACGAATCCGTTTTTCAAAGTCCATTTATCGTTCAGAAGTCAGTCCCAAGTTAAAAGGTCCGTTATCCGTTCTTGTTCTTCATTTTCTTCTTGGTAGTGTGGGTAACGGTGGTTTCTGGCTTTTCTGCTCTCTTCGTTCTATTGGGGATAGACCCGAAGGTGTCCGCTATGATGGCAGCGGTGTCTTCATCTCCAATTTCTGCCCGTAAGTCCTCGTCTGATGAATCGCTTGCGTTTTCAATCGTCTTTTTCATCCTAAAGTTCGCTTTAGGTCTGTCTTTACAAATGCTCATCTGCCTCCTTTCCTTCTTGGGGCTTTCCAACTGCCCTGGCAATGTCACTTGACGAGGACAGGGGCAGCAGTTTCCTTTGTGATGGGTTCTCTTTCTTCTTTTTTTGTTGGATCTTGGTCAATCAACCTCGGACATTCCGATCTAAGATGTCCGCTACCCTGGCACAAAAAGCAGTGCCTTTTGATCCCTTGGTAATGGACCTTAACGTAGGAAGGTCCGATGCGGATGACTTCAGGGATATCCGGGTGCCGTTACGCCAGTGGGCGAATCCATTATTCCATTTTTCGTCAACTACTTCGGATGTTATCTCACCATATTTGCTGATTTCATCGATGACCCATTTGTCCGGATATTGGTGCCGAAAATTTAACACGCGGACCCAAATTGCTTGGTCATCGGTAGGGTAGACGCAGTAATTGTCCTTTCCAATCGTGATGCCTCTGAAAACAAGTTTGCCAACCACATCATCGTTGGCCGCAGTTGCACAAAATTTTGATCGCATCAGCTGCTTCAGGTATTTTAATCCTTCTGGGCCTCTGGGCCCCAATCTTGTTAAATATCGCTTGAAATACGTCAGAGGAGTGTGGAGCATCCACTTCGAAGTCGATGATGACTGTTTGGTCTGGCTTCCATGAAGATTCGGTCCAAATAGATTCGGTCATGGTCGCACAAGTTCAAGCGGACGAGATCGCAAACACGTCTGTACTAACCAAGATGAGAACTTGGAATGTGTAAGTTGTCTGCTAAGCAAGCTCTAACTAAAGTATCTCTCCATGCGCATTTTAATACCACTTTTCATTCCTGCTATGTAACGTTCTTCTTAATCAGTTCTTAATATTTCCCACAGACTATAATTAATGAGAATAATTTTTATTTCACTTCTCCGCTGTTAAAAAAAGCAAAAAATTATAATTTTTCTTCCCTGTGCAGTGGCACATTTGCATATGCCTTATGTTGACCATGGATGAATTCTAACGAAAAAGAAATTCACAACATAAATTTAAAGTAGTATATCTTCTGATTATTCATGAAACTGACAACATATGTAAAAATGCACACAATATAAATTTGTATCGCAATGTGTACGAAAAAAAAGAATTCTTTTCATTCATTAAAGCACGTTCTTCGTGGTCGATG
>QLNU02015003.1:89092426-89121132 GCA_006491805.2 Dysdera silvatica
CTGTACTATCTGAAGTTGGTATCGCTGGGTTAGTTGAACAACGAGCCTCGCTGCTCGATCTGACGTGCTTTCGACTTCAAGAAGGTAGTCTTTAATTCTTTTGTTGATTAAGAAGCCAACACCACTTGTTCTTCCAGTTTCCGTTCCTCTATAATAAAACAAATGTCCACTTTTAAGTTCCACCAACTCTTCACCTTTTCTTCTAACTTCACTGAGTCCTACAATGTCCCATTTGATCTTGTCTAGTTCCTCTTCCAATTCCTGAAGTTTTGCTTCAGAAGCAAGGGATCGTCCATTAAACGTAGCCAAGGTCAATAACAAACGGCAGCCTGGGCCATTCCAGTGATTCTTAGCACCCCCTGCTTTCATGCCACACTGACCGCTGCCTTGATCAGGAGCACTCCAGCACCTGGAGACTAGGGGCCATGGTTTCTGGTGTGTCAACATAATGGAGGAATTAGCCATAATTTCACCACGCTGGCTAGACGGGTTGGTGAATTAGCCCTCCCCTTCCGCCTTTCTATCCGTGCAGCAAATATTAATTTGCCACATAAATAGAAAGCTCAGCCTGCACCACTTGAAGGCGGGGTAGGACACTAGGTTACTGGCCTGGCCGGTTCCACACATCGTCACATACGTTCAGCGTGTGGGTCTCCTTCCAGTTAGATACCAGCAACCCTTTTGCAGGCCATATATATCATCATCATCATCATCAATAATCATAATCAACATCATAATCATATATATATATCATCATCAACTATCCACTGCTGGATGAAGGTCTCTCCAAATGCTTTCCACACAAGTCTATCCTGGGCCATTCGTTTCCACGTCACCCCAACCTCTTTTCTTATTTCATCCACCCATCTAGTTTGAGGACGTTTTCTAGGTCTTCGGTGGTCTCTTGGAATCCAGTTCAGAATTTCTGTTGTCCATCGTTGATCAGTTCTTCTTGCAATATGCCCAGCCCATCGCCATTTCAGTCCTTTTACTTTAACAATGATGTCCTCTACTCTAGTTTGCTCTCTCACCCAAGTGTTTCTTTTTCGATCTCTCCTAGTTATTCCAAGCATGCACCTCTCCATGCTCCTTTGCGTTGTCTGTAACTTTCGTATTGCTCCAACTGTTAGACTCCATGTCTCTGATCCATAAGAGAGGACTGGCAATACACACTGGTTGAAGACCTTTCTTTTTAGACACAAAGGCAATTTCCCCTTCAGGATAAAACTGTTTCTTCCAAATGCACTCCAGCCAAGTTTAATACGTCTGTTGAGTTCTTTCATAATGTTGCCATCCATTGAAATCAGCTGGCCAAGGTAAATATATGAATCAGCAATTTCTAGCTCAGTGTTGTCAACTTGTATTTTTGTTTCCTCTACAAAATTATTGAACATGATCTTAGTTTTTTGTAGGTTCATCTTGAGTCCAACTTCTTCACTTCTAGTTGAGAGCTCTTGTACCATGTCTTGGAGTTCTAATGGGTCCGTTGAAAAAATAACAATGTCATCAGCAAACCGCAGATGATTTAAATATTCACCATTTATTTTTATTCCCTTGTTATTCCAATTTATCAGCTGAAAAATCATCTGTAAAGCTGAAGTAAAAAGTTTTGGAGAAATGGTATCTCCCTGCCTCACACCTTTACCAATTTTGATAGTTTTGGTATCTTTATGTAACCGAAATTTTGCACTTGCATTTTTATACACACGTTTCACCATGTCAATGTACACATCCTCAATGTCTGTTGATCTTAAAGAGTTGATGACTGCTGATGTTTTAATAGAGTCAAAGGCCTTCTCATAGTCAATAAATGCAACACACAATGGAAGTTCATATTCATGTGTTCTTTCAATTAATTCTCTTAATACTTGAATATGGTCCACTGTACTGAATCCACTTCGAAATCCAGCTTGTTCTCTTGGTTGAGCTGCATCTAATTTTTTCTGCAGGCGATGTGTTAGCACTTTTGTGAAGATTTTATAAATAGCAGGTAACAAGCTAATTGGTCGGTAATTTTTCAAATCCTCTTTATCACCTTTTTTATGCAAAAGAATTACTGTTGCAGAATCCCATTGGTTTGGTATGTTACCGCTGTTAAGACATTTGGTAAAGAATTTTGCAAGTATGTCTTCTACATATTCTCCAGCTTCTTTTAGGATATCTAATGTAATACCATCATCGCCAGGGGCTCTTCCTTTCTTCATACTTTTTATTGCAAATGAAACTTCTTCTTTTAAGATTTTAGGAGCTGTTCCTTCGACTATTTCAGTGTCTTCGTTTAATCCACTGTTACTTTCATATAGTTTTTTGTAGAATTCTTCAACTCTTCTAAGTATTTCTTCCCTATTTCTTGTTACGGTGCCATCCTCTCCTTTTAATGCAATGATGTGTTTCTTCCCAACAGATAAACTTCCTTTAACAACCCTAAGGCTCTTGTTATTTTCAATGGCCTTCCTTACTAACTCACAATTGAATTTTCTTATGTCTTCTTTCATGTTTTTGCGCAAAGTTTTGCAAAGTTCTACATACTCGATCTTGCGACTGGTATTTTGATTGTCCACCTTCATAAGTCTTCGCCTTTTCATGAGTTGTTTCGTCTTCTCAGATAATTTGCTATTCTGCTTTTTACATATTACACCACCAATTTCCCCAGCAGTTTCAATTATTGTCTTAACAATGTTTTCATTTGCTTCTGAGATGTCAACTTCTTCAATAAGTCCTTCCAGTGCAGAAAAGCGATTTTTTAATTCCAACTTGAATGCCTCGGTATTTTCTTTTAATTTCTTTAAATCCACCCTCTTACATACTTGTTTCCTAATGAGCTTCTGCCTTTCTAGTTTAGTATTTAAGTGCATTTTACATCTCACCATTCGATGATCACTTCCAGTATTAAATCTGTTCAGTACGCTGCAATCTTCAATAATTGATTTCTTGTTTGCCAGTATATAGTCAATTTCGCTGGTTCCTCCATTGGGGTGTTTCCATGTCCATTTTCTTTGCGGTTTCTTCTTAAAAAATGAATTCATGATGCTAAGATTTTCAGCTTCTGCAAATTCGATGAGTTGATCGCCACGTTCATTCCTTTCCCCATATCCGTATTTACCAACCGATGTCTCTCCTTGTTCCTGTTGTCCAATTCTTGCATTGAAATCCCCCATGATGAGCTTGATATGTTGTTTCCCTTTGGTGTGTAACTCTTTGATTTCTTCATAAAATTCTTCAACCTCTTCGTCGGTATGGCTTGATGTTGGTGCATATACCTGTACTATTTGAAGTTGGTATCGCTGGGTTAGTTGAACAACGAGCCTCGCTGCTCGATCTGATGTACTTTCAACTTCCAGAAGACAGTCTTTAATTCTTTTGTTGATTAAGAAGCCAACACCACTTGTTCTTCCAGTTTCCGTTCCTCTATAATAAAACAAATGTCCGCTTTTAAGTTCCACCAATTCTTCACCTTTTCTTCTGACTTCACTGAGTCCTATAATGTCCCAATTGATCTTTTCAAGTTCCTCTTCCAATTCCTGAAGTTTTGCTTCAGAAGCAAGGGATCATCCACACGTATTATATATATATATATATCTTTACCTTATCTATCCCTCTTTGTTTTACATTGGAACAATAAGAGCTAATATTAATATCCACTTTGCAAGCTTTTGGAATCACCCAAAGTTTTCTGTTTTCTTTTCGACGATTGTTTATTATACATGTGTCTTTTAAATAAATATTTTTCCAAGGTTCCTTTCTCTTGAGGAAATACTTCTTTGAATTCTGTATGTATGATTAAAAAATTATTGCAACAGAAATGGACTTTACCGAACACTTGCAAATTGGATGTTGACCCCTGTCCCACGAGATAGATACGTATAATATGCAGTCTTTCAAATTAAACACTGCCTGTTTAGAAGGGTGTACAGGACACTATAATGGATGTCATAATGCTGTTCAAAAATTCGGGTGTTGCCATTTGAAAATTTTGAAATTCGGTAACTGTGACTGTGAGATATACATTACTTTTTTTGGCATAACTCGCAAGTGCATATCGAAAAACATCTGTGATAAATTTCATATAAATCATTATAATTATTATTTCGTCCTATACACCCCTCTAAACAGGGAGCGTTTAATTTGAAAGACCCTGTATATGATCTTAACTAAATTGTTAGCTCTTAATTGTTGGCTTGTATACAGGCCTGCACAAAAGTTTAGACACAACACAAATTTGAGTATAACAAAATACTATTAAAACTGAAGAAGTAGGAACTTTAATATTACGAAGTATGAACACATGTAATATGCAAATTAAAAATTTGAGAACAGAAATCACATCAGTAGCGAACTTGCTGCAATATATAACTTAAAATAAGTAAAATATGTGGCACAAAAGTTTAGGCACAAACATAAATTTTAGCACTTGCATAAGGAAATGAACAATTTTAATAATCAATGTAGCCACCATTACTTCGTATTAGATTAAATACGCGGTCGTTCATTGAAAGCACAAGATTTTGAAAGGTTTCTGGTTCAAAATTAAACCACGCTTCTTCTATAGCCTTTTTAAGTTCTAAAACGGACGGATATTGCTTTCCATTGGCATACACAACATTCGTTAGTATGCCCCATACATTTTCGATGGGATTACAGTCAGGACTAAGAGCAGGCCAATCGAGAACTGTAATATTTTTAGCGCTCATCCATTCTTTTGTTGACCTGGATGTGTGGATGGACGCATTATCTTGTTGGAAAACCCAGTTTCGTCCACATAAAAGTTCGCCAAAAGGTAATAGGTGACTTTCAAGAGTTGCCTGGTATGCCTTGGAATCTTGTTTTCCATTCAAAAACGCCAAAGAAGTCTGTCCATTGAAGCTAAAGGCTCCCCAAACCATGACTGAACCTCCTCCTTGACGTCTGCTGAACCGACTTAAGGGGCGTTTTCGAAGATCGTGCCAGTAGTGCGAAAGGCCATCGGGACCATCTAAGTTCCACTTTTTTTCATCACTAAATAACACCTGCAGCCATTCGTCACTGTATGATATGTGCTGCCTTGCCCATTGTAGTCGTGCTTGTTTATGATGTAATTGCAAGCAGGGCTTGCGGCGCATTTTTGCATATCTCAAATGCCTGCATTCTACAATCCTTCTACGTATGGTTTCTCTTGACACTCGCATTGCTAACGTGTTTTTTATTTGATTTGCAGACAGGCTTTCATTTGAAGCCAATCTTCGTATTTGTCTATCATCCCGAATGCTGGTCACTCGAGGCCTCCCAGATCGTGATTTTGGTTGATACTGATCACCCCGGGATAACACTCGATAAATGCCTCGCTTTGAACGGTTCAATGCAACAGAAATTTGAGTAACAGATTTACCTTTAGTTTTCAGCCTCCAAATCTTCAAAATCTCGTCATTCGTAAATTGCTTTGACTTCGGCATCGTTCTAAGCATTCTAAATTATTTCAGGCCTTATATAACAACTCTGGGAAACGCCCCTTCGATCACTTGGGAACTTCGCGCCGTTAATTTGCATAAATCTGACATATGTGCCTAAACATTTGTGGCATGCAGATTCCAATATTACGGTGTTGGGATATTTTGTTTCAGTACTTTTGGTAATCTTTTAAGTTGCACAATTTATTATTGGTTCTAGGATTATTTAGATACAATATCGGCGAAGTTCAATGCAAATTCTCGCTTTTATTTATAATTTGCCTCTGTGTCTAAACTTTTGTGCAGGCCTGTATGTCAGTTTAACTGTGTACTATCTCAATTTGTTTGGGTGCATAATGACTCTTGATATATTTGCGCCATACAAAAACAATCAACCGTCAATTTATCTGTATTCATTTATTATTCGCAATTCATGTGTTTGGGATAAGACAATAGTGAATTTGACTTTTGCGATTATAATGCTGTATTACAATTGTTGCTTCTATTTATGGTATAGAACAAAGCAACTTTGGAATAATTAATACAATTAGGTTAATACAATTGGGTTAATAAAATTGGGTATTTAATTAATACAATTATGTTAATTAATACAATACACGAATGCAAATATTCGAAATACATAATAGTGAAATATCCGATTTCAATTATAGGATAGCTACAACATTAAGTTAATTTCTTCGCAGCAATATTCACATTTCATGTTACTAAAATAAGTTCGGTTTCACTTCAATTCAGAAGGAGCTCGCATGGCATCACGGATTAAATGCATCGTCGGACTCTGATTTCTGTTAAAAAAACGACGAAATGGTTTTTTCAATTTACAACTCTATTTTCGTACTTTTAGAAAAATTAATGCTTTCTTTCAGTTTCAAATAATAAAAATAATTAGCAGATTGGTCTATTCCTAATTTTATTGACTTGGACAGATACGTATGAAAAAGTACAGAAGAAAATGATGGAGATGGACGTAGCAAGATAGGTATTAAATTGCACGTACCAGGAGTGGAATTCTCATTTGATAATCAGATTTCTCCTTTGAATTTAGTTTTCTAAATAGGAATTTTGAAACTTTGTTGTATGATTAGAAATTGCTTGATTTGAGGAGCTTTTTTAAAAAAAAAACATTCATGGGTCTTCTGCCGAGCAGGACGAAAAAGCAAGGTTGTATTAAAAATTTAAGTGAACGTTTTACATTTATAAATTGTGGAAGGCGTTTATTTTTCAAAATGCACGTTTTATGTATTTTTATATATTTAAAAATAAAAGTTTCGAAACTTTTAAAACGCAAAAATGAGGAGAAGAAAAAAAAATAATAAATGTTTGGTTGAGATATTAAAATTTAACGGATGACATCATCCATCCCTGATATCAAGAAGGAAATTGCTGATGAATTTTTACTCTTTTAGCTAGATTAAAAGAAGACAGGTTGTTTATGTACACTTATTTTCACAAACCAAGGCTCCCTATCTTACTATACTCAGGTTTCCTCTGAAATATGATTTTTAAAAATTTTGAAGACGTAATTTAAATTAACGGTAACATCTGCTGCCAGCTTATTTTATTAGTTCTATGTTCAAAAAGTTTGAACTAGCACTGGTTTTATTTTCACTGTAGCCAATTCCAAAAGAAATATTAAAGAAATAGAATACATCGATAACATACATACAATTGAGGTAACAAGAATACAATAGAAAACATAAAATAAATGGAAAGTGCATACGCATAATTTTCCATACAAATATGACCCATTAACATATGAAGGATAATAGTATCTAACGGCGCCGTAGGAGAGACGCACTCATATACACTTTAGGAATAGTTGGCGTGGTAGAAGAAACGCACTTAAATGCATTTTTGGCGCAGCTGGCGCCATAAAAGAAACACACCCATATACACGTTCAGAATGACAGGCTCCGTAAGAGAAATTCATTCATATGCGCTGACAAAATATCAGGCGCCGTAGAATAAATGCATTCATATGTACTTTCAGAACAACAGGCGCCGTAGAAGAAACGCACACATATGCACTGTCAGAATAGGTGGCTTTAAATTCTGCTGTTACTATAAGTGCTTCCTATAATTGTCCCCTAAAAATTCAAAGTCCAGAGATAGGTTTTTTGGATTTAAAACGGTTTGGCTTCGCGATATCGAGCCATCAGTGATGCTGCAGTATCATTTGAATTGGCTTTGCATTATAAAAAAAACGGAAGAGGGAGGGAGGGAAGGAAGGAAGGAAGGAAGGAAGGAAGGAAGGAAGGAAGGAACTAGCGTTTCAAGTAATTATTAAGATAAATTCTTGAACTATTAGGTGTAAAGAAGAGAACACTTTTATAAAACCCCATAATTTTCATAATTTATTCAAGGAATGTGTTAAAAGTTTAGGAAATAACAATTTATAAGGAAAAATCAGCAATGTAAGAAAACGCAAATTTAAATTCCTCTATCGAAATCCCAAGAAACCGCACGATGAAAAATATGTTTGGCAAATATTTTTACCTCTGTTGACACGCCCGTTTTCCCTAACGATAAAAACTTCAAGAGGAGGACACTACGTTACCGAAGGCAAAACATTGTAACGGTGAGAGATAACGGCGAAGAGAGAAAACCACGATAGAACTGAAGTTGGACCAAGAAAAGAAAGCAGGAAGACTCCACTTGTAGTAGAAACGGAATAATACATTTGCCATCGGCGTTTTATGCAAAGTTCGGATTCTGAGAGTTGTCTCGTTGGAAGATTTCCAACAAAAACTGTCGAAATGAATAAAAATTGCCAGCGGCAGAATGACGTTTTCTCGGCGAAATGACAGCCATGGATAATCCCGTAGGAGGAAACCTTAAACTGGTATACGATAGCGAAATGAATTTAGCTTTGACATATATTGAAAGGAATAAGAGATTCGTTCTGTATTTCGATAAGAGAAAGCAGCGATTATATGTCATGCTATATTTAATAAGTTGCCCTTTGTGGGATATATTATAAAGAATGTACAACGCATTCTAGCAGAAACACGATTTCATATTAACACGTCATTTGGAAAATATTGGGAAGAAAATAATTTCTTAAGACCGTGGAGCTTAAATTTTTATTCCCACAAAATACTTTTCTTCTTACGTGTCAATCCACAAAGCCCCAATATAAACATTACTTTACAAGACCTAAACGAGTATATTTTTTTTATCTGCATCTAACCTAAAAATATACAATAAAGTACAAAAAGTTAGTGAACACATATAAAAGGTGATGCAAATATGAGCAAGTATATAAACGGATGTAACATTTAAAAAAAGTCGATGTAGATAATTTTCACGAAAATTTTTAGTAAAATTATTCGAATATTTATTGCTGAAATGTAGAAGTGACTTTGGTTTTAATAGTCAAAAATTTTATAATCTTCTTGTACTAAAGAAAGGTTTAATTTTCAAGTCAACTCTACGTAAGTGGGGGTTGCATAATTAAAAAAAAAATGTTGAAGTTGTTGGCGATGTTTTCCGAATTGCTCGCAAATCGTCGGAGCTTTGCGGAACTTACTTATGAGAACACCGTAAAAAATATCCTGTACATTTCCCCTAAAGATGATCATTTGTCGATTTCAGTTCTAAATATCAAAAATTGAGCGGATCTGATCTTATTAGAAAAGGTCTTTTGACGCAAATGTTTTCAGGAATGCGAAGTAGAATCTGTGGATTTAACTTCTCAGAGCCCGTATCTTTATTCAATCGCACACTCTTAGGATGGTTGGTTGAATGCTTATTGCATATGTACAGAGAGGTTCATTCTGAATCAAACAAAGTACAGTAGTTACGATTATGTCCCGACATGTTGCCCGTATCATTCAAGCGAAATGTGGACCAACTAACTACAAATTGCCACGATAAAGGTCTTTTTCCAGAAACTTTGTGTAATGTCCGAATACTATTAATAACAAACTGTATTAAGTCTTCCGTAACAAATCGCATTTCCATATTGCATTGAAACAAATGTACAGTTTGCAAAATAACAACCTTTCATTAAATCCTCAATAAACAAAATTCTCCAATTATTATAAAAGTACAATGCACATAATTAATCTGCATAAAATCTTTGGTAAATTACAGAAATAAAAATTACCAGGAGTTATTTTAATATTTCTAAGTAAATTTCTTTGAGTTTGAGTACTTCCTCTTCGTGTGCCTGGGTCTCACTCTCGTGTTTATTGCCGTCAGTGCGTCCCACATCATTGAACTTGACAGAAATCACACATTTTTTCCAAGGAAAAAAAAAAGCGCTTTCACTGTGGCAGCCGAGTGATACATGTGGTCAATTTTCCCTTTCACTTAAGATATCTTTCTAGTGAGACTGGAAAGAGTCAATTTCTATGATGAGGTAAGGAGGATCGATTCGTTACCTCGATTTCTTTTCAAGTGATAATATATCGTTTAATTAATGAAATAGATTACTCCAGGCATATGGTGTTATATTAATGAGATGGTAAGACGTCAAGAAGAGAAACTTTGAACGTCTTCTCGTTGAATATCAATGATGATGAAAAGACGAAATGTAAAAAATCATAAATGGATTAGTCTAAATAGAAGAAAATAGAGCTTCAAATCAATGAAAATGCAGATATTTTCAACAAAAAAAAGCAAACGAAGATGCATACACGCAATTAAAATTCCTAAATTTAAATATTTTAATGTTTCAAAGATTCGCGTTTTATTATTTTTATTGATATCTGGCTATATAGAGTACAGAATTAAAAAACAAATCTGAAGAACTTCGATTTCGCATAAACACTTAACAAATATTAATATTTTATGAACTAGTAGTGAAAACGTTCCACTTTTATAATGGAAAACACTAAATAATAAATATAACACAAAGTTTATTGGAAAAAAGATTGAATAGGGATGAAAAGATGAATTAATTTCTTTGCAATTTATTTTGTAAATTCTAACCACCATTCTCCCAAAAATATCGTGATTGAAATTCTATATATAAGTGTACTTCAAGTATCTACATACCTAAGAATTAAAATATATTCTGATTTGGTGAATTCGATGCTAATTAGAATCTAATAAAGTGGACTTTGCTTCTATCTTTTGGGTTTACAATTTTCTATACAAATATACGAAAATTCATCATGTAATTCATTGTGTATTCTAAATCCATAGTCCGTAGTATGGGTCGTCTTGGATGTGATCAACGGCTAACTCTGATCACCGAACTAATATATATTTAAAAACGGCTGAAAACGCTGGCATTTTACCCAGCACATCCGACTCGAAGACGAGGAATATAACAATTGGGATGAAAGTAATAGATCAGTTACAATGCTGACTTTCGATTTATATACCTCACCCACCTCCAAGGAATGTGTGGCATCTAACCGTGAGAATTCCGTCAAAAATTTGAAAAGAAATTTAAGAATTTCAGCCTTTTTCAGGGAAATGGAAGCTTGCAAAGGAGTTAATATTGAAAATGGACAGGAATTTAAAAGAAAAAGTCGAGTAAAAAAATGGGCAATTTTTATTTGTTATGCTGTAGACGTAGGTTTCTTGTGCATGACATGACTGTATTATCTGTGAGCACATGGGCAATAAAAATAAAAGTAGGGACCCAAAACGTCGAAATAGTAAACTAAAACGGCAGATGACCTTCTCAGATGGTATGACGAATGATAATAGGACGCGAAGATGCAAATACAGAAATATAGGGAAAGTTGAGGGTGTAAAATTAAAATTATGATAACGCTTAAACTTGAGAACACCAAGCCCCTTAAAATATCCTACCGGAACCTTAAAATAACGGTGTTCTATTTTGTCACCTTCGGGAATCAGACCCGGATTAATGGCCCCTCTAGGCGGACACTAACCACTGCACAACGACAGGACCTAAAAATAATGGACCTGTGGATTTAATACCCAAACTCACATCTGTCTTCTCTGCCTAAATAAAAAATACATGTGTCAAATAAAGTGTCATCGTAACCAATATCGTAGTTTCTTAAATGACGCCATAAATTGCCTATAGAAATTCTTACAGTCTAACTAAATCAAAACCGATGTATTCTTCTTTATTATAATTTTGCAATACTCATATATATTTATATATTTATATATATATATATATTGAAGGAGGAGGACTGTGCAACCTGCGTGTCTATTGGGTGATGGGAGCGTGTTACTTACATAGTGCCTTTTCTCCTATCCTCATCTCAGAATATTGTGTGAGCATTGTGATACGCCTTTATATTATGTATATTATTTGCCAAGTGAATAAATATTATTGAATATTATTATTGTAGGACAATGCAAATCGAAGCGCAACCGATCTATAGAATGCGATTTATATGATATGTTATCTCTGTGGTGGGGACCCTCGTAACAAGCCATTTTGTTTTCTGCTCTCTTTCACTTCTAACGCCAACGTCCTCTCAATTCCAAAAACACCGATGGAATATTCCAACTATTATGTATCAGATGCATTATCAGCAACAGCATAAGTTGAATAAACTGTACTCCTATTCAAAGTTGTTTATAAACCGATATCTGCTGTCAGTTACTTAGAAAGTCATAGATTAATTCCACTGGCAATATTAGTTCACGTTCCTCAAGTACCTGGATACTCTTACGTTTGACGGAATACACTTTATTATATTGAAGGACACCATATTTGATCCAAATTTGATTTTGCTCAGTATTTCGCCCATCTAATCAAATTTAAGACAGAAGCAGTCATGGATGATGAGAAGATTATTAGGAGATTACGTGATAATCAGCCTCAGTTTCGCACCAGTGGATTCATATGCTTAATCAATCTTCTCCAGATAAGATTTCATAATCGATGATGTAGAACTGTTTTCTGAGTAGATCAGTTTCATTTTCGAAATAATATGTTGTCACTTAACTTTAAATCCATGTAGTAATTGGAAGGCATATTTACGTAAAAGAAAATGTTTAATAATTTTGGGCAAGAGAAATATTTTCGCGAAAAAATACACATACTCTTGATTCATTGCATGGGACTTATCTGAAAATCGCGTGTGTAAAGAGTGTATAAGAGTTTATATCCAGCGAGGAATTTTAAATTTTCCGTGATAAAGAGATTTTTACCAAAGTTTTACATTTTCAAAGTAAATTCATTGTCTTCCAATTTAAACATACTAGTTACAAAATTAATCCTCTAACCACATCAATTTTCAATATAGATGAAGTTATAACAAATGTGGAACGCACGAGCTGCAAATTAGTGAAAAAATTTTGCAGCGTTATGGTATTCTTTTCCGCCAAATTTTCTCTCCCATTTAATCCATTGTTTAAGAGTATATTACATAAACCAATATTATTATGACGTATAATTATTTTTATTTTCTGGCGATGGGGGAGGAGGAGCGCCAAAACGAAAAGGATTCCTGGTGTCTGCTGATTACAAATCAATGGAATTCATTGGCAAATGCCATGGTTGCGTTTCATAGAGAGTATTACGGTTAAATCTCAAACCGCAAAATTAATTACACATTGAATATCTAATTTTTCATCTATTTCCGCAATAACTTATGATTAAAAATAAAATTTGTTATCTGCATTATTTTTATAAGTCGCATTCCTATCATCCTACGATTGCGTAAAGTCAACTCCAATATACGGCTAATGGTACAGCGAAATTCTTTTCGTATTTTCTACTCACCTTAGTTCAAGGTTTGAAATTCTTTAGGCCACAGAGGTTCTGAGTTCTTTCGAAATTGCTAGTCCCAGTCCAATATAATATAATCTCAGCTGTTCTTGAATCATAAAAACACAAATAGCATTATTATCATAAGAAAACTCATTATCCTTCATAATTTTTCCACGAAAAATTGTCAAATAGCATTTCATTATTTAATATAACCTCATGTTACATTCAGTGGCGTAACAGAAAATCTCCGGGCCCACGTAATAATTTTTGTGTCCCCCTTTCACGAAAATTAATTTGCATAATATATATATATATATATATATATATAAAATGGAGTGGAATTCGGCCTCGATAAGTGCAAAATACAGAAGAATAGCAAAGAAGATTTACCAGGCATCGAACTCGAAGACGGGAGACTACTGAAGACCTTGGACGAGGGCGAAACCTACAAATACCTAGGGATAATGCAAAAACGGCAGCAGGAGCACAAGAAAGTCAAAGTCCAGCTCACGCAAGCATTCCAAGAAAGACTTAGAAGCATTGTGAAGACGAAACTGAGCGGGAAGAACACCACGCAAGCAATTAACGCATATGCGGTACCAGTGCTCACCTACTCCTTCGGGATCATCAAATGGTCCAACACTGAACTAGAACAACTCCAGCGGAAAATGAGAACCATCCAGAGAAGAGCCGGACAACTACACCCTGCAACGGCAATTGAACGGCAAACACTACCCTGGGGGGGGGGGGAGAATGCTGACAAGATCTAATAAAATATCTACTAATAATGTTACCCATAATTATATGTTTCAAATGTCACTTACTTTAATTGCTTGCATTTTGTTAAAACAAAACAAGATATGTATAATTATCAACTTAAAGGGAAAATTAAATTTGAAATGCGTTACGACATTCACTCGTGTCAATGGATTCAAAATTCTTCCAATCACGTAGCCAAAGCTATAAAATTTATTAGAGCAAAATACAAAATGTGCATGGGTTGAACAGTTGGTTGATTGAATTTTCACGTCGCAAATACAAAATACGCATGGATTGAGCAATGGGTTGATTGAATTTTCACGTCCCAAGTAAAAAATACGCATGAATTGAGCACTCGGTTGATTGGGTTTCACGTCGCAAGGACGACAAAGACAGTTCAGCGCCAAATAAGATGTGGTGCAAACAGTATAAAAGGGACTAAGGAGTTTACAAATATCAACTGCATATTAAATACAGTAAAAGCAAAAATGCTTCATAGCATTTGCAAGTATGCATCACGTATTATATACATGCATTTTGAATAGCTGTTCGAGGTCTATTTTATTAAAAAAGCCGCTAAATATTATCCGGTTACTTATTACTTCAATGATATTAGCGATAAGTTGATTGTAATTATTTTTACAGAAGTCAGATCCATAGGCTCGTGGTATAGAGTTTTGCATTTCTTTATAGAGAGGTAAGCCACCGGCTCCAATAATCCTCACCTGGTAGTTATTTGTAATTTTCATTTATTTTCTTTTTTTTAGAGATTGCTATGCACCCACCACCTTGTTAAGCCCATAATTGACTAGGTGTTTGTATTCTCATGGGGCACGGACAGCAAGAAAAACTGTCATAGTCAGGCCTCGATTTTTGCACTGGCAAGCGGGGCATTTGCCCAGGGCTCCCATAATTTGGAAACCTCAAATTCAGTAAAAGATCATTTTTTTTTGGTACTCATACATTTATGACTTTTACATTATGAATTGTTTTAAAAGATCAATAAAGTATTTTTATTAAATCATATACTTTTTCTAAAATATTAAACTCTGATACAGCACATCAGATTTGTTTGTTTGTGGCCTGGAATGCATTTTATGAAGTACGGCGACCTGAGTTGTTTCGTCCTCAGGTAGGAACAAATCCACTGGGCCACTACGACCCACCCGACATAAACTTCCATATGGCTCTGGTAACACACCAATATTCCTCTCTAGTGACTTGTACGCATAGAGATAAAAGAATTAGTGATATGTGATTGCAAGATACTTCAGTCGATTGTCTCGATTATATGAACATCTCGAAACCTCCCGATGGTTTCAAACCTGACCCGATACATCGCGTGCATGGTGGAAACAGTATCTTGATTCGTCGGTTTGTTATGTAATCTCAGTAGGGAAAAATATCAGAACTATAGATTTTTTTAAATGAAGATTCCAGCATTTTCAACAACAATTAATTATGTAAACATTCTTTATGTAAATATAAATGCACAGATTCGAATGGATCCGCCATCGCTTTAGCTTATTTTTATTCGTTTGATGTCACTGTTCCTTCTGGTCGATGACTGACTGGCTTCACTTCAATACTCTCGTTCATCAGGATGCAAATGCCTCTAGCGAGTAATAAACTCGCTTTCCGGTATGTATAAACCATTTGCTGCTTATTTACTCACTTCGCTTTGATTTTCCCGTTCGTACCGACCAATTGGTTAAACAGAAGGCGCCTCTCCTTCCAATAGATGGAAACTATAGACTGCTAGCTGACTCGCGATACAATTATTTCGCTTACTAACGATGTTCCGATTTCCTCCATCGTAAAACTGTTTATGCAAACAGCTCGTAAAATCAATAGATGATCAATTTTTTAGTAAGACTTCATATCCAACAAGATTAGATTAAATATGTATAAAAATTTATAAAATCTAGACTGTTATGTTTATTTACTTACGATATTTGACTAGTGTTACGAATGACAAAACGAAACCTTAATTTTATCGTTAAAAGCATGGTAGACACGCTTTTGCATGTAAATACTATATTCTACACTATATTTATCGTACATTTCTTATAACGACAAAAATAATTTGAATATTTTTATAAATTACTTTATAAATAAATGCGGCTTAAAATACCATAAGGTTTATTTTTGAGTCAATCAATGCGATATGTAGTACATTGTAATTTACGACATTTTCTATGATTCTCATATAACACAAACACAGAGGTAGTAAGTAGATAATTTTTAGTTATATATATATATCCTTACAATGAATTCAAAAAGTAAAGTTCTTGTGTATTTATAAATAAATAAATAAACGAACGAATGGACGGACGGACGGGCGAATGAACGAAAGGATGCCAAGTCGTCTGGCATTGCAATATTTAATTCCCAATATCTGATTACTTTTTGCCATTTTTCTACTACAATGCTAGTTAGTATATTTAAACAAGATCTGGGTCTATAATTCGAATATGAAATATTAAAATATATTTGTGTTTTTATAATATAGTTTCATGTTAATCCTTACACCTTATAACTAAACCGTTCAATAAAATCAGTATTATATTAATATGTTATATGTTTCCACTCCTTTGAAAACGGAGGGTCGTTTAGTCGCGTTGCTATGGCAATTTTCCGAATACAATTTTTATAAAAGAATAAAAAATAAACATTATAATAATGCAATCGTCTTATGAAATAAATTTTTAACGTAAGTCAGTTCGATAGTTTGAAATACATGATTCAATTCGTTGATTGCTCTCATATGGGGAATGCATTTAATTTATATCGTATTCAGTCATTTTAAGAACTAAAGAAATTTGTTCTAAATTTACAATAAGTAAAATGTTTTAATCGGAAGTTAAATGAAACGAACGTAACTAATTTGCATAACATTTCTTTACTAAACTATTTGAATTAATATCGAAATCGTCGGGAGAGACTTCAAGATTTCATTAAACAATTCCGAAAAGATGAAGTTTTATTTCCCTGACTAGATTCTCTCAGGTCAATTGCCTCTAGTGCATCCACCATCATTGAAACTGGCAGATATTTTACTTCCATCTTTTCCCTGAGTAAAAGGGCTTTCATTGTCACAGCTCTGTGATAAATGTGGTCAATTTTCTTTTTCACTTAAGGTTATTTTAGCGAAACTAAAAAGAGTCAATTTCTATGGGAAGGTAAGGAGAATCGATTCGTTATCTCGTGATTTGCTTTTCAAGTGAGAATATATTTTCTTCTTAATTCGATGTATTTCTCAAGGCATATGGCGCCATATTAACGAGTTGATAACACGCCAAGAAGAAGGAAAATCACACGATATTATTAATCAATATCGCCTGGAGGGCGAAAAACAAAACGTATGATTAGGGGACGAATCTAAGTACAAGATAACAGAACTTCCAATAGATCGAAACGAAAACATTTCCATGGCAAAAGGAAAAAAAAAGCTTAAACGCAATTGGAATGTATTAATTCAAAATTCGTTTCTTGCTGTTTTTATAACCATAACGTTGCCTTTTTATATTTATCGAAATACGGAATATCTTGGGTATTAAAATGAAAGTAAAGTATTCCTAGTTTGCATAAATGTTTCAATAAATATGTTTCTATTGTGTGGTAAAAAATGACGATTCGATACGTGTAATATTCAGGGAATTTTTATAATAACGTTAATAACGTATCCTCATAACATATATTCATAAATATTTTAGATACGTTATTAATGTTGCTACAAAAATGTCCTGTATGTTTTTATTAACCGTGACGTAAAGCTCATGATTTTGAATTTATGAAAATCTTCTGAAATTTTAACGGAAATTTTAAAATTTCCTCCTTCAGTAAAATAAAATTACACAAAAAAAGGTTTCCTCATGTCTTTACATTGTTAATATTTACCGTTTGTTTATTAAAATATCATTATCTATGAAATAATGAAATTCACTTATATATTTATTTTAGTTTTAAACATATTTATTTGTAATTAATGAAGTCAATGTTCAAGTATTAGAAGATATTAAAAAAACAGACAGACAGGCAGGCAGGCAGAAAGAGAGGCAGACAGGCAGAAAAGGCCACGATAATAAGAAAGGGCTCGCATCACATCACCGATTAAACGCATCGTTTGATACTGGTTTCTGTTGAAAATATGACGATGTAATGCGTTTAATTTGTAACTTTTTTTTTCGTACTTTTAGAAAAACGAATGCTTATTTTAAATTTCAAGTGATGGAAATGAATAGCAGATTCGGCTATCCGTGATGGAAATGAATAGCAGATTCGGCTATCCTTGATGGATTTGACTTGGACAGATTCGTCCAGAAAAGTACAGAAGAAAATGATGGAATTGGACTTAACAAGATGAGTATTAAATTGCTCGTACACACAAAGGACCAGAATGATCCTGTGACAATCAGATTTTTTATTTGAGTTTAGTTTTCTAAATAGGACTTTTTGACACTTTGTTTTATGATTAGAGGAGCTTTTAAAGGAGAACACTTATTGGTTTTGTGCCCAGCGAGACCAGTAAGCGAGGTTATATATAAAATTTAATTGGACGTTTTGTTTTTAAATTTTTGGAGGCGTTCAGTTTTCCAAATGCATGTTTTGTGTATTTTTTATGTACTTAAATAAATTAAAAGTTTCCAAACTTGGAAAAAGCAAAAATTAGAAAAAATAAAAGGATAACAAACGTTTGGACGGAATTTTAAAACTTAAATGATGACTCACTATCACTGAGGTCAAAAAGACACAATTCCAGTGAAGTTCTTTTTGAATTTTTTTCTCTAACTCTTCGTTAGATTAAAATAAGACAGTTTGTTTAGGTACACTTGTTGTTTACAAACCAAGGATGCCTATCTTATTGTATACAAGTTTATTTGAAAAACGATTTTCAAAATCTTTAACGCGTAATTTAAATTAATCGTAACATCCGCTTCCAGCTAATTTTATTAGTTCTATATTCAAAACATTTGAACAAATCCTGATTACATTTGGATTGTAAATATTTCCAAAAGGAACATTAAAGAAATAGCCAAAAAGTACATACACGCAACTTGCCATACAAACTTGATCCATTAACCTGTTAATGACATCTAATAGTAATAATAGCCGTAGGAAAGACGCACTCTTATGCACTTTATGAATAGTTGGCGCTATAGAAGAAACTCACTCATATGCACTTTCGGAGCAGTTGGCGGCGCAAAGAAACTCATTCATATGTTCGTTCAAAATGACAGGCGCGGAAAGAAAAAACACACCCTTATGCACTTTCAGAGCAGCTGGCTCCGCAAAAGAAACGCACTCATATGCACTTTCAGAATAACAGGCGCCTTAGGAGAAATGCACTCACATACACTTTCATAGTAACAGGCGTCGAAGGAGAAACGCATGGATGTGCACTTTCATAATAGAACGCGCCATAGAAGAAACGCACTCATATGCATTTTCAGAATATCTGGTTTTATATTCTACTGTTATTATAAGACTTACTATTTTTGTCCCCTAACAATTCGCAGCCCAGGAACAGGTTTTCTCGGTTGAAAACGGTTTGGATTCGACATCGAGCCCTCAGTGATGCTGCATCATCATGTGACTTGGCTTTGCATCGGGAAAAAAATAAAACAACCAGCATTTCAACTAATTATTAAGATACAATTCTTGAACCGGTAGGTGTAAAGAAGGGAAAACTTTTATAAAACATCATAATTTTCACAATTTATTCAAGGAATTTATTCAAAGTTTAAGAAATGACAATTTATAAGGAAAAATCAGCAATGTAAGGATTCACAAATTTAAATTCCGGCTTCGAATTTCCAAGAAAACGCACGATGAAAAATATATTTGGTAAATATTTTTACCTCTGTTGACACGCCCATCTTCCCTAACGATAAAAACTTCAAGGGGAGAAGACTACGTTACCGAAAGCAAAACATTCTAACGGTGAGAGATAACGGCGAAGCGAGCAAACCACGACGGAAGCTGAAGTTGGATCAAGAATAGAAAGAGGAATGTCTCCACTTGTGGTAGAAACGAAATAATACATTTGCCATCGGCGTTTTATGCAAATTTCAGACTCTGGAAGATGTCTCGTTGGAAGATTTCCAGCAAAAACTCTCTAAATGAATAAAAATTCCCCACGGCGGAATAACGTTTCCACAGCGAAATGACCGCCATGGATTATCCCGTAGGAGGGAACTTTAAAACTGGTATACGTAGCGAAATGAATTTAGCTTTGTTATATATTGAAAGGAATAAATATGAGATCCATTCTGTATTTCGATAAGAAAAGGCAGCAATAATATATCATGATATATTTAATTAAGTGTTCGTTTAGTGGATAGCATTATATATAATATACAATGTTCGTAACCTATGTTGCTATATACATTTTAGCATAAGCACGATTTCCTTATTGATATGCCGTTTGGAAATTTTTGGGAAGGAAATAATTTCTTAGAATAGTTCAAATTTTTATTCTCACAAAATACTTTTCCCACACGTCTAGCCATAATACCCCAATATAGACACAACTTTAGGAAGATCTAAACGCGTACAATGTACCTCCGCTTAACATAAAAATATGAAATATATTATAAAAAGCTAGTTAACATGTGCAAACGGTGATACAAATAATATAAGTAAGTATAAAAAGAGATGTAATATTAACAAAAGTAGTGTGATGTAAATAATTGTCAAGCAAATTTTTAGTAAAATTATTCAAGTATTTACTGGAGAAAAGTATTAATGGCTTTGATTTTTACAGTTAGAATTTTATAACCATGTTGTATAAAAGAAGGGTTTTATTTTCAAGCCAATTCGATCTAATGGGGGCGGGGGAGAATTACATAATTCAAAATTTTTCTTGAAGTTTTTGGCGATGTTTTACTAATTGCTCGCAAATCCTCGGTGCTTGGCGGAACTCATTTTAAAAAACACTCTCAAAATTTTTTTTTCATTCAGTATATTTCCCCTGTAGATGATCGTTTGTCAATTTCAGTCCTCAATATTACAAATTGAACGAATCTGATCTTATTAAAAAGGTCTGGTGACAAAAATGTTTTATTGAATGCGAGTGAAATCTCCGGATTTAATTTCTCAGAGGACAGATCCTATTTCAATACAATACTCCTAGGATGATCGGTTGAATGGTTATTGCACATGGACAGAAAGGGTTATTCTACGCCAAACAAAGTACAGTAATTATTATTATGCCTGGACATATTGCTCGTATCATACAAGAGAAATATTGACCAACTAATTGCAAATTGCCAAAATAAAGGTCTTTTTCCAAAAACATTGTGTAATTTCAGAATACTATTAATAACACAAGGTACTAGGTCTTCCGTAACAAATCGCATTTCCATAATGTATTGAAATAAGCGTACATTTCGCAAAACAATAACCTTTTACGAAATCTTCAATAAGTGAAATTATTTAATTGTGATAAAAGTACAGCATACATAATTAATCTGCATAAAATCTTTGGTAAGTTACAAAAATAAAAATTCAAAGGAGTTATTTTAATATTTTCTAAGTAATTTTTGCTGAGTTGAAGTGCTTCCTCTTTGTGCGCCTGGATCTCACTCTCATGTCAATTGCCTCCGGTGCGTCCCACGTCTTTGAACTTGACAGAAATCATACATTTTTTCCATGGAAAAAAAGCGCTTTCACTGTGGCAGTGGAGTGATATATGTGGTCAATTTTCCCTTTCACTTAAGATCTCTTTCTAGTCAGACTGAAAAGAGTCAATTCCTATGATAAGGCAAGGAGGATCGATTCGTTACCTCGATTCTTTTCAAGTGAGAATATATCGTTTTATTAATGCAATAGATTACTCCAGGCATATGGTGCCATAGTAATGAGTTGGGAAGACGCCAAGAGGAGAAACTTTGAACGATATTAATAATCAATAAAGCTGAAAAGACAAAACGTAGAAAATTCTTAAAGAAATCAATCTGAATAGAAGATAATGGAGATTCAAATCAATGAAAATACAGATATTTTCAAAGAAAAGGAAGGGAAGATACATAAGCGCAATTAAAATTCCTAAATTTAAGTTTTTTTGTTTTTTCAAATATTCGATCATTTATTATTTTTATTGATATTTGGCATATAAAATATAGAATTTAACAAAATTGATATCTTAGATTATGCATAAACACTTAGCAAGTATTAATATTTTATGAATTTAAAAAATAGTAAAAACTCTCGGCATTTATAATGAAAAAACTCCAAAAAATAAATATAAAAAATGTGAGAACAAAGATTAAATAGGGACGACAAAATAAATTAATTGATATCCAATTTATTCTGTTAATGTTAACCACCCTACTAATTAAAATACCATGATTGAAGTTCTATATGCAAATACAGTTCAAGTATTTACATACTTAAGAATTAAAGTTATATTCTTATTGGACGAAAGCGATGCTATTTGAAATGTAAGAAATTGGATTTTCTTTTGTCCTTTGTGTTTACGATTTTCTATATAAAGTAATGAATAATTAATTATTTGTATATTCTAGGCCCACAGTCAGAAGTATGAGCCACCTTGGACGTGATTGATTGCTAAGCGTGACCGCCGAACTAACATACATTTAAAAACGACTGAAAATACTGGGTCTGCACCTGGCACATAGGACTCGGAGACGATGGATGCAACTATTGGTATGCTACTAATACATCAGTAACAATACAGTGTTTTGATTTATATGCCTCACCCACCTCCAAGGAAGTTGTAACCTCTAACCACGAGAAATTTGTCGAAAAATTAAAAAGAAATTTTTGAATTTTGGTCTTTTCCCTAGGAAATTCCAAGCTTGTAATGAAGCCAGCTGATACAGAAAATTGGCAGGAATTTAAAAGAAAAAATAGGCAACATTTTATCTGTCATGTTATAGAAGTAGATTTCTTGTGCATGACATGACTGTATTATCTGGGAGTATGTAAACAATAAAAATGAACGTAGGGACTCACAGCGTCGAAATAATAACGCTAATAGGGCAGAGGACTTTTCAGATACTATGACGAATGATAATCGGAAGCTGATGCAAACACAGAAATATAATGAAAGTTGAGGGTCTAAAAATAAGATTGTGACAAGGCTTAAACTTAAGAACAGCAAGCTCCCCCATGTCTTCTATTGCAATCTTAAGATAACGGGCCCTTGACCCAGACCAACTCGGCATATGCGTAATTCGGCGCAGGACAGTAGAAGCCAATGGATGAACTGCCATGTGAATAAAGAGGAAAAATATTAGCGATGGCAGTTTGTAAGTATTCTATTTGTCACCCTTGGGAATCGGACCCTGGTTAATGGCCCGCTAGGCAAACACTAACCACTGTACAACGACATGGCCTAAAAATAATGGGTGTATGGAGTTGACGCCCAAACTCACATTTTAATCTCCTTAAATAAAATACATGTGTCAACTCAAGCGTCGTCCCAACCGACATCGTAGTTTCTCAGATGAGGCTATAAATTACCCTAAGAAATTCTTATAGTCTAACGAAATCAAAGCAAGAAATTCTTGTTGTCTAACGAAATCAAAGCCGATGTATTCCTCTTTATTATAATTTTGTTTTATATTCATATTTACTGGAGGACTGTGCAACATGTGTGTCTATTGGGTGATGGAAGCGTGTTACTCACATAGAGAGAGAAAGAGAGAGAGAGTGCCTTTTCTCATATCCTCATCTCAGAATATTGTGTAAACATTGTGATACGCCATTTTATTACGTATATTATTCACCAAGTGAATAAACGGATTATTGTCATTGTGAGACAAGGCACAATCGAAGAACAATTTATCTATAAAATACGATTTATATGACATATCACGTGGAGATGGGTGGAGAGCCTTGAAACGAGCCATTTTGCTTTTTGTTCACCTCCAATTCTAACATCAATGTTCTCTCAGTTCCAAGAACACCGTGGAAACATTTCAACTATTACGTACCAGATGCATTATTAGAAGCTATACATGAATTGAATACAATGTACTCCTATTCAAAGTTGTTTATAAATCAATATTTGTCGTCAGTTGCTTAGAAAGTCATAGATTAATACCACTAGCAATGTTAGTTCACGTTCCCCAGGTTCCTGGATTCTTTTCCGTTTGACAGAACACACTTCGTTATATTTAAGGACATCATATTTGATCCAAATTTGATTTTGTGCAGTATTTCGCCCATCTAATCAAATTTAAGACAGAAGCAGTCATGGATGATGAGAAGATTATTAGGAGATTACGTGATAATCAGCCTCAGTTTCACATCAGTGGATTCAGATAGTTAATCGATCTTCTTCAGATAAGATTCTGCTATCAGCAGTAGGAAATGTTTTCTGAGAAACGCAATTTCATTGTCCAAGTAATGTGGTACCACTTAAGTTTAAAGCAATGTGGTAATTAATAAGTAAATTTGCGTAAAAGAAAATGTTTTATAACTTTGGGCAAGCAAAATATTTTTGGGAAAAAAAACACAAGTTCTTGATTCCTTAAATGTACCCTATCAGCAAATCGCGTGTGTGAAGGGTATATAAGAGTTCAATATCCAACAAGAAATTTGGAAATTTTCCATAATAAAGTTTTTTTTTTTAAGTTATACATTTTCAAAGTAAATTCATTATTTAGAAAAAAATTTCATCAACTTTTTTTACGCGTAGTAATATTAACGCCGATATTATGGCGTGGTTAGATGGTAGCCCATTCGTAAAGAAAGGAATGTTTTTTGCGTCTGGTGGGGCATGATACCAAGACCTTCTATAATCCGAGCAGGTGTTCTTACCAACTGAGCTACGGGCGACCAAACAGGCAATCCCCTACGAACATATTTAAAGCGTATTTTTCGAAACCGATTATTTTGCAGACTAGGACAGTACATGGACTGCTTTTTAAACCAAATTGCGAAGAGATTTATGAAATTCTTTTCTAATTTATTCTGCATAGTGTTCGATTTGTATAAATATATCGGCTGCAACGGACTTTTCGATCAATTTCATACAGATCACTTCTCAATTTAATTTAAAAAGCAGTCTGTGCACTGTTCATTCTGGGAAATAATCGGTTTCGAAAAATACGCCTTAAATACGTTCGTGAGAAATAGATTGTTTGGTCGTCTGTAGCTCAGTTAGTGATAGCACCTTCCCGGATTGTAGAAGGTCGTGGGACCCCACCAGATGCAAAACACATTTCTTTTCCTTACGAACGTTTCACCATCTAACCACGCCATGACATCGGTGTTAATATTACTACGCCCAAAAGACGTTGATAAAAATTGTTTCTAATTTAATCTGCGTAGTGTTTGATTTGTATAAATAAATTTATTAATTTCAAATTCAGGCGTACTAATCTCAAAGTTACTCTTCTAACCACATAAATGTTCAATACAGATGCAGTTACAACGTATGTGAAACACCAGGACGGCAAATTATTAAAAACTTTTTGCCGCGTTAAAGCATTTTTCCCGCCAATTTTTCTGTCGCATTTATATATCTTATTTAAAAATATATATCAATATTATTATAAAGCATAATTATTTTTCTTTTCTGATGGTGGGGGGGAGAAAGCAAAAACAAAGAAGTATTTCTTGTGCCTGCTGTTCGCAAAATAATGGAATTCTTTGGCAAATGATATGCCAACGTTTTCTAGAGAGAATTATGGTTAAATCTCAAACCGTAAAGTTAATTACACATTCAATATTTAATTTTTAATCTATATTTACACTAACTTATGATTAGAAATAAGATTTTTTAGCTGCATTATTTGTATAAGTCGCATTCTTATCATCCTACGATTGCGTGGTCAACTTCGATACATAGCTAATAGTACAGTGAAATGTTTTTCGTATATTCTGACCACCTTAGTTGGGGTTTGAGATCTTTTATTCCCCATATCCGTGATTCCCCACGAAATTACGGTTCCCAGCCCGCATCTTCCTGTTCTTGAATCATAAAACCACAAATAACTTTCTTATCATATAATTATTATCATAAAATTATATTATCTTTATAATTTTCCCCGAAAAATTGTCTATTAGCACCCCATTATTTGATATAACCTCATGTTGCATTGTTGTTCTTGAGGAAAACTCGTTCATCAGAATTCGCAATTAGATTTCGCATATATATAAAAAAAAATCCTTAACGCTAAATATAATGGATGTGCTTTTTTCTGTTTATGATACTTTTTTATCTCAAATAGCCTTCTGCCCTCTTCCTTTGGCTAATGACAACTCCAGAGACTTGGATTTAGGATCATACATTTGACGAAAGAGTTGAGTAAAACTCGTCTGCCTCTAATCCTCAGAGGATACGATCTCTTTTTTGCCTTAGTTGAAAGTTTTTTATCCCTTTCTTAATGGCCCGCTAACTGAAAAGTCAGGGCTCTAGCTTGACGCCAAATGAAACACAGAAGGAGCAAATCTCATCAAAGTAAAGACTATCATTTCCTGTCTGTAAATGAGTTTCATTAACTGCTGGATATCTTGAATGTTTACCACTTTTGATATTCCGGGTGCTGTTGAAGATAAAAAGTGTTTTGTTTACTCTTTGGTTTTCTTTATCCTCGTTGCCCTGTGTCATTAGTAAGTGGTGGTTATTTGCGGTCACGAATCAGATACAATGTGGAAAAATGTTGCGTGAAAAAAAAAAGCAGTTTCACGAGAATTCTTCGTAATGCTTCCGCCGAGCGTGTAGACAAACTAAAATAGCTGCTAATGATGCTACCCATAATTATATATTTTAAATGTCACGTTATTTTAACTGCCTGCACCTTGTTGAAACAAAATAAGAAATGTATAATTAGCAACTTAAAGAGAAAATTAAATTTGAAATGTGTCAGGATATGTACTCGTGTCAACGGATTCAAAATTCTTCCAATCTTGAAACCGACGCCATAATATCAATTAGAGCAGAATACAAAATATGCATGGGTTGAGCAGTTGGTTGATTGGGTTTTCACGTCGCAAGGATGACAAAGGCAGTTCCGCACCAAATAAGATGTGGTGTATGCAATTGTAGCTTTTACAAATGTAAACTGCGTATCAAGTACAATAAAAACGAATGACGCTGCACAGCATTTGTAAGTATGCATCCCCGTATATACATGCATTTTGAATAGCTGTTTGAGGTCTATTTTATTAAAAAAGCGGGTAAATGGTATCCGATGACTGATTATTCACGAGTATTAGCGAACAGTTGGTTGAAATTATTTTTACAGCAGTTAGAGTCCTAGGCTTAACTAGCGTCGTAGTATAGAGGGGGTGCATTTTTTTACAGAGAGTTAAGCCACCTGCTGCAGCGGTTTTCACCTAGCAGTTATTTGTAATTTTCATTTTTCTATTGATTGCTAAGCCCTCCCTTTGTTAAGCCAATATTCGATTAGTTGTTTCAATTTTATAAGCGCAAAAGACAGCTAGGCAAATTTTATAGTCAGGCCCCGATTTCCTCATGGGCAAGCGAAGAATTTCCTCGGGGTCCCCATAATATGCGGGGTCCCAAATTCAGTAAAAGTTTATTTATTTTGCTATTCCTATACTTAACGAATTTCCATTATGAATTGTTTTAAAATACTGATGAGGTATTTTTATTAAATCATATACTACTAAATCATATACACAGCGCATCAAATTTGTTTGTTTGTGGCCTGAAACGCATTTTATGAAGCATCAAGCCACTTGAATGGTTTTGTTCTCAGGTACGAACTACTAGTTCACTAGGCTACTGCGACCCGACATGCCGGGACATATCAAACTTCGGTGTGGATCTGGCAACACACAAATCTTTCTCTCTGGTGATTTGTAGGAATAGAGATACGACAATTAGTGATGCGCGATTGTGAGATATTTTAGTCCATTATCTCGATTATATAAACATCTCGAAAGCTCACTATGGTTTTCAAACCTGACTTGATACATGGCCTAACCGTCCAAGGTGGAACCAGTATCTTGATTCCTTGGTTTGTTATGTAAGCTCAGCAGGGAAAAAAAAAACCCTCGGAAATACAGATTTTTTAAATGAGGACGACAGCGTTTTAATAAAAACACAATAACAATTAATCGTGCAATCATTGTTTATGTAAACATAAATGCACAGATTCGAATGGATTTGGCATCGCGTTATCTTATTTTTATTCCTTTGACATCACCGTTCCTTCCGATCGCTGACTGATTTAGGAATTAAATATATATATATATATATATATATTGTTCTGTTTAAACTAAAGCTTAAATTAAAATTCATCTGGTGTTATTAAATTTATAGATAATGTAGACCGCGCATCTCTTTCAAACCAATACATAGAGCCGTAAAACCAATTTATAAAGAAGCGAAGTACGCTGAAGTGCCAGAAAAACTGGTACAGGCGTGCGTATGCAAATAACGGAGCTTTGCAACCAATCAGCGTAACGCGATGCGGTCGGCAGCGCCTATATAAGACAAGAGATGTCTGGCAAAGCTGTTAGATCGGTTCTTGCCGCTACAATGGCAGGTTATCAAGATTTAAGTGATTTTGAACGTGGCGTTATAGTCGGCACAAGAGAGATGGGACATAGCATCTCCGAGATAGCGACAAAATTTGGATTTTCGCGTACGACCATTTCACGGGTATACCGTGAATATCAGGAATCCGGTAAAACATCAAATCTCCGACGGCGGTGCGGCCGGAAAAAGACCTTGAAAGAACGGGACATTCGACGACTGACGAGAATCGTTAAACGAGATAGACGTGCAACACTTCTTCAAATTGCCGCGGATTTCAATGCTGGGGCATCAACAAGTGTCAGCGTGCGAACTGTTCAACGAACCATCATTGATATGGGCTTTCGGAACCGAAGGCCCACGCGTG
>QLNU02015003.1:89121232-89136986 GCA_006491805.2 Dysdera silvatica
GACAATATATAATCTCTTTACGAACGTATATATATTGTTGCCAGTTATTTCGCAGAATGGTGTAGTACATTTGTTGTCAATTATTAAGTAAGCACTATTCTGGCCATTTCAACCCCCCCTCCCATTAAGCAAAAATTAACATTGGCTAACATAGGAAAATAAGCACAACAGCAAACCCCCCCCCCCAAAGGTGCTTACGTAATACTTGAAAACTTCCTTAGTCTCAATAAGTTTGTGATTAGTAGGGTAAATGGATTTGAGTTCATCACCACTGTTAGAGTTGATTACCGAAAGAGTGTCAATATATCCAAAATCAGATATTTCGTCAGTGTAATTTCTTTCGTAATAATGCAAGTATAAATTTTCAATACTGTAACTGCAATAATATATATATGTGTGTGTGTGTGTGTGTGTGTGTGTGTGTGTCCGTGCTTGCATATGTGTGTATGTATATGTTGAACATTCTTTTTCTAATTTCAAAATTAGAATTAGCGAACGAAGGTATTCTTTGAAAAACTAAACAAGATAAACATTTGTAAAACTGAAAAACATTTATAACTCGGAAGGTTTCTTATAATGAGTGAGTATGTGATTTCCAAAAACAGATAATTTGATAAGCAAATAACCTTAAAAACACCATTAATTCGCTAGAAGAATTCTATTCTACTTAGCGAGGTAAACATGTCATTGAATTTCAGAAAGCAGAAAAATTTAACTTTAAGGTTTTGAAGCGGTGCAAAATGAGTAGGAAAAAAATGTATTGCTTATACGAAGAGACTGAAAAATGACACAAACCTAACTGGAAAAAGACATTTTCGCTGCAATAAAATTGATAAAGCAGGGACTTTTATAAAATTTAGAAGATTAGGATCTGCGAGATTTTTAAGGCTAGGCTTTTTCTATTAGTCTCATGGCGTTGCAATATTAATGGGATAACGCCGAGCCCAGAAAAACAAGTGCCACTCAGCGTAATTGGACAATGATTTGAGATATAATTTTTCTGTTTCACGCCTCATGCCATGATAAAATGTCATTTTGTTTATACATTTAGCTTCCACCGAAGAAATAAACGAGGATAATCCAACAAATACTTTTCCTAAAGATGAAATTTATTTGGAAAAGAATTTTGATGGCATTACCTATTCCATCCATCCAATAACAGTTGCAAAATACGTTGAATATGTAATGCGTTTTGATGGCATTACATATTCGGTACATATTTTTTCACTATCAAATCTGGAGACGACGATGCATCCGCCGAACATTGCTTTGTTTATGCTTTTGTAAATAAAGGAAAGAGTCTCGACGATTGTAAACTCATGCATAAATACAGCGCTGAGTGTAATTTATTTTTAAACCATTCAGATCAATTTCTGGTAGAATTAACGTTATACTTCCAAAGAGAATTAACGTATAGATCGAACTTGCTGTTTTATAAAATATGATTCATTTAAAAAAAATTTCATTTTAAAGTTAAAAATTTAACTATGTGCTCAATAAATTATTGTATAAAGATCATGATGGTTTTGATAATTATTCGAAAAAGAAGTGGTATTCTATGAAGCAATAAAAAAGTTATCAGGTATAAATCATTTATATTAAATGCAATTTTTCTTTAAAAGAAATTTGTCAAACTGGTTTCAAAGCCACTGTAATTTTTTATTACAACCCTATTTAAGCATTTTGTTTTCCTTTAATGTGTGAAACATGCTACATGTAATTGTCGTTCGCCATTACAATGCATTAATGTAAATAAATGTAATTGTCATCCGTGATTAACGTCACGCAATAGTACAATTGTGATTTGTTACGGAAGTTTTCCATTTAAATATAATAACGATTTTTTTCTCACTTTGCATATTTCTGTGATAAGGAAATAAACCTCTTTCACCTGACTTTGCAACGATTGGGAATTAATTTTGACGCTAGGCCATTTTATCCAAATTATAATTTTTTTATAACCAATCAAAAACTAAAAGGAAAATTATCCATGTCCTAAGGCTGAATTTGACCCGGCAGAAGTTAGCATCAAGCCCCACGGTTTTGTCCCCGGAAATTAATTTTGACACCATGCCCTTTTATTCAACTTATAATACTTTTAAAATCCATTAGAAACTAAAGAGAAAAAAATTGTCCACGCGATATGGCTAAATTTGCCCCAGCAAACGACTGATTTAAATCCCATGATTTTGACCGTGGAAATTAATTTTGAAAACATGCCCTTGATCCAACTTAAAATTTTTTATAACCTCTTAGGAACTAAAGGAAAAAAATTGTAAACGGACTAAAAGCTGGCTATTGTCAAGACAAATCCAGCCTAAGTCCCATGGTTTTGACCGCGGAAATTAATTTTGAAAGCATGACGTTCTATCCAACTTATAATTTTTATAAAATCTTAGAAACTAAAAGAAAAAGAATTATAAACGAACTAAAGCTGAATTTGACCCGGCAATCGTCTGCTTCAAATCCCATGGTTTTGACAGCGGAAATTAATTTTGACACCATGTCGTTTTATCCAACTTATAATTTTTTATAACCAATTAAAACTAAAGGGAAAAAATTGTAAACGGACTAAGGCTGCATTTGACCTGATAATCGTCAGCCTTACATCCCAAGATTTTGACCTTTGAGTTACTGAGTAGACAAATGTGTGCAACTGATTTTGCACTTGTGTTTGTCAAAAAGAGGGAATGCCCTATTTAAGAAGGATGGTGCACATATCAAATAGTAATTAAACTTGCATTATACCATCGAACCAGTGGCATAGAAAAAGGTGATCTCAAGCCATCATGCCCCCAATGGTTATCAAGGCACCTTGTTCCACCCCTTAATGCCGATTCATTGCGCTGTCTGAGCGTTCTGTCTGGGATTATAGCGTAGCCATCGGCAGCCACCGTTCCCAAATCCCCCTCCACAATTCATTCATTCATTCATTTATTAACGCCGATTCACGTTGTATATTTTTTAGAAATAGTTGAGCCACCCTCCCCTTAATTTGTTAATTGATATACCTCTGCATCAATATGGCAGGTTCTGGAATTAGGATGTTATTGGAATGCATAGAACCAATATTCATACAAATTGTTTGATACGCCACAAAAATCGACATTGTTGGGAGATATTTCAAGGCCTATTTGAACACCTTGATATGATGCTCACGTCAATTTCCTTCGATACAATCGACGTCATTAAAACTACCAGATATTAAACATCCATTTCTTTTCCCTGAGAAGATATACTTTCTCCGTAGCACCGTGGTGATAAATGTGGCTAATTCTTCTTTTCACTTAGGATCGTTTTTAGAGAAATTGAAAAGAGCCAATTTCTATAAGAATAAAAAGAATATCGATTTATTATCTTGAAAATTGCTTTTCGAATGAGAAGGTATTTTCTTCTTAATATGATACATTTCTCCAGGCATGTGGCGCCAAATTAATGAGTTGATGACACGCCGAGCAGAAGAAAAATCGCGCGATGTTAATAATCGATGTCGTCGTAAAGAGGAAATGTAAAATTGTATTCGAAACCCATTCCCAGTAGAAGATAACGGGTTTCGAATCAATTGAAACATTAATACTTTTAATGAAAAGAAGTTGGAAATGCACAACTGAAATAATAACTCTTGAATCCAATTCCTGTATTTTTTGAAGTTCCATTCTTTTAATATTTCTATTGAAATTCTCGGAACTGAGAAACCTGAAATAATTGAATGAATTGCTTTAAGTTTCCATAATTGTTTATGTAAAATATTCTCGTTTTATTACTATTGAAAATAGCAAACAGGATTAAGTTTTATAAAAATAAATTCTCAAAATGTTCAAAAGTTTTCAAAATTTTTGTGTGATGGAAAAAATTGGTTAACTTGCGCCATATAAAATATTAATGCAATAAAATATGTGACATTTTTTTCTGTCGTGTTATGTAATTTGCTACCCTGACTCGTTACGTCTATTAAAATATACAGATGTAACTGTAATTAATAATCTTCCTAAACTATACACTCATTTAATATAAAAACAGCAATCAATTATTTGTAATTAATGGGAAAATACAAATTAACCATAGAACAAAATTATAAAAATACATTTGCATATTTTCAACCATTTTTATATATGTTGAAAAAAGATATAAATATATTTCTCGCATTTTAAGTAAATTAAAACACATGCAAATATTAATGGATGAAGAGATTTATGGAGTCAAATTACAACTGACCATTATGTTATAAAAAAGCTTATATAATAATGATTATCATTTAAGTGTTCTTATGTTTGAGTGAAATTAATAAAATACGAAGCACCAAGGGGTAATCATGAGCGGAAAACAAAATATGATCATTGCAAGTTTCGTCCTTTATTCGTATATAGGCGATCAAAGATCAAAACATACATTGATAATATTTCAGCAGAACACCATAAATGGAAATTCATGAATTCAAATTGTATTTGAGAAATTCTAAGGAAAAGTACACTGAAGAATATATTTGGTAAATAATTTTACCGCTGTTGATGCTTCCGTTTTCGTCAGTGCAAAAAAAGAAGGAAATGCAAAATGAGAAGGCCGCGTTACTGGAGACACAATATATTGAAGGATAGGGATGGCGGAAGAAGCGAGCAAACCACGATTGAAACCGAAGCATAACGGAGAGCAGAAAACAGCATAACTTCACATTCAGTCGAGAAAAGAAATAATACATTTGCCATAGGCGTTTTATGCAAAGTTTGGATTTCATGAGATGTCTCGTTGGAAGATTTCCAATAACAATCATCAAAATAAATAAAAACTGCCTGTTGTGAAATGACATTTTCGGAATGACAGCCGTGGATTATCTAAAAGGAAGAAAATATAAAAATGGAATGTGATAGGGAGCACGTGAGTTTTTTTTTTATATATATATAGGATAAAATTATCAGATCTATTCTAGAATCCAGTACCATGCGTGTAACATTAACTCACCCTGACATACCTAGATAATGTTGAAAAGTGGAAATTAGGCTATAAATTATACTGCAATATTCATATAAATCTCTTCTGCGTGATATATGTCTTGTCGAACACAGTTCTCTCAAAATATGCATTTCCAGAAATTTTTGAAACGAATAGATGATTTCATATAATTATTTGGAAGATTTTTTTTACATTAGGTATACTTATTTTAAAAAGGTAAATAATATGCTTATTTGGTCACCAATCGTCAAAAAATTTTACGAAGGTCCAGGCCCAAGTAGCAGATACTTTTCTGCCAGTCTGCGAAACTGATTTGGTATTTAAAAATAATTTGCAGCATAATTTAATTTTTTTTTAAGTTTGCATAAAATACAAAGGCACCTTATTGGTCATTTTGTCAAAAAGTTTAGTTTTTCATAAACGTGGAAATTTGAAAAAATATAATAAATATTAAAACTAAAATATTTAATATTGTATTTTAATTTTTTTTAATTTCATATTATTTTAAGAAAATAATCATATATTGTTTTTCGTAAAATTAAACATTTCAAAATAGCCAAGACTAAACTTTCACCACAGTTGAATAATAAAACTGTAGCTTTTATTACTGCAACACTTAATTTTTATTGAAAAAAAAATGACAAATAAGATTTTACTTTCTTAATTAAACGTTGAATGCCATTAAAATTATTACACTTTTCCCAAAAAAATAAATAAATGTGCTTTATTCAAATTGTTTTTAATTAAAATGTAACTTAGAGTAGTTTATTTTTTTTAAATATGTATTATGACAGAAATTTTCAAGAAACGGGTCCCTGAAAAGATGAAAGGATAGGATGCGTTTATTTTCACACTTTATTTGAAGTGGCTTAGAAAGAAATTAAAATCCCCCCCCCCACCTTACGATTTAAAAACTTTCCTATAATCATGTGTCATTCCCCCAGTATAAGCCATTACTTTTAGACACCTTTAGCCCGGACACCCTGTATTCCTACTGACTAGATGGGTGCGGACGTACTGACCAAGGCATTAACCTCAAATAAACATCCGATTTGTTTGGAATCACTGAGTATCGGGGATATTAATTTTTACTTCGGGTGAACACGTATACAGTGTGGGGGTGTTGGATTATTAAATATATATCTATGTTACACTGGCTCGATATCACCCTTTGTTATAATGGAACAATCCGTCTTACATGCGCCACCTATGTTCGACTGCGCAGGCGCTGAAGGATATCTTCTTTCAATGTAATTCTGTGCGAGTTCTCGTGATATATGTATTCTTTTGGCTTTCGATTCCTTTTAACTTTTTGGCTTACTTTGTTCGTTCTCATTAAAGTTTTCTAACCCTATGTGTACCTGCTATCACTTAACTCTACAGGTTATGGGCTACAGCCAGCTAGCAGTGAGTATTTCGAATTTAATAGGATAGAAAACTGTGATCACAAAAGGGCGAAGTATGGAATTACGCGAATAGAAATACTGAGTAGAGGTAACTACGAGACCTGGCGAATTCAGATGAAGGCTTTGCTAATTAAGAACAACTTATGGAAATTTGTATCAGAAAGTGAAGTGAAGTCTGAAGTTTTACAAAAGGATGAAAAGTCTATCGAGGCGTTCGAAAAATGGATCGATATGGATGAAAAAGCAAAATCAGAGATCATCTTATACATATCACCCTCCGAATTGAAGCAAGTAAAGGACTGTGAAACCTCGAGAGACGTGTGGAAAAAGCTGGAAGAGATTTACCCGTCGAAAGGCCCTGCCGAGAAAGCTTCTTTGCTGAAATCGTTAATTCAACACAAGATGGCGGACAATAAGAATGTGACGTACGCCAACATTTACGCACATTTTTCAAAATTGTTGATAAACTGTTGGAGCTGGAAATAAAGATTGATGAAGATTTTATGGCTGTAATGCTATTGTAGATCCTGAGTCCCATTTCGAGAACTTTCGCTGTGCCATCGAGTCGAGAGAAGAATTCTCAAAGCTGGATGTGCTTCGGATACAAATTGTGGAGGAAAGCGATGTCCCCCGCCATAACCGAGGATGCCGTAACAGTTCACGTGATCACGGAGCGTTCACTGCCAGCCATGTTCGACGTAAGCCCCTGTGGAATAATAAAACTGGAAAATCAAATGGAAAAGCAAATGGTTACCCTGGAAATTACGAAAATTCATTAATTCCATGTTTTAAATGCAAAAAACATGGACATCAGGCTTCTCAGTGTGATAATCAAAGACTTGAAAACGATCGACGTAAAGAAGAAAGTGTTGGATTCCTAATGAATGAGTTGTCCTCAAAAGACGAAGTTTTCCTTACAGCTGAAAAGGAAATTAAAGACTCGTGGTGCCTTGATAGTGGATGTACCCGACATCTGGGTAATAATGAATCCAAATTCGCGACCATCCACGACACTGAGATTAAAACTGTGAACTTAGCCAACAATGGCACAACAACAATGAAAGGTTCCGAGAAATCTGCTAGCGACACAAAAGTGAATGCAAAACCCCAAAGCGTTGACGTTCATGATGCGTTACTTGTGCCGGAACTGCGAACTAATTTGCTATCTGTTTCAAAAATATGTAACAGAGGATTTACTGTTACTTACGTTTAAAAGAAATATCGCAGAAATAAAAAATACGAAGACCAAGATCGAAGTAATTGCCGAAAGAAAAGATAATTTGTATCATCTTCTCAATACTGAATCCATTAATCATAGCGCGAAGCATACGAGTGAGTCCCTGGATAGTTCTAAGAATAAAAGAGCTGATCTGAAGAAATGGCATTTTAGAATGGGCCATCTCAACGTGGTAAGTCTCCAAATCCACTACGTGGTACGTCTCCAACGTGGTACGTCTATCAACGTGGTACGTCTCCAATCCACTACGTCTTGATAGACTTAGTGGATTCAGAGAACAAGGGAATCATATGGAGACTAAACGTGGAACAGTATCCAGGTGAGTTTAATTGTGAAGTCTGTGATATTAGTAAATTAACACACGCACCTTTTCCAAAGAAATCGAAACGTTCTTCCCGATTATTGGAATTAATTCAGAGTGCCATCAATTGGTGGATCAATTTATTTTATAATATTTATTGATGATTTCTCCCAATTTTGTGCAGAAAAGTTTTTAAAGAATAAAAGTGAAGCCTTGAATGCTTTTAAAGAGATAAAAGCTTTGTGGGAAAATCAGAAATCCACCAAAATTAAAGTTACCATGAGTGATTACGGGGGTGAATTCATTAACAAGGAATTTGATGATTTTCTAAAGGTCAATGGAATAGAAATAAATGTTACCGTCCCATACTGCCCTGAGCAAAACGATATAGCAGAGAGAAAGCGTCGCTCTTTGACAGAGATGGGTATCTGCTATCCCAATCAAAGTTACTCCTAAAGTTATGGGCTGAATCCATAAACACTGCTAATTTTGTACAAAACAGGTGTCCAACTACACTGGTGTCAACTATTGGTGACACATTTACAACAGTGGCGCGCCAAAGGTGCGTTCGTCTTATTGGGGCCTTAGCGGCAAAATTTGGAATTAAAATTCACTAATTTGACATTACGACTGGCTACCTAAATGGAATGTCCTGATTATTTTGAAGAAATTATCGATAAGGTAATATGTAACGAAAACCCCGGCAGTGACACCCATATTATGGCATTAAAAATAAAAGTCCCTAAAAGAAAAGAAAATCTCCTGTTGAAAAAATCGCCCTATGGACTTAAACAGGCTGGGCGATGTTGAAATACAAAACTGGATGAAATTTTAAAAGACTTCGGAACAAGACCGACCAAAGCTGATACATGCATGTATTACGTTAGGCATGGAGATCTATTAACTGTCGTATTAATATATGTTGACGATATTTTATTTATGCCCCAAGATTCAAACAACATAAAAAGGTTTGAAAACCACCTCAGTAAGAAGTTAGAGGTTAAGTATGATGGTTTGGCAAAATTTTGATTAGGGATAAATTTTCGCCAAGAAAATTTGATGGTAGCCATGTACCAAGAGAGCTACATTCGGGAGTTACTGAAACGCTTCGACATGGAAGAAGCCAAACCCGTAGTTAGTTCTCTGAATATCAGTGTTCGATTACGAAGAGCCGATACATGTGAAGAAGCGGCGTTCCCGTATCGTGAACTCGTCGGAGGACTAATGTATTTGGCAACATCTACGAGGCCCGACATCTTGAATGCAGTGAGCCAATTAAGTCACTATCTAAATTACTTCGATAATTCTCACTGGATAGCAGCGAAAAGGGTGATACGATATTTAAAGAAAACTCCCAATGTTAAACTAATTTTTCAAGTGCAGTGATGCGCCTCTGTTTGTGGTTACTGATTCCGATTGGGACAATTGTCTTGAAGACAGAAAATCGTATACGGAGTACTGCTTTATTTTAAGCGAAAGTCCCATAAGTTGGGATAGTCACAAACAATGAACAGTTGCATTATCTTTTACTGAAGCAGAGTATATGGCGCTCTCCGATGGCACGAAAGAGGCTATTTACCTGTCAAAACTAATTGACGAATTGTGTGGTTCAATTCCTGAAAGTTTAAATATATTTGTTGACAATACTGGTGCCATGAAATTGGCCAAAAATCATTGTATATCATAAAAGAACCAAACACATTGATGTCCGACACCACTTCGTCAAAGAAGCTCTGAAAATGGGACACATTGTGCTTGATATATTTCTACTGACCAGATGGGTGCGGACGTACTGCCCAAAGCATTATCCTCACATAAACATCGGATTTGTTTGGAATCACTGGGTATCAAGGATATTGATTTCTATTTCGGGTGAACACGTATACAATGTGGTGGGGATGGGGGTGTTGGATTATTAAATACATCTGTGTTACACTGTCTCAATATCATCCTTTGTTATAATGGAACAATCCGTCTTACATGCGCCTCCTATGTTCGACTGCGCGGGCGCTGGAGAATATCTTCTTTTAATGTAATTCTGCTCGAGCTATCATGATGTATGTATTCTTTTGGTTTTCGATTCCTTTTAATTTTTTGGCTTGCTTTGTTCGTTCTCAGTAAAGTTTCTTGTTTCATTAAAGTAATCTTGTGCGTACCTGCTATCACTTAACTCTAGAAATATATCGTGGTTTATTGATCAGCCACTGGTCTCACCTCAAAGGGCTCGTCATGCATTCTTGACATATTAAAACCCCCCTGAACGGACATCCCTTTTTTAGCGGAAATCTGCTATGTCCGGTAAGCGTCCGTTAATGGGAGGTTTTACTGTACATAAAATTACGAATGAAAATTAAATATTCCCTACAGATAAAAAGGTTTTTATTACAAATCTTGGAAAATCCAATAGATGAGTGGTTCTCAACCTTCTTCAAGCCGCGACCATGTGTTACTTTACTTCCATGTGTTTCCTTTTGCACACATACATTACACAGTCGCGGTTGCATAACGTCTAAAGCGCTGTAAATTTGAAAAATTAATTTTGTTATTAATTGAAGTAAATGTAAGAAATAAAAAATAACATATGGATGACGTTCTCATCCGTTTCTGACGAACGATTAATGAAGAATGGGTATTTAGCTTTACAGATACGCAAAATCATTCCTTGAACGAATGAATCAATGATTTTGCCCAACTATCATTAATGAGAAGATTCGTTCAACGGTTCGGTCATTGAATAAGTTGGTACGCCAATCACTGACGTACGCAAGGTGGGTAGGGTATTGATGGGGATTGTTACCCTCCCATTGCGATAAAATTTTGTATATTTACATATGAATATTTGGAGTTCTAGTTCTGTAATCCCCCTTTATGAACTTTCTGCGTAGGCGTACGACACCGATATTTACTTTATTTTTATTATTGTATATTATTTATTGTATCGTAAATGATATTATATATTTATTATATCATAAATGGAGTTTTTTGTTAAATTTTATGTTATTTCTTTATTGTTCAGTTAATATAAAATATCGGGTAAGACATTGTACTCGGACTTGAGCCTTAAAGCAGTGTGTGCTAAAAAAAATTTTGAACTTAGCTTCGTTCTTAAAAAAAATGTATAATAATAATAATAATAACACAGTCGAATCCTGCTATAGGGAACCTCAAGGGACTGAACTTTTGGTTCGCTATATCCAGGGGTTTATTATATCCGATAACTTTATATATCATCATCATCATCATATTCAACCATTATCTATCCACTGCTGGATGAAGGTCTCTCCAAATGCTTTCCACACAAGTCTATCCTGGGCCATTCGTTTCCACGTCACCCCAACCTGTTTTCTTATTTCATCCACCCATCTAGTTTGAGGACGTTTTCTAGGTCTTCGGTGGTCTCTTGGAATCCAGTTCAGAATTTCTGTTGTCCATCGTTGATCAGTTCTTCTTGCAATATGCCCAGCCCATCGCCATTTCAGCCCTTTTACTTTAACAATGATGTCCTCTACTCTAGTTTGCTCTCTCACCCAAGTGTTTCTTTTTCGATCTCTCCTAGTTATTCCAAGCATGCACCTCTCCATGCTCCTTTGCGTTGTCTGTAACTTTCGTATTGCTCCAACTGTTAGACTCCATGTCTCTGATCCATAAGAGAGGACTGGCAATACACACTGGTTGAAGACCTTTCTTTTTAGACACAAAGGCAATTTCCCCTTCAGGATAAAACTGTTTCTTCCAAATGCACTCCAGCCAAGTTTAATACGTCTGTTGAGTTCTTTCATAATGTTGCCATCCATTGAAATCAGCTGGCCAAGGTAAATATATGAATCAGCAATTTCTAGCTCAATGTTGTCAACTTGTATTTTTGTTTCCTCTACGAAATTATTGAACATGATCTTAGTTTTTTGTAGGTTCATCTTGAGTCCAACTTCTTTACTTCTAGTTGAGAGCTCCTGTACCATGTCTTGGAGTTCTGATGGGTTCGTTGAAAAAATAACAATGTCATCAGCAAACCGCAAATGATTTAAATATTCACCATTTATTTTTATTCCCTTGTTATTCCAATTTATCTGCTGAAAAATCATCTGTAAAGCTGAAGTAAAAAGTTTTGGAGAAATGGTATCTCCCTGCCTCACACCTTTACCAATTTTGATAGCTTCGGTATCTTTATGTAACCGAAATTTTGCACTTGCATTTTTATACACACGTTTCACCATGTCAATGTACACATCCTCGATGTCTGCTGATCTTAAAGAGTTGATGACTGCTGATGTTTTAATAGAGTCAAAGGCCTTCTCATAGTCAATAAATGCCACACACAATGGAAGTTCATATTCATGTGTTCTTTCAATTAATTCTCTTAATACTTGAATATGGTCCACTGTACTGAATCCACTTCGAAATCCAGCTTGTTCTCTTGGTTGAGCTGCATCTAATTTTTTCTGCAGGCGATGTGTTAGCACTTTTGTGAAGATTTTATAAATAGCAGGTAACAAGCTAATTGGTCGGTAATTTTTCAAATCCTCTTTATCACCTTTTTTATGCAAAAGAATTACTGTTGCAGAATCCCATTGGTTTGGTATGTTACCGCTGTTAAGACATTTGGTAAAGAATTTTGCAAGTATGTCTTCTACATATTCTCCAGCTTCTTTTAGGATATCTAATGTAATACCATCATCACCAGGGGCTCTTCCTTTCTTCATATTTTTTATTGCAAATGAAACTTCTTCTTTTAAGATTTTAGGAGCTGTTCCTTCGACTATTTCAGTGTCTTCGTTTAATCCACTGTTACTTTCATATAGTTTTTTGTAGAATTCTTCAACTCTTCTAAGTATTTCTTCCCTATTTCTTGTTACGGTGCCATCCTCTCCTTTTAATGCAATGATGTGTTTCTTCCCAACAGATAAACTTCCTTTAACAACCCTAAGGCTCTTGTTATTTTCAATGGCTTTCCTTACTAGCTCACAGTTGAATTTTCTTATGTCTTCTTTCATGCTTTTGCGCAGAGTTTTACAAAGTTCTATGTACTCAATCCTGGAACTGGTATTTCGATTGTCCACCTTCATATCTCTTCGCCTTTTCATGAGCTGTTTCGTCTTCTCAGATAATTTGCTATTGTGCTTTTTACAGGTTACACCACCAATTTCCCCAGCAGTTTCAACTATTGTCTTAACAATGTTTTCATTTGCTTCTGAGATATCACTTTCATCAATAAGTCCTTCCAGTGCAGAAAAGCGATTTTTTAATTCCAACTTGAATGCCTCGGTATTTACTTTCAGTTTCATTAGATCCACCCTCTTACTTACTTGTTTCCTAATGAGCTTCTGTCGTTCTAATTTAGTATTTAAGTGCACTTTACATCTCACCATTCGATGATCACTTCCAGTATTAAATCTGTTCAGTACACTGCAATCTTCAATAATTGATTTCTTGTTTGCCAGGATATAGTCAATTTCACTAGTTCCCCCATTTGGGTGTTTCCATGTCCATTTTCTTTGCGGTTTCTTCTTAAAAAATGAATTCATGATGCTAAGGTTTTCAGCTTCTGCAAATTCGATGAGTTGATCGCCACGTTCATTCCTTTCCCCATATCCGTATTTACCAACCGATGTCTCTCCTTGTTCCTGTTGTCCAATTCTTGCATTGAAATCCCCCATGATGAGCTTGATATGTTGTTTCCCTTTGGTGTGTAACTCTTTGATTTCTTCATAAAATTCTTCAACCTCTTCGTCGGTATGGCTTGATGTTGGTGCATATACCTGTACTATTTGAAGTTGGTATCGCTGGGTTAGTTGAACAACAAGCCTCGCTGCTCGATCTGATGTACTTTCAACTTCCAGAAGACAGTCTTTAATTCTTTTGTTGATTAAGAAGCCAACACCACTTGTTCTTCCAGTTTCCGTTCCTCTATAATAAAACAAATGTCCGCTTTTAAGTTCCACCAATTCTTCACCTTTTCTTCTGACTTCACTGAGTCCTATAATGTCCCAATTGATCTTTTCAAGTTCCTCTTCCAATTCCTGAAGTTTTGCTTCAGAAGCAAGGGATCGTCCATTATACGTAGCCAAGGTCAATAACAAACGGCAGCCTGGGCCATTCCAGTGATTCTTAGCACCCCCTGCTTTCATGCCACACTGACCGCTGCCTTGATCAGGAGCACTCCAGCACCTGGAGACTAGGGGCCATGGTTTCTGGTGTGTCAACATAATGGAGGAATTAGCCATAATTTCACCACGCTGGCTAAACGGGTTGGTGAATTAGCCCTCCCCTTCCGCCTTTCTATCCGTGTAGCAAATATTAATTTGCCACATAAATAGAAAGCTCAGCCTGCACCACTTGAAGGCGGGGTAGGACACTAGGTTACTGGCCTGGCCGGTTCCACACATCGTCACATACGTTCAGCGTGTGGGTCTCCTTCCAGTTAGATACCAGCAACCCTTTTGCAGGCCATATATATATATATATATATTCTTATTCATTATATGGATTATTCTTCGGAAGGTGGCTAAACACTGTTAGTTGCATCTAAGCGGGAATCTGAAGAAAATGTGAGGGGCAGAGACAGGGGAAAGGTAGAGGTCAAGCTCTCCATTAGTTATCAAAACACATCATTTTCTCATAGTCCGCATCACAAAATCTTCTTTAAAGGCGCTTGAGCCGCCCCCCTTGCCACTTGAGCCTTTCATGAGTTTTGAAATGCTACACCGGGGGGAGGGTGTTAATGGAAAAAACCGCAGGTGCAAACGAATAAGTTGACGAGAGAATGGAAACCTACAAATAATAACAATTAATATATGTTATATGTTACATCTTTTAACCGTAACCGCGGTCTACATTTCTTTGGTTATTGTCCATCGCTTTTGGGAGGGCCAGGCCCCCAAATATTTTTTGGGACCCCATGGAATTGTCGTTTCTGTTCACCCTACACACCAAATTTCATCAACTTGCGCTAAGTTTTTGTTCCAAGCCACGCTTTGTTTTACGTGGCGAGTTGTTGATGGATGGAATCAGTACCTCCATCAAGACAATGTACGTATCACTCCAGTGGTGCCCATATCAGGCGCGGATTTAGGGGGAGAAGGGGGCCATCTCCCCCATCGAATGAAAACTTAACATTGAATAGATAATAAATAGGTAAAGGTCCAATGAGGTATCATTTCCAAAAATCAAGTTATTAATCTCCCCACTTCAATGACCTCTCAATCCGCCCTGGATCAATCCTCAATCCTAGTGGAGGCTGAGGAAAATTATTACCTCCTTCAAGGCTATCAAAAATTTAGTAGATGTACAAGATGTTAAAATAATACAAAAATAATTGCTAATTAGTAGTGAACCAAAAAGTACCTTACTTGTTAGGGGCCGTTCAAGTATTACGTAGGCACATTTCTGGCCATTTTATACTCCCCCTTCCCCGTGTAAGAAAAAATAAGCAAATGCCTGACCCCTCTCATGCTTACGTAAGATTTCGGTTCTCTAATTGGTTGGTACAAGTTTTTGAAATAATACTATGTGTATGATGCAAATTATAATACTTATTTACATTTTTATTGTAATATTGAGCATTTATTTATAAGTTCGCTATAATATTAAACGCTTATTTATAAATAGAGAGTAATCACAACAAATTATCGCATTTAAAAAAAGTTTTAACACGCTGTTAATTGCTATTTTGGTGACATTATAAAGTATTTTGTTACATTTTTATTGTTAATATTTCTTACGTTGTAAGCAACTAGTGTAATATATAAGAAATGGATTTAATAAAATACATTTATTAAAAATAATACATTTATGATAATTTAAAAAAGTTAGAGGGCCACGGGAAGCATGGGGGGGGCTCCGGAGCTTAAAGGTTGAGAGACACTG
>QLNU02015003.1:89148962-89161637 GCA_006491805.2 Dysdera silvatica
TCAAAGTTGTAAATAATGTTTTCGTCGAAAATACTTTTACTGCATAAGGTATATTCAAATTAGTAAAAATAATTACTTTTGTGTGTACCAAGAGGTCACAAGTCTCTAATGTACTAGGCGTAAACACATTCTCCCATTTTATAGACGCCATGTCGGCATATGAGAACAATGGAATTAAAATACTTTTTTTAGACCAAGCGAAATAGGAAGTTAATCCCTTTATCGTCATCTCCTAAATGGAGAACATGCAGAAAAGTTCTGCCACGTGTACGGATTACTTCAATAAACCTATTCTTTTTTACGACATTTTGGGGAGAATTTGAACATGGATAATTATAATTTGTAGATACATATTATATGATTAAACTGTACCCCAAAATACACATATGCCATGCAATGAAATCTTATTGACATGTATTGCTTTTGACATTGTATTTATTGTGTTTACTTGTCTTTATTATTCTGCATGAGCGTCTATCACATGCAGTATTATTATAATCCGAGGCAGTACAGGTAGTATAATTTTGAACCACTACTCAAGTAAATTTTCAAATGTGATTTTTGAACGTTTATGTAAAGTATGTTTGAATTTGCTTATGACGGGAATGTGTTTACTTAAAGCATTGGTTTTCCACATAACGCGAACGCAACTCCATCTCGAGCCTTAAAAACATGACAAAGCTTTTATGTAAATTGGGTAATGCATAATGCAAAAGCAAGAATAAATAAATAAATAAACACTAGCGGTACCCATAATCCATTTGACTGTATTAGGTACTTGAGTAACAGTCTTGCGAAATGCAAGAGAGGCAAAATATCACTCATTTCCTTCTAGTCTTCAGAACAATATGTTTTCCATTGCTTTTAAATAGATCATTTGGTCATTTTTTGTTTTAGAAAATGATAGTTTACGTCTACTTGTCGTTAATCTATGTCATGAAATGCACTAGGTATGGTATACAATATGATATACACAGTGGTAAAATATACTTGGTCATGCAATAAACTACATGGAGTCGTGTACACAGAGATTCATGTACGTAGTATCGAGCTTCGTGAAGGTATAGAGAATGCATATCAAACTACATGAATGCATAAACAAGAAATAAACTTTACAGGCCATTATAATATTTACAAGAATTTACTCTTTAAAGCGATCATGAGATTCTTAAAAAATATCATTGGATTTGAATGACATGTTTATGTTTTCAGCGGCTGAACATTTGAGGTCTCTTAGTTAAATCTAACAATTGTATAGAGATTATTTTCATACATAAACTCGTTTTTATTTTAAGTAAGGAATGGCAATTGAAACACACATTACATTTGTATCGCATAATTTTAAACGTGACAGCCATTACTCAACTGATTTGGTTTGACTACATACTTGACGTAGGCCCTCTCACATCGAATTTTTATACAACAAACTTAATTTTACCTCATAACGTCTTCACACTCAGTCACTGATTCATGACCAGAATTAGTGACCCAAAAAAGCGATACTGAAGACGTCCGGCATGCCCTCAGAGTAAACAAAACATTTCTTATCTTTAAAAATCACCCATATAATCAAAATCAGTAAACGTTCGAGATTACCACCAGTTAATCGAACTCATTTATAAACAAGAAACGATAAGATTTTTTCAAGTTTCGTCCGTTCTCAGGCAGTGTTGGCTTTTCAGTCAGCGAATGATTAAGAAGGGATCGTAAAAACCGTCCACGCAGAAAACGTAGGATCTATTTTTCGAGGATTAAGGATCAATGAGTTTTACACTACTTTTACTCCAAACGTACGATCCTAAATTCAGATCTCTAAAGTTGTCATTAGTCGGGGGAGGCAAAACAAAGTAAAAAGTAAAGAAAAGGGTTAATCCTCCAGCTGTCTAAAGATAGGGTTGATCAACTTACTGAATAACCTATTTTTGACTTTATCACTATAACCGCTAAAGGTTCTCGTCTCAGCCTGTACAGCCAGAGACTAGACTTTTACATTTTCCGTGAATTGACGCAAAACAAAGGATTTTTTTATAAAAGGTCCAGGGAACAGAGTAAAAGTAATGAAAATCTTGAATTTATTACGAAAAACTTTGTGCATATATTTCCGTACGCGTATTTTCCCCACGAGCAAAAATATTAGGGGTTCGAGGAACCCACAACAAAATTATTGAGGGTGCAAAAAGTGTCTCGGACCCACGAAGTGCCATCCGTGCCATTGCACAGTAATGGTTCTTATCCATGTTGTCTTTAGTTTAATAAGAATTAGTAAGCAAAATCAAAATTTGATCAAATTTGATACCTTTAAGAAAAATAACAATAAGATATATTCTGTGAAACAGAGACTTTCATGTGACTGAAAAATCCAAACTAATGTTATAGAGTTGGACGAGGGAATAATTTCAAAATTAAATATCAACGTCCTTTTCTATATATCTATCTTTCTATATATCTGTCTATTTATATTATCTATCTATCTATCTATTATATTATCTACCTATATTATCTATCTATTATATTATCTACCTATATTATCTACCTATATTATCTATCTATTATCTATATTATATTATCTATCTATTATCTATATTATATTATCTATCTATTATCTATATTATATTATATCTATTATCTATATTATATTATCTATCTATTATCTATATTATATTATCTATCTATTGTCTATATTATATTATCTATCTATTATCTATATTATATTCCTATGAGCTATCTATTATCTATATTATATTATCTATATATTAATATATATCTATATTCCTATTATCCATCTATTTGTATATATCTATCCTTTTCTATATACCTGATTTATTGCATTTGTGTATGGGGAAATCTGGATAAGAACAATAAGAAGGTAATTAAATCACTACGGACAAAATTTTAAAAATCATAGAACAAAACACTAGCTTAAATTAGAATTTATTATTTGTAAAATATGGTATATTAAATCGATGAATACTGTGCCCTAAAATTAATGTTTGAAAGGATAATAGAAGAAAAACATTTGAACAATATTGGTTTCCAATATCATGTAAACAACATAAATTTAAAAAGCAGCAACCAAATCAGCCTACTAAAGATTAGAATAGGAATGTACAGAAAGGGAATTGAATACACGGGAATAAATATTCGGAATGAATTACCAAATAAACTTAATTAAAAATATTAGCAATTTCAGATTGTTTAAAAAGAATTTAATTGCATATTTATTAAACAGAATTTATGCTCCAACCGATAAATAAGGCCCTCAGCCGGTTAAATTTCATAATTTGTCTAGAAACTCGTCACGGAAAAATGCACATAGTATTGTCCTTTTCATACTTTGTAAAATTTTCTATTATATTTAAATTGAATTTCAAGACTGGATGCAATATGTGACCATTGTGAAAAATAAACATTATTGTTAACAACTATTAACGCGGCAGATACCTTGAACCCCGTATTTGCCAAGCGTAATTTTAAGATTATTTTCCATTTCTTCATTAATTTATATCAATAAAGTCGGTTCTAAACAGGAAAGGTAAATATAGGAAGTAACATATTATTACCCTTCAGAGGAATGACAAATTGCCACGTAGTAGTCAACAAGGAAAATCCGTTGAGCAAGTTTTTGGTTTTTTTTGTGGCGAATAAGTTTACGTGAAAATTCCGACACCCATATTTATTAGCTCGTAATATAGGTGTTTTGTTTTAGGAGAAAAAGAGACGCCGTCCTCATCCCGGATTCGAACCAGGGTCCTCCTGGTATGAGCTAATAAACGTGGGTGTTGGAATTTTCACACATATATATAGGAAATTAAAAATTTAGGCAATGCAAATCTGACGAAAAGCAAACTCATTTTACAACTAATATAACATCTCTTATTTACTCGGTTCGACAAATAAGATTATCAGCAGTTATGTAAGTCAATGGCTTCTTTCTGTAAAGGAATCACTCTTAAAAATATCATACCGTTATTTTCCTTACTTTGAGGCAACGTAATAACGAAAACGAGAAAAAATGGAAAAAAACGATACAGTGATATCCCTCTTTAAAACTGTAGCCATTGGATCAAGAAAAATTTAGTTATATGAAATATATGGTCGTAGATAAATATGAACCTGATGCTCTCTATATCGGTCTCTATATCTGTCGGTGCTGGGATAAAATGCCGCTACAGACAGATTTCCCTATATTAATTATATTGACAATTAATACTTCCGTTAGATGAAAAACCACTTTATTCTTTACGTACGTATATGGAAAATGAAGCGTTTAATAAGTATTTATGTTCTGGCATGACTTGTTTATATTTTTATGTTCTTAAAAATTTCTCCCTTTCATATGAGTAATTTTATGCTAAACGTAGATAATGTTATAAGTCGGATATTTTAAATTAAAAATTTTAAATTTGGTATCAAAATGGAATATAAATTAACAATGTACTTTTATTTGCCTTATCATAAAGCGTAATTATATTATTTTTACAAAATGCAAAATATGCTTATTTATGCAAACTACTTTGCAATCAGGATATTTCGAAGCAATGTTACACAATGGATATGCATATACGTATAGTGACGGATTAAGCGGCTGGCGGACCTTACGGTCGCCAGGGGGCCCTCGAGCTTGAGAGATTCCCCGTTAAAAAATACCACAACACAAAAAGCGAAAGATGCAATACTTAATATTATTCACGTATTTTACGTATATAAGTACAAAACGTTCTTTTTTTAAATTAAAGTTAATTAAAAATCATATTAGTTCAAACATGCTCTGGCGCACCTACATTGGGGGCCCGCGCACCCCTTGGGCTAACAAAGCGAAAAATTATTACGCCAGAATTTTTTTTAAAGTAGTAAAATTGAAAGTAGTGACGATCTCAGCGACATTTCCCTGAACTCTGTGATATTGACGAGACTGCTGTTGAGGTAAGCAACCACAGTGGCTATGGCTGTCTTCAAATGCTTTCCAGGAGGTAAAGGTAGATCAAAACAGTTAAATTGGAAATTCTGAGTGCAGATATTTCTAATTATGTCAAGAAATCTAACCTCAACCATGAAGCTAGTATAACGGTGTTAAAATGTCTTTGGGAATCATATGCAAATTGCATGTGTGCATATGAAATCGCATATTTTAGCTGTTTTTAGTGTTTTTGAATATAAATGCACAAAAACCATGAATTTCCAGAATAAATGCATATTTTAAGGGTTTTAGTAATTTTAAGAATTTTATTATTCTCTCATCTGAAAAATTTCACCACAATACTAAAGTTAAACTTTCCTCTTACTTCTTATCTGAGTGGAAAGGCAATGGAATTTGTAAATGTACACTAGGGTGGCATGGAAACCGACCAAAAAATGTTTTTTCGATTTTGGATTTCTGATAGCGGCCAAAAGTTGCAAAAAAAATCGAACACTACGCAGTTGATTGATTGACATTGTTGTTTGATTTAATCTGCGTAGTGTTCGATTTATATAAAATAATTAGTAATATATGTAGTGAAAAAAAGGAGGAGGAATAATAAAAACGTATAAAATTGATAAATAAATAATCAGAAATGTGGATAAATAAATAGCCAGAAGTGCTATTGAATAATAGTTCGAAGTGTACAAAGAGAGTGGAACTTTTCCTAATGTAGATATTATTTCGAAAATATTTTTAACAATGCCAATATCAAATGCAACAGGTGAAAGATTTTTTCAGTTTTAAAACGCGTTAAAAACTATTTAAAAAGGATGATAGGAGAAGATAGATTGAACAACATGGTCATATTATACCTAGAACAAAAAACTTTGGACGAAATAGATACTGACAAAATAGATACTGACAAAATAATTGATGGATCTGCCAAAGAGAAATTAAGACACAAATTTATACACAAAACATTTTCAAGCACTGAGGTAATTTACTATTAAATATTTTGAATAAATATCTGATTTTTCTTGAAACGTTGAGTTTATTATTAGTTACATATTGCCGGTTTAAGGAACTCACTAAAAATTTACTACTGAAATCTTCCCGAAAAAGTCCTCAGATCCTTGCACAATTTTTGTTTGTTTCGGGGCTTGTGTCTCAGTGCTTCGAAATTTTTACCGCCGGGGCCCCCCCCTCAATGCTTAATCCGCCTCTGTATACGTAATGAAATGTTATATAATACAGTATATGCTCATGGTGTTCAAATTTGTGTTTTGCCATCCTATTATCATCATAAGGTAAATAAATCATCATCCTCTCTGTAATCTTCAAAGTCGAAACGTCAGAGTAGGCTTAAAATTATATTTTTATTTTATATTTAGTTATACTTCATATTCATCAATGAGTCGTGAAATTCTACGTAGAAAGTCTTTATAATTATTGCTGAATAAATGTTTAGCTTTTTCCTGAAGGGAGGTAGCGTAGCTCTTGTAACTATATCATCTTTATCTTCAATCAATGCAGATTAGTATTTAATCATCTTTGATGATTATTATCGAGACCATCGAGATGATGACCATCAAGATGAAAAAGAAATCATTTCTATACCCTTTTATCTAATTATGGATTTCTCACGAAGCGCTAGTGAACTCCACTGTATATCGATTATACTAAACTAGGGAATAATACTTAACATCTCAAAGCATGTGTCCTCGCAATCTGTATCATTAAAATTACATAAATGCCAAGAGTACTGGTGCATTCAACTAGCTATCTGTATTAGGCCTCGCATTAATTTCAGGTACGAAGCGATAACGTATTTCTGTATAATTAATGATGCTGGTAAACCCTAGCTGGTCAACAGCAACTGTTGCATAGTTTCACAATGAGGCTGTACGTAGGCCAGATGTTGTATGGCCGACATAGAACATGCTGTCTGTCAAATTAGTCGAGTATACGGAATAAGGTACTCTTAAAGCAGAGCAGGGCTCATGTTGTGTAACTCAGTATTGTATTAATTGTCAAAAGCATGAAATTAATATATATGTACAAGATGCCCCGTAATATAAATACAATATAAATACAGGCAGACGCTATTACAACTAGATGAAATAAAACATTAATTTCCATAGCTTCGAAATATGCAGGATGAAAACCCTTTATAACGAACAACAGTCTAGTAGCAAATTCGTTCCTTAATTTACGTAGATGGAGCCTAAAAATAGATTTCCCCATTTTCACAAAAACAAAACGTGCAGTTTTTATTTCTGAAGCTATGGCATCTGATATTCCAACTTCTGAACAGAGCCGCAGCAAGGCTGGGGCTATAAAAACTAAGCGCCCCCTGGAAATATAGTTAGCTTCCCCCCAACTCTAGAGAGTATTTTTTTCTAAAAACTCCAATATTGTGGAATTTTATTTTAAATTTGTTTTGTACGAAATTGTACAAGACAATGGAAATTGTTCTTTTACGTTAGAAATGTATTCAAATTGGCTTTCTACGGTAGATCTATTTTATATAATGTTTCTTTACATGCGTTAGAATCTTCATATATTTTATTACAAGGATAGGAGAAATTATGCGTACTAAAATGCATTTCTTAATGCGAAGTTTACGTTAAGAAATTTATTAATGTTAAATATAAATATGCTATATATATATATACTAGAAATATTAAATATATTATTAAAACACATAAAATATTTACGAATTTTAGAAGCCCTTTGTAGTTTTCTGAGCCCCCCCCCCATCATGTATCTTTCAGAATCCCCTGTAAAAAGGGTGTAGCTACAGGACTCCTTCTAAAACTGTAGCATCTGATATTCCTACTTCTGAAGATATGTGTCATCTACTGTTGCTACTTTTAAAGGTATTGCCACTAAGATACCAACTATAAATAATTCCAAAATCGGACAATGAGAGCAATGAAGAATTACCGGTCGATCCATTATTAATTGACGTAAGGATATTAAATTGTGGCGAGAATATGTAAAATTATTATATTTAAATATATGATATACATAAATTATAATATTATATAATATTATATTTTCCTTTTTCTGTCAGATTTTTTTTATCGTTAATGATAACCCGGTTTTAACAAGAATCCCTTCATTCTCATTGTACACAGATTTGACTGCATTAATTCATAAATTTAAAGTCGTCGTGCACCCTTAGGTGGATTTCAAACCCAGTCTTCCTTGAGGTAGCGCGAGTCGTTGAATATCAGTTTCAAGGTGCGAAGCGAACCTTTTCCCTCACAGCAATATCAATATTCTCAAAATCTAGGTAATATTTTAGACAGACAGACAGATAGATAGATAGATAGATAGATAGATAGATAGATAGATAGATAGATAGATAGATAGATAGATAGATAGATAGATAGATAGATAGATAGATAGATAGATAGATAGATAGATAGATAGATAGATAGATAGATAGATAGATAGATAGATAGAGAGAGAGAGAGAGAGGGAGGGATGGAGGGAGGGACGGACAGGCAGGCAGCCAGCCAGCCAGACAGACAGGCTAAAATCAGAAAGTTATGGTCAATTGCAATTTTGATCTATGTTAAAGTTAATTCAAAATTATTGTTCGCCCCATGCAACTGTCGCCAACTGCCATTAGGTGTTCTATATAAGGTCTTTCATATTTTTAAAATACTCTGAGGGCCATGAAGTTATGTCTTTGGATATCGTTGAAGTCACAGTTTCGTCTCATACATACCTCAACGTTTATACTTGCATATGTACACAGTAGAATCTACCTAAAGTGACCACTTTTGAAATCGGACTGCAATGGTCGCCATAGATAGGTGGTCATTATATACGACAGAATTTAATACAGGCATAACTAACTCCCTATCACTTCTATTTTATAAACAGTGGTCATTTTATTCGGATGGTCATTTTACCAGGTTCCACTGTATATACTAATCTCACATTGGTTATACTGGGAGTTACACCATCTTATGCGTCAAAGCAAAAAAAATATCGCATTTTGATTGGCTTCCTTTCGACCACGTTACCACCAGACCGGAAGTTAATGAAATTACATACATTTCATGAGTAAAACAGAATCAGATTTGGGCGTTTAATTTGTGATAATGACTTAAATTTTAAAAAACTATACCACTTCTGCTTTCAGTAGCTCATTTATGTACTTAGTAACTGTTCCTGTTTCTGAACTATCATGTCCAAACTCACTCAGTGTGTTTCTGTAGAAGGAATAAACCTTAAAACGACGACATGTGTTTTAAAATGGCAGATTTTTTTTATTTGAGCGTAATTAACCCAACGTGAAATTGCGTATTCAACTGCCTAGGTACTCTGTTTAGACATACTTACAAAACAGTCTTTCTGCTTGTTAAAACTATTCATTAACAGACAGAGTAGAACAAATTATCAAATATCTTCTCCTTCTTTCTTCTCTTTTCATTTATAACCATCACCATAATTCTATCATTTTATAAAACACTTTCGAATGTTTTTAATATAGTTTATATCAAAATTTACCACTTTTTATGTGAGCATCCGTCTTATTAATTTCTATGTGCCAATAAAGACACGTTTCCTTTTTTCATGTTTTATTTTTCCTTATAAACAGGCATTTTCTTTTAATTAACCAGAAATATAAGATAGCTTTTATTGATTTTATTGTTAACTTAAACGAAATAAAATTAAAAATCATTAAATGGTCAGATTTAAAAATAATATTACAACGGACTTAACCGGAACATAGATTTAGCTTTTAGTGGTCTGAGAGTAAAGAGAGAGTGTGGGTTGGAATCCAACCAAGAACTTTTGGCTTGTTAACCCATTACCCAGATCGCTAACGGCCTTCATACCCGGTGGTTCTTCCACGCTTTCTTTCACCAACCTTGTTAAATGAATAGTGGCAATCATATACGCAACGAACGCTAATTTTCGCTTAAACTCCAAACATAACTTCTAATTAAGGGAAAAAATTTGTTCTAATTACCTATCACAGCGTTTTCGGATATAAAACTGAAGTAAAAATATCTATAGAAATAAGATATAGGGTACCAGGAAAGAAATCAACATACAAATAGGTTGAACATTGGTAAAATAGCAAATGAAAAGTTCACCCTAAGCTTTCGGAAGCGTTAGCAGCAGGCTTGATTATTGCTGATGAAGGACTGCTGCTGATGCGTCCGAAAGCTTGAGTGATCTTTTTCATTGCTATTTTACCAGTGTTTAAAATATTTGTATATATACATATCTAGTATTAAAATTTTACCTGTTAAATTATTCAAAAGCCAAAAGGAGTGACTACATTAACTGCCAAAAAAAAAGGTGACGAAGGGATATTTTAATTTTCCAACCAAAATCAGATTGAGTTGAATAGCGAAATTTAGATGTATAATGGTAGGGTTTAATTTAGGAATATAAACTGTAATAAAATTTTTTATTTGTGAGTAAATGGGGGAGATGAAAGGTTGTCAGTTTCTTAGGATTTGAGATTCCCTTAAAATATAGAGTGTACAATTATTTTTACACAAAGGAAAAAGGGCAGTATCTTCTGCCAAAGTTTGGATATCGCGAAGTAATGAAATTATGTTCCCTTGCAAATACTATAAATTTATTTTGAACTCGTCTGATTTTTCTAGTGATTACTGAAGTACCTTAAAAAACGTTTCAAGGTAATGCAGGATCTCGTTAGGTGCTCGAAAGTGGTAGACGTGAAAATTTTCCATAGCGATGCTTGTAAAAGCTCAGCTTTGAAATTTTAACTATAATTCAATGTAAATACACTCATATTTATAACTAGAGTCCGGAAGTTCAGGCAAAACGTCATAAATGTTTTATTTTGCCTATTTTTATCCTTTTTTTAGTAAAATGACCTTTTTGGACATTTTTGCCGTAAGTGCCTCTTTTAGTTTGTATTTTTAATTTGAGCTTATTTACTTTGTATTTCTTAGGTACTTTTAGAATTTCTATACAGCTATTTCTATATAGCAAAATCTCTCTGAACGGACACCTTCAGATACAGGTACCTCATTTTTACGGTCAAATATCCTTCCCACCACCAGACATGCGAACCAAGACTTTGAGTCGAATATGAATATAGGAAAAGTTCTAAGTGGCGATGCCAAAATAGAACTGTCTGTGTCTCCTACCAAGACATGCTGCTTTAGAAATGGAAAAATCTTTTTTCACACTGGATGCACCCACTTGCAAATAATTCTGAGGCCCATATATGCTACTGACCGATAAACGTCAAAATTTCACATTTGAGAATTTAAAGGTTGTTCGAATAAAATCATCTAAAATTGTCTTGTAAGTAAAAACTTTCCATTTAAAATATTAAAAAATATGTATCATTATTTTTGTTTTCAATAACGCCCACTTCTTTTATTCTATTTTTAAAACAGTAGATGGAATAGGTGCAGTAGGTTTCTATAGCCAGTCTTTAGAACTTAAGTTTATTTGTCATTTTTCGTTGATTTAAATTCCTTTTTCCATATTTTTATTGGCTTAAATGCGTTTTTCCATAATTTAAACTGCTTTTTTCAATGCCTATTTTCAACTTTTTAAGTGCCTATTCGCATGCCTATTGTTTTGACATTTTAGCCACTAAACTTTCGGTCTCTATTTATAACAGGTAACACTAAATAACGTCAGCTAAAAATTTTATTGCTAAAAATTTCAGCTGTTAATGCTAAAAAATTGGAAAAATACTTTTGGTAATCGTTTTTGAAAGAGTTTAATATGACTGAAAAACCTAGACGCTGGATTTTCAAATACAATCCTTTCCAAAATTTAGTTTACACTCAATGTTATTTCAGTAAGGGAAGTACATCTTTGCTCTGCAAATTTCGACGTGCTTTATATATGAAAAATCGTTTCACAGAAAATTAAAGAGCTGCAAACAAAATCGTAACAAATAAAATTCTTCCAGGTATCCTATGCAGGAAAATTCAGGATTAAAATTGATGCAAACATCGAAAGTCGAAAACGAAAATTCGTAAAAATCCGACTTACAATAATAATTTTTCTCACATAAACACAAAATTATTAGAAAACGATCGTTGATATTTATGTAAGCAAATTTTTTATCCTAAATATGTCTTTTACGAATTTTTGTTTTCCCACCTTCAAATTTTGCACCATTTTTGACCTTGGATTTTCCTTCATAAGATATCTGAAAGTACTTGATTTATTGCAATTCTGTTCAGTATTCGTAGCTCCTTAATTTTCTGCAAAATGATTTTTTATAAATAAAGAACAACGAGAGTTAAAGAGCAAAATATGTACCTCTCCCATTGAAATAACATTGAGGGTATCTGAAGAGCTACTTATTGAAGAATTTTTGCAGCAAAACCATAGATCCAAAAATAAAATTAATGACTTAAACGTTTAACTTAATTAATCAAAACACTCCCAAAACATAACTTATTTCAAAATAAAAAAATTAGAATAAATCAGTACGCCTCTTAGGAAAAGTAAAAAAAGAGAATCTCACAGCTGTCAGTTCAATAAGGTTCTTTTGTATCATTTCATTTTAGGAAAACAATTAGACATACTGTTGCCAAAAATATACTACAAAAAATATGTAATAATAAAGGAAAGTGAAATTATATAACAAACAAACATACAACAAACACAAGAAAACAACAAACAAACAAAGTGGAATGAAGTTTCATTCACTCTGGCAAAGAATACCACAATTATGGAAATATTTTCTTGTTGAAAAAATATATAATAAATACAAAACAAAATATGCATTATAATAAGCAAAT
>QLNU02015003.1:89187561-89215018 GCA_006491805.2 Dysdera silvatica
GCAGTCTGTTTTCGCCAAGAGGGGAACAAGCTTGACAAAATTTAAGTTTTTTTATGGTCGTCTGGTTTTAAAGTCAAGAATTTTCTATGAGCATTTCCCCAACTCCCCGATTACTCCATATGTCAAACGCAGGAAATAGACAAAATCATATAATAATAAATAAATATAAAAATATCATATAGTGAAATATATATATATATATAGATATAAAAGGGACCGAGAAAAGACATTGAAATAGACAAGGTTGAACTTGACATATCAGACCTGTAGACAGGTTGAAGGAGCAAGTGGGGCACGGCAGAAAGCATATGGGGTACAGCGAACACGGGGACTCATGGGTATAAAATAATTATCAGAAACAATACAGAATTCAGACATTATGTCACTATAATCCCAAATAAATTTGACGCTCCTCTGCATTTTTTTAATTTATTTTTTAGTTTATTGCAACTACAAATACTGTAATATTAGCATATATCAAGGTTTGTATTTTAAATTTTATAGAAGGGGCAATTGGATGGGAGAGGAGAAATTATATACAAACAATTTATGCAAATTACGAATTACATAAAGCACTTTTATACATTATTAATTTTTAATAATTTTCAATATTTTAACATTGTGTTATTACCGTTCTACACACACACACACACACACACACACACACACACACACACATATATGGCCTGCAAAAGGGTTGCTGGTATCTAACTGGAAGGAGACCCACACGCTGAACGTATGTGACGATGTGTGGAACCGGCCAGGCCAGTAACCTAGTGTCCTACCCCGCCTTCAAGTGGTGCAGGCTGAGCTTTCTATTTATGTGGCAAATTAATATTTGCTGCACGGATGGAAAGGCGGAAGGGGAGGGCTAATTCACCAACCCGTCTAGCCAGCGTGGTGAAATGATGGCTAATTCCTCCAATATGCTAATACACCAAAAACCATGGCCCCTAGTCTCCAGGTGCTGGAGTGCTCCTGATCAAGGCAGCGGTCAGCGTGGCATGAAAGCAGGGGGTGCTAAGAATCACTGGAATGGCCCAGGCTGCCGTTTGTTATTGACCTTGGCAACGTATAATGGACGATCCCTTGCTTCTGAAGCAAAACTTCAAGAATTGGAAGAAGAACTTGACAAGATCAAATGGGACATTGTAGGACTCAGTGAAGTTAGAAGAAAAGGTGAAGAGTTGGTGGAACTTAAAAGTGGACATTTGTTTTATTATAGAGGAACGGAAACTGGAAGAACAAGTGGTGTTGGCTTCTTAATCAACAAAAGAATTAAAGACTACCTTCTTGAAGTCGAAAGCACGTCAGATCGAGCAGCGAGGCTCGTTGTTCAACTAACCCAGCGATACCAACTTCAGATAGTACAGGCATATGCACCAACATCAAGCCATACCGACGAGGAGGTTGAGGAATTCTATGAAGAAATCAAACAGCTACATACCAAGGGGAAACAACACATCAAGCTCATCATGGGAGATTTTAATGCAAGAATTGGACAACAGGAACAAGGAGAGACATCGGTTGGTAAATACGGATACGGGGAAAGGAATGAACGTGGCGATCAACTCATAGAATTTGCCGAAGCTGAAAATCTTAGCATCATGAATTCATTTTTTAAGAAGAAACTACAAAGAAAATGGACATGGAAACACCCCAATGGAGGAACCAGCGAAATTGACTATATACTGGCAAACAAGAAATCAATTATTGAAGATTGCAGCGTACTGAACAGATTTAATACTGGAAGTGATCATCGAATGGTGAGATGTAAAATGCACTTAAATACTAAACTAGAAAGGCAGAAGCTCATTAGGAAACAAGTATGTAAGAGGGTGGATTTAAAGAAATTAAAAGAAAATACCGAGGCATTCAAGTTGGAATTAAAAAATCGCTTTTCTGCACTGGAAGGACTTATTGAAGAAGTTGACATCTCAGAAGCAAATGAAAACATTGTTAAGACAATAATTGAAACTGCTGGGGAAATTGGTGGTGTAATATGTAAAAAGCAGAATAGCAAATTATCTGAGAAGACGAAACAACTCATGAAAAGGCGAAGACTTATGAAGGTGGACAATCAAAATACCAGTCGCAAGATCGAGTATGTAGAACTTTGCAAAACTTTGCGCAAAAACATGAAAGAAGATATAAGAAAATTCAATTGTGAGTTAGTAAGGAAGGCCATTGAAAGCAACAAGAGCCTTAGGGTTGTTAAAGGGAGTTTGTCTATTGGGAAGAAACACATCATTGCATTAAAAGGAGAGGATGGCACTGTAACAAGAAATAGGGAAGAAATACTTAGAAGAGTTGAAGAATTCTACAGAAAGCTGTATGAGGGAAACAGTGGATTAAACGAAGACTCTGAGATAGTCGAAGGAACAGCTCCTAAAATCTTAAAAGAAGAAGTAGCATTTGCAATAAAAAGTATGAAGAAAGGAAGATCCCCTGGCGATGATGGCATTACATTAGATATCTTAAAAGAAGCTGGAGAACATGTAGAAGACATACTCGCAAAATTCTTTACCAAATGCCTCAACAGTGGTAACATACCAAACCAATGGGATTCTGCAACAGTAATTCTTTTGCATAAAAAAGGTGATAAAGAGGATTTAAAAAATTACCGACCAATTAGCTTGTTACCTGCTATTTATAAAATCTTCACAAAAGTGCTAACACATCGCCTGCAGAAAAATTCCTCAGATGCAGCTCAACCAAGAGAACAAGCTGGGTTTCAAGTGATTCAGTACAGTGGACCATATTCAAGTATTAAGATAAATTAATTGGAAAGAACACATGAATATGAACTTCCATTGTGTGTTGCATTTATTGACTATGAGAAGGCCTTTGACTCTATTAAAACATCAGCAGTCATCAACTCTTTAAGATCAACAGACATTGAGGATGTGTACATTGACATGGTGAAACGTGTGTATAAAAATGCAAGTGCAAAATTTCGGTTACATAAAGATACCAAAACTATCAAACTTGGCAAAGGGGTGAGGCAGGGAGATACCATTTCTCCAAAACTTTTTACTTCTGCTTTACAGATGATTTTTCAGCTGATAAATTGGAATAACAAGGGAATAAAAATAAATGGTGAATATTTAAATCATCTGCGGTTTGCTGATGACATTGTTATTTTTTCAACGGACCCATTGGAACTCCAAGACATGGTACAAGAGCTCTCAACTAGAAGTGAAGAAGTTGGACTCAAGATGAACCTACAAAAAACTAAGATCATGTTCAATAATTTTGTAGAGGAAACAAAAATACAAGTTGACAACACTGAGCTAGAAATTGCTGATTCATATATTTACCTTGGCCAGCTGATTTCAATGGATGGCAACATTATGAAAGAACTCAACAGACGTATTAAACTTGGCTGGAGTGCATTTGGAAGAAACAGTTTTATCCTGAAGGGGAAATTGCCTTTGTGTCTAAAAAGAAAGGTCTTCAACCAGTGTGTATTGCCAGTCCTCTCTTATGGATCAGAACGGAGTCTAACTGTTAGACAATGCAGAAAGTTACAGACAACGCAAAGGGCGTGGAGAGTTGCATGCTTGGAATAACTGGGAGATCGTAAAAGGAACACTTGGGTGAGAGAGAAGGGCTTAGAGTAGAGGACATCATTATTCGTAAAGGGCTGAAATGGCGATGGGCTGGGCATATTGCAAGGAGCCTTGATCAACAATGGACAACAGAAATTCTGAACTGGATTCCAAGAAATACCGAAGACCAAAACGTAATCAAACTAGATGTGTGAATTGAAATAAGAAAAGAGGTTGGGGTGACCTGGAAACGAATGGCCCAGGATAGACTTGTGTGGAAAGCATTTGGAGAGACCTTCATCCAGCAGTGGATAGATAATGGTTGAATATGATGATGATATATATATATATATGTTATAAGAATAGGTGGAAATTATAGAGAGGTATACTAAAATTTATAAGTTTTTAATGCAAAATTTATTTTAAGAAATTTATTTATTAATTTTAAATATATTAGTCTACTTATATATTTAGTGTTATTAAATATATTAATAAAATACATTAAAATATTAAAGAATTTTAAGCCCTCTCTATAGTTTACCCAACCCCCTGTAACTTTCAGAATCCCCCTGTAACAAGCGTTTAGGTACGGGCCAGCATTGCGCGTGGTTCAGCATTAGGCTTTGACATGGTTTGAGCTTAATAAGTACATGGGAAAGCGAAGGGATTTCTGCCTGAAGTATCCGGGGTTACCGTTATTTAAGGTATTATTACCCTCCATACGGTTAACTCAATTGCCAAATGCTCAACACACAAAGCCAACGGGGCACAATTTTTAGCGGGTTTCAATAGATATTGAACCCGCTTTCGGTCTGTCTGTCTGTCTGTATGCAATAAAAAGGGTAAGGTAAAGGTCTTCCGTAAATGCAATAATGATGGTTATTGTTAACATCGAAAACCTACCGAGTTACTTGAGAATTAGAGAGTTGCGAATTGAAATGTTGTGAATTGGGGAAAGGCGAATTAGGGAGTGGCAGATTAGACAGCTGCGAATTGAAATGTTGTGAATTGGGGAGTGGCGAATTAGGGAGTGGCAGATTAGAGAGTTGCGAATTAATATTAATTGAAACCCGCTAAATTTAAATATCGACCTTAGGCTAGGTTTTGACTTGCTTGTTTATAATTTTCGTGGGGAATTTTATACAAAACGATTTCTTTCACCTACATTTAAGCCCAAACCAAAGCTTATGGGAATACTTTTGTCATGTCCTGATCAAGCTGGGTAGATCATGCCTTTGGCTGGTCTTGCGAACAAAAAGTTTTAACTAAGAGTTAACTTAAAAAACGAACTTACTGGTCCAAATCTAAATCATGTCGATTTCAGTTCAAACTCGCCAACTTTAAATGTTTTAAAACCCAACAAAGTCTATCCCCATCAGGAGTTTTTAAAAACTAAAGCGGTTTCGACCGAAGCATTATAACACTTATATATTACCTTATAATATACTTATATATTATATACTATTAATAAACCTATATATATTATTAATAAACTATATTATATATTATTAATTTAAACTTATTATATATTAATAACCTATATATTATATATTATTAATAAATATATATTATATATTATTAATAAACTTATTATATTATTAATAAACTTATATATTAATAATTCAGGTTATTAATATACTGGTATATTATTTATAAATATACTGAGACAACAAGCATTTACACGTATCTTCAATACAATTCATTTTATGATGGAACTGTGTCATCAACTTTCATGAAAGTGAAGAGGTGATGTATGTCTAAATTTTTAATCGAAATTTACCTAAACGAAAATTATTCTTTTTAAATATGAGAACTCGGCCCTTAAACTAGTACTTGTGTTGAATTTATTTGAATGCTTTAATTTCTACCTTTACGCCGTGAACACTCCAGGAATTTACTTTCCGTGCTTAGAATTTCATTGTTTCGGACCTATTCCCTTCTTTAGCAAAAAGGGGAAAGAGGAGGAAAATAATTTCGTATTAAAGCATGTACTGAAATTTTAATAGCCTAATTTTGCGCAGCGGTTTTGTTTTACTTCGGAATTCACGGCATCCCTGGGTAATATTTCTTTTTCTCATAAAAGCCAATCTTTATTAATTATCAACCAAGGTACTTGCTTCCCTTTCTTAATAATTTGTTCATTAAAATTTAATTACGAGCATACAATTTTCGCCTCTGTATTTGTATAAAACTTTCATTAGCGCTCTTCTTTTCTAATAATAATATTAAAATATATTTTTTTTTAATTTTGGAACCTTTATTATGTGGAGGCGTTCAATGCCCTCGGTTTGCTCTTTTTATATTGCTTCTTATTTGAAAGCAAAAAGATATTAGAAAGCAGCTTACGAATTAAAATTCTGGTGTTTTATCATACCGCTTTATTGAAGCTATTGCTTCAAATAAAACTTTGCAAACTTGGCGTTTGTAAGGGTGATAAAGCTTACTGTAACTTAAAAGGCTTAAGTGATCAAGTCAATTTTGGGTCGAACCTAAACGATTGGATAATTTAAGCAGAATTCATTCTACAAAACCCTTTTTTTTATCAAAGTCTCTTTAGAAGGATTCTATGTTTCATTCAGCGAAGGTAAAAAAAAGGAACAAACACAGAATTAAAAATGTTAAGAATTCGAGCATGTTGACGCTAGTGGTGTGCGATTACAAGATGTTCGGACAATCAAAAGAATCGCCATCAACTGAAATTTACAATCGAGTGAATACTCCCATCGTCGATGAAATTAACATTCGAGATGTTCGGCGGGAATTAGCTTTTACCATCGAGCATTTCGAATTGGACTTTAAATAACAGGGACAATCGACAAAACATCTCGCAATTGCGCATCTTTGGTGAATGGAATTATAGTAAGTTCTTCCATTAGCGTTCTGCAACGGATGAAAAAAAATGTCATTATACAGAAAAAGATGCTAATTGAAATGTATACACAGTGAAACCTGTCTAAACTGACCGATGAACTGAAATGGTCCCATAGGCAGGTGGTTGCTATAAACGACAGACTTTGGTATAGGCATGAATAAGTCCCTACGTTCTCTCTCATAAAAAAGTGGTCACTTTATTCAGGTGGTTGATTTACGAAGGTGATCATTTTACCAGGTTCCACTGTAGTTCTATGAAGTGTTTTCCTGGATAGAAAATATCGTCGTTAAACAGAAATATTTGTTAATTAGGGCAACGTTATGTAGTGAGTTTATACTGCATTTGAAATTTGATTTGTATTGAGAAAAAAAAATTGGAAATATAACATTGTTGAACGTCGTTATATATGTAAATAGAATTTACATTCTACAAATTCACTTTTTTTATCAAAGATTTATTAGAGGCGGATTTATGTTTTATCGAGGGAAATAAGAAAAGTGAGCAAAGGATTAGAAATATCAAGGTATCAAAGATATAGATGCGCTAGAATACGCAGAAGAGAGAATTATTTGATATTTTGTTTACATAGTTAAGGAAAATTACGAAATAAAGGATCGGTGGATGGCTAGATCCAATGGCATCCACTTACAACGTTTGCTTCTTTTCAGAATCTAAGTACTACGTCACGTTTCGCAGTTCTCTTCCTGAATTTCAACCAATCAGATATTGCTACGATTAGAAGCAAACACGTAGTTTGGAGACTAAAACGACAGGAGCACACGTTGCGTTCCTGAGGCTATTGGAGGAGGCAGCTATTTTACGAATAGCTACGACGTCAAGTGGGAGGATGACTATGTCCAAACGATCAGGGTGCTTTCGGACAAGATCGCTTATAACTTCCAGCGGATCGTCTAAATCACCAGATGAAATCATTAGATTACTATTAGAAAATTTAACAGGATCTCCTTCTTACTTTCTGGCTACTAGCGTTAATAGAGTTTCCGGCCTAGTTCTCCTTAACAACTTATGGAAAATACCAAAGCTCTGGTAGTATATCTCCTAATTTCTTCTATGGAAACTATTGTAATAAAAGGAAATTCACCCGCGTCACCTTTATCCCGCTGGAAATTGTTAAAGCTGATATAACGCAATTGCCTTCTGTATAAATTGCTCTTCATTTCCCCTTCATTATCAGGAACCCAAACACAGGTAATAGGAGATCTAAGGGTTGAACTCCACACATCCACTCGGGACATTTTCCCAGTTAATGAAGCACCACGAACAAGAGTGTTATAAAAGACATTTGTTTTGCATCTTGCAATTTGTTGATGGCCTTTCTGAGCATACCATCGATCTACTTCTCATACCAGTAGATTAAAATATCCGTCCACAACACTTTTCTTCTGCTTGGACAGCGCCTTCTACATATTTTTTATTAGATAATTTATCATTATCCAGATAATTAGCTGAAGAAGCTTGTTTCTGTCTTGGTTTATTATTGGATGTACGAAACTCTTTTATATATGACTCTTATATGATAGCGATACTAGTACGCAATTTAAGAAGAACAAATCATAAATGTAAAAGTAATCTACTCATTTATAAAAGTCGAAAAAATCTTTAAAAGTGCACACAAGCATTTTCAAAAAGTTCGCATCTCTTACTTCTTGTAGCGTTGGTGTATAGGCCCCAAAACACACTAGAAAGTTGAAAGTAAGTTGAACTCGAAGCCACAAACAATTGTTTGCTTCCGCTCATGGGAAATGCAGTGCGCGTAAAATTTGAAGACGATGTGGCATTTTGTACGAGAATGTGTGCAATCACTCAGTATCGTCCCCAAGAGGTATCCTTACAAAATCCAACGAGTACAAGAACTGAAACCAACCTATTTCAGGAGACGTCATGAATTTGCAAATTGGGCTTTGCAACAGATAGAACATGATGCGGACGCTGACAAACGTCCTTTGGATTGACGAGACAACTTTTCGCTTAATGGATGTGTACATGCTCAGAATTGCCGCATCTGGGCCAGGGAGAACTCACATACAATTGTGAAAATCCCTTTGCATAAGCCAAAAATGACAGTGTGGTGCGGGTTCGCTGCGTCATTCATATAGACCACTTTTTCTTTGAGAAAGTCCACAACGGTACATTTCGAACTGCTTCTGTCACAGACAAGCGGTATGCAACATTTTTAATAGAATCATTCCTTCCTTGCATGAGAGGCAAGCGTTCTATAATTTCACATCCATGCAGGATGGAGCGCCTCTGCACATCATAGGTCCTGTCCAGCAACTGCTGCGATCGACATTTGGCGATGGCCGTGTTCGTAGATGCTCTTTCCCGCACGAATGGCCACCAAGGTCTCCAGACCTTACACCTTGTGACTTTTGGTTATGAAGATACTTGAAGTCACAAGTGTACAGAGATCGGCCGACGTCATTGATCATGTTGAAGAAAAACTACTTGCCATCATGTAACAGGCATTATAGCTGAAACCCTCCTCGATGCTATGCAGGGTGTCGTGCCACGACTGATGGCCATTCTCATGAATATCGGCCATCGCATTTGTAATCCTAGCTGAGTTGCGAAACACCACTAGATAAACTACTTACACAACTGAAGAGCCACCTAGCGGTGGCAAATATAACTAATCTGACAATAAATTTTTTCATTATTAAAAAAGTCCCATATCCTTCCGTGCATTTCTGCAAAAACATCATAGTGTTGCTGTCTATATTTTTCGAATTATTAATATTTTACGTTTTCTGTTATTTTGGGTCACCCGGTATGAATGAAGAGAGAGAGAGACGGACGGACAGATATTACGAATAGCGCAATACACTGAAAAATCTTCCATTGGATAATTAGAATATTCAAAATTGATTATATTTATAAATAGAAAATCATTTAAATTCTTTTACATAAAATTTTATTTGTAGAACAAATTTATTTCTATTTGTAATTTTTTAGTAAGCAATAAACAAAAACAAGACAACAGTAATATGAGTTAGTGTATTCGAATTCGACCTCTCTGGACATTTTATAGGCGTTCAATTAGTTTCCTTAAGTAGATGTAATACATTTCCCGTCTTTTCTCTCATACAATATTCTGTTCTTTTGTAATATTATAGGTTGTTATGGAGAAGTGATTGCATGCGTTTTATAATACATGTTGACATATAAGAAACAACAGCATGGTTTTGGAAACAGATTCGAATAGATCATCGTTAATCTGATCGGAATGGGGGACTCAAATCTCATTTCACTCCTCTCTTCCCAACACGCCCGTTTTCATATGTTCCAAAATATTTTGATAAAAATAAAAAAATAAAAAAATCTAATCAACAGGCAAAAAAAAAATAATAATTCCGCGTAGATAAGAGAAATAAAATATAATTTTTATAATAAAAACAATATACATATATATACATATGTTGCATTATTCATAAAGGTAGGACATAAACGTGAGTGAATATGGAAATAAAGATGTTTTTGCTACTGTGTTTCTATATGTTCGATATCTTTAAAATTCTATAGATCATACGGCGAAGAATGAAATGGATGATTTTTCATATAAAAAAAAAAACATCGTTTCAGTGTTATGTCAGAAATAAAATTAGATTTTACTTTGATTGTATGGAAGACTTTTAAACAAATTAATTTTTTTAGGTCAGAAAGTCTTCCACAAAATTAATGACAGTGATCAACGGTCATGGGTTTTTAATATTGCTTAACCGTTTGACTGCTTATTTTCTTTTCTTTTTTTATCAAAATTGATTTAAAAATTGCATATTTTTTATTACATATTTCAAATCTATATGCATTTGAGAGTTAAAATTGGTTATAAAAATGTAGTACATTTTTGTAACCAATGATGATGAGACGAAAGATAAAAAAATTGGATACCCACGAAAATCGCGGGATGAGAACATTTTGTTACTTTCATGCTGCCCTATTTGCAGCATTTCAAACGTGCAACTGTCCTCAATATAAAACTCAAAATGCTTCTACCTTTCTATACGACAATGGTTCCAATTATAATTCATATAAGATAGCTGGGAATAACATATATGCAGGGAAATTTATAAGTAAGAAAATAAAATTTTATTTCTATTTCCCGAAAGTTATATACAGTACACCCCCTCTTAAAGAACAACTCTTAGAGAGGGTCAGATAAAATTTCCCAAGAACTATTAGGGTGCGGAGCGGAATTTTTGATAACGCTCTTGCTGTCTTCCATTATAGAATCAAATGAAACTAATTCCAAGTGAAAACCCCGTTTCCACTTGGAATTAGCTTCATTTCACTTCCAAGTTTAGTTTCATTTTCACTTGGAAGGTTTCACTTTTGAAGCCATTTCACGTTACTGTTGGTGGTCTGGTTGCAGCGCCACCTGTTGACGAAAGATATTTTGAAAGCCGAGGAAAGAGGACCAAATTGAAGGAGCTAGCGGGGTAATGAATCTGGTTAAGTGGGGGCACTGGTGCACACAGGGTGTGTTGATGGGGGTTGTAACCCCCCATTGCAATGAAATTTTGTATATTTAACATAGGAATATGTGAGTTGTAGCTCTGTAACCCCCATTGAGCCTATAAACCCCCCCTTACAAATATTTTGCGTACGCCTGGCTACGAATGGGGCTTCTACGCATAACAGAAGCTAAATGTAGATTTATGACCATCAACTAAGTTATTTGACTGTATATAAACATGGGATGTTTCCAAAAAATGTGTTTCCAAATACGATCCAGGTTAATAAATAACAGTGAACAAATTTAACAGGACAGAACATTATTTCAAATAAAAAAAGTTTCAAAAACTTAAAATTTTAGTTATTGTCGTCTATATTTGCTTTGAGGTGTTTTACAATTTGGGTGCTTTGAAGTTCATTCCATCAAATAATATACGTAAGTTCTACTCCCTTACAAATAAACGCTTCAAGCGTTGTAATCCGAATTTAATAGCACTCCCCTTTTGCTTCTCTTCTGCTTCAGGGAAACTCAAATGCTACGATTTATTCAACGTTGCTCAATAAATAGGATATGCAAAAACCCATTCAGAAGTTTAACTTTATTTGCCGAAAACCACCCAGTGGAAAATTTAGAAGATATTATCCAAAAGAAAGTTCTATCAATGCATTCAACCTTTTATATGTTGTACAACGTGGTTTGTATTCCTCTTATTTTGTTTGGTGGAGTGATTTATCTACTGGCCAATAAGTTACTATTGAAAAGTAACCGTGGTCATTCGCTCATGAATAAGAGGAAAGGAAAGGGAAAATAATAATGTCTTATCGACCTTCCAGTTTCACGTTTAAGCTGTTCCTATATGGCCCCGTTGTCGCAGCACGTTTGTCCATTTGCTATGGGCAAGAGTGCCCCCCTGGGACCTAAGTGAATTGCACCGCTTGAAAGATTACTTCGTCCTGAAGGAATGCCAACCATTTATTCCAGATCCCTGCAATAAAATTTCGTGCCCTTATAAATGGCCTAAGAGGAATACAGCAGCATTTTTTCTATGTGGATTTTACCTTAAACTCTGACGAAGAACAAAATCCTTGGTATTGAAATATCTTCCTAGCTTTCTTCACCTTCCTTATTTTTTTCTTAATTTTCTGGATTTAATTTAATTAATTTATTTTTATTTTATTCTTTTCTACATATTCTAGCTCATAACATTTATATGCAGAATAATCTGTGCAATTGGAGAGTTTCCTTAGAGGACGACAACCTTTTACATTTATGTCATAAATATTCACGTTTTTTAGACTTCAGCTGTACTTTTAATGTTTTTATTAGTTACTATTTTTAATTTTATATATATATATATATATATATTATAATATTATATTATATTTATTATTATACATAACATCGCCATATTTTCAGGCATTACCGATCTACTACTGGATGAGGACAAATGCTTTGTACAAAAGAGTCTGTCCTGAGAATTTTGCTTCCATATATCACCCTAAACTTTTTCTTATTTCATAGACATACGTAGTATGAGGACGTTTCCTTGGTCCTCGGTGTTCTTTTGGAATTCAGTTTTTGGAGTTCAGTTAATTTGTTCAGTTTATCAGCTCTTTTTGTGATATGCTCAGCTTATTTTCATTTAACCTTTTTATTTTAAAAAATATATATACATTTAGAGGGGCGGACAGGGCAACCAGTTCGGTGCTCCCTAATGGATGATAGTTGGGAATTTTTATCATAGCCTAGGAACCTATGGACTCCCGCCCTCCGAAATTACAAAATATGTGTCCTCTAAGAATGTCTAGTCCACCCCTCTAGATATATAACGTATAATAATATCGTTATCTTTAAATACGTTGAAATTTAAATATACGGAAATATAATTTCCAAACTTAGTGTGTGCTCTTCTTCTTATAAAAAAACATCTTATACATAGCGCTTAAAATAATATTCGAATTTAAAATAAACAGCCTAAAACATCGGCCGAGAAAATTCTATTTTCCCAAAAGTCTTATATTTGTATAGTTAGAGAAAACCGGATATTTCTCCCAGTAGTTCCATAGACATTAAAACTAATTCTTCTCTTCTTTAACGACTTTCGTTATAGCAGAAAGGGAAAGATAAAGGGGCAAATATTACTAAGTAAGAAACAAACATAGTTTTATGTTATAAAAGTTCTGAAACGTCATTGGACGAAATAAATCTTTTGTGTTTTGGTGAAATTGAAAACAGAAGGATAAATAGAACAAGAAACCGACCTCTCATTGGCGAACGAAAATAAAGAAAAATGGCCTTTCTTTCCAATTTTTGGACAGGAAAGGGGAAGTCAAAGGAAAAGAATTTCATCAGCAGATTTATTAAAACTGTATTAGAAAGAAAATGTCAACCCCTTATTGGTAGAAAGATTTGTTTTGATATATCTAACGATTTCTTTAAAATTACGCTATAAATATAAATATAAATAAATAAATAAATAAATAAATATATATATATATATATATATATATATATATTGACAAAAGTTTTACATAGGTTGAATAAAATTTACGTTGTTTACAAAGGGCCCGACTTAGAAATTCTGGGGCCCAAGGCAGACACACATGAAGGGGCCCCAACCCCTCCTGTACCCACGACAGATTTCTGATTGCTATGTTTATTATAGGTATGAGCGAATGACTTTTATTTATAAGACCAAGGTAATTATAATACATTGCCTAGCCAGGTAAGCTTTCCTCGTCTTAAAGGAAAAGAGCTAGTAAAGAGGATTTTTTAAAATCCTGAAAATCTGGGCTTCCCCACAAAACAAATATTAGAATACAAAAATTCAGAAACGACATCAATAGATTAACCAAAAAAATTTCATCACTTCCGTGGTGTACTTTTTACGAGTATCTTGAACTAAATTTAGAATTTAGGGGCCCCTTCAAATTGAGGGCCTGTGGCAGCTGCCCTGCATGCCCCTGCGTAAATCAGGCACTATGTTTACATAAGTGTTCTTACCTTGTACCAGTATTGTAGGAAAGGGAGGGCTCAAGCTCCCCCCATTGGATATCAAAGCACATTTTCTCCAAGGCTACATCACATAATCTTCTTTAAAGCCACTTCAGTGCTCCCCCATCCCCCTTCGAAGTTTGAATTGCTACACTACTGCCTTGTAGAGGTTTTTAATTTTAAAATATCTCTCAGTTCAACTGAATTACCATAGAGAAAGGATCTTTAAGTCATATAGTTTAAGAATTTTCTAATAAACTACAACTTATACTCCATATTTTTAATTGTGTTAAAAGAAGGCATAAGTTATGAAGGGGCATTTGCAAAAACTATTCCATTTTTTTCTCAGTTACATACCAAAGACAAGAGCACCAACTCTATGGGGATCAGGCCCCATCAGCTCTTCCCCAAATATATTTGTGGGGGGAGGCCCTCCCAGAATTGATAAACAATAAACAAATCAGAATATAATTGAGGGTGACAGACATAACATATAAAATATATTGACTCTTGTGAGTTTTACTGCGCAAGAACAGTAAAGGTCATGCTGAGCCAGGAACTACAGTTTTCCCAAGAATCCGAACCTCTCATGGGTCAATCAACTCGTCAAATCACTCGTTTCATGCAGGGCTCGATTAAGAAATATGGGGGCTATAGGTGCATTACCAGATGGGGACCCCCCCTTTACACAAGGTAACAGATTTGAACTCCCTCAAATTTAGTGAACTTTCAAAAATATCCTTAAAAGCAAGCTTTTACTTACAAATTTTCCAGATACTGATCAAAAAAGTGGATAACCAAAAGTCAACAAAAGAAAAGAATTTGGGGACCAAGGCCTAGTCAGTAATCAGTCCCTTGTTCCATTCAAAGTCGAAACCAAATTAATGGCAGGATAGAGGAACACATTAACCTACACCACGGCAAGGGATGATCCATGGTTTTAGTATGAAGTGGGCTGTTTTGGAGGGCCCTCACTGGGAAAATTTTTAGTTTTGAGATATTGGATAGATTAGGTAAATGTTCTCAAATTATATTACTAGCCTTCCTTTAAACTCCCCAAAATATGCAATTTACGACGAAGAATTAAAGTTGGGCTTATCTTTAATTAACCTATATGGTTTAGGGTAGACTCTACAGTTAAATATGACAAACTAATAGATGGGACATATACAATAACCAAAACGATAATTTACAATGTAATTAATAGAACAAGTTTAAATTTAAACTTCAAAAACTTTGTAATTATTTTACTTTTTTTATAACAAGCAACTTTTTAAAAAACTAAGTTTCTGGTGAAAAGTCATCAAGCAAACATGCGTTAAGACGTGTTAAACAACGAAATAAGCATCGAAGACCTTGGACGAGGGCGAAACCTACAAATACCTAGGGATAATGCAAAAACGGCAGCAGGAGCACAAGAAAGTCAAGGTCCAGCTCACGCAAGCATTCCAAGAAAGACTTAGAAGCATTGTGAAGACGAAACTGAGCGGGAAGAACACCACGCAAGCAATTAACGCATATGCGGTACCAGTGCTCACCTACTCCTTCGGGATCATCAAATGGTCCAACACTGAACTAGAACAACTCCAGCGGAAAATGAGAACCATCCAGAGAAGAGCCGGACAACTACACCCTGCAACGGCAATTGAACGGCAAACACTACCCCGGGAAGAAGGAGGACGCGGACAAGCGGACCTCAAAGACTTACATGACAAGCAGATCCAGAGCATGAGGCAATACTTCCAGTTGAAGAGTCCCCGATCGCCACTCATCCAAGCCATAATACAAGCAGATGCAAATTACACGCCACTAAACCTGTGTAGTACCGAAGAGCGTGTCCTGGAAACAGCCAACGAACAGAAACTAAGAACTTGGGCCGGAAAACCATTACATGGCAGGCACTACAATGACCTGCAACAACCACACGTTGACAAAAAGGCATCAAATTCTTGGCTGGCCAAAGGCACTCTCCAGCCAGAGACAGAAGGATTCATGCTAGCCATCCAAGACCAAGTGATCGCAACAAGGAACAATCAGAAATTCATCCAGAGAAAAGACATAGAAAGCGACAAATGCAGACACTGTCATGCGGCATCGGAGACAATCCAACACGTGATGGCAGGATGCAAGATCCTTGCGCAGTCAGACTACAAACATAGACACGATCAAGTAGCGAAAATAGTCCACCAGAAATTGGCAGCGAATGCTGGCTTTCTGACAGAAAAATGCCCGTACTACAAATATGAGCCAGAGACCGTGCATGAGAACGAAACACACAAGCTTTACTGGGATAGAGCAATCATAACAGACAAGACAGTCCCACATAACCGTCCTGACATAACCCTCGTCGATAAATCGAATAAGACCACGTACTTAATCGACATAGCAGTACCCAACACCAATAACATACAGACAACCTACACAACGAAAATCACCAAGTACCAAGATCTCAGACATGAAGTACGAGATATATGGGGTATGGAAAAGATCCTCATCATCCCGTTAGTCATCTCAGCAACAGGGATAGTACCAAAAACGCTTGCGACGAATTTGGAGATACTCAACATTGACCCAAACACCTACATTGAAATACAAAAAGCCACAATCCTAAACACGTGTCACATTGTCAGGAAGTTTCTAGACATGGCACATTAAGAAGTGATGTAAAAAGAGGCTTGGGAACATGGCGCTCTGCCCGTCCCAAAGCCTGTTTCCGCCAAGAATGGGCGAGGAAAACTTTTTTCTTTATATATATATATATTCATTGTTATTAACAGGTTTTTCACAATACAGATCAAGACTAAAATCGTTAATAACTTTGAAATTGATAATTTATACCTAATATTGATAATTTAAAATCATGATAAAATTAAAATAATAATAATAATTGATAATTTATAACTAATATTTTTAATTAATAACCATTGCCGAATCCATGGATTCGGCAATGGTTTCAGCAAAAGCAATAATTTAATTTGCTATATTAATTTCCGTTTCAGATAAAATTACATTCATTAATACACAACCAATTATCAGCTCCAACGTTCAGTGACGTGATTAAATATGCTTGGTATAACAGCACATACCCCGTTCTCAAACCAAATAGATTTCTCAATGTCAAACAATGGTGTTTCACTTTTTCCAAAAATTCTTATTACACGTTAAATTGCGAAAATCTCTCGGTTGTTAATTGTAGTCATTGTTCAAACCCAATTTGTTTTTTGCATTTTTTTGTTCATTTTCACACACATTTTTTATTTTTAATAAAGCCAAGTAGGTATGATTTTAATAAAGCCAGGTAGGTATATTTTTAATAAAGCCAAGTACGTATATTATTTTTTTAAAGCGAAATAAACGCTTTTTCTACAGGTATAACTTGACTTTTTCTAAATAACTTTTTCTAAAGCGATGAATATTCCTTTGCAGACATTTCTTTCATAATTGCAGAAGTTTTGGTCCTTGCAGATCCATATTGTTTTACAATACTGCTGTCAGGAAACGTTTTCCGAAAGAGCATCCACGCATGATCGCTGCAATTCATTGGCAAATTATGTTCGATCAAAAACGATGTAAATAAACATTCAGCGTTAATAAAGGAGGTATCGTTAAATGCAAAAAATGAAGGCTTGATACTATGATTAGACTCTACAGCCTTGAACGTCTCCTTATGTTTAACAGTCTCAGAATGCAAAGTAATATCGCGTTTACCACCGTGAGTAATGCTTATGTCTTTACCGCAACACGTGCAGAAAGCATATTTTGGCCCCAGTCTTGATTTTTGAATAAAATTAAACATCTTCATATATTTGGCTTTAAACGTTTGGTAGTACCTTTTATTAACGGTCGACATCGTTAACGTTGTTTTCAAAAACACCTAAAAACAAAACTTTCTTTCCAGAGCAAAGAAATACCAGATATGTCTAACACATGGCTTCCCTACACAAAGTCACATGCTTGACCAAAACCTTATCGATATAGCGCATTCTTTCTTGCCTTCCCCAACAACTACAAATACAGATGCATGATTTCGTTGTGCAGGGGCATCACTCTACGTCATAGCTGGAGCTAAAATTCCACGTCACGCCACGCATGCGCCGTCAATGGCAGGCAAATTTTTCCGACTTTTTTACCGATATTTGCGTTTATGTACGTGTATTTATTATTAAATATGCACATATGCATAAAAATTTAAATAAACATGCATCAAGAAAAATAGGTATCCAAATTTTTTTTAAAAAAATCAGTATTTTAAAAAACACTGGGGATTTTAGATGAAATCTCCGAAAATCAGAAGAAATCATTTTCCGACTGGTAGACCGATAAAAAATCGTAAGCCTTTTGGGTAAATCGGAAGGATTGGCACCTATGCAAACTGGTGATTCTTTATGGAATTTCCACCTATTAAGTGCACAAATAGTGTCCAAGACCTGATGACTACGTTTTTGTAAAAGTGTGATGGTGCCCTCATATTTGACTTCCTGATACCGCATAGGGAGTGAGTCACCTGTAATTCTTTTGTGTTTTATGCATTCCCACAATTTCATTCATTCGCAAGGAGTTGTTGACCCGAAAACATCCTTGTTTTTTAAGCAGTTTTGTCGTTATGGCCATAGCAAGATTATCTTAATTATGGGTAATATATCGAGAAAACTCACCGGTTTACAGAATTTAACCAAAAATGGGAGTAATTGCAAATTCTTCAAAATCAAACTTAAGCAATATTTTACTTGTCTTCGTGACTACAGCGATGGTATTACGTAATTATAAAATAAATGCTGTATATAATTTATAAACTTAGAAACAGAAATTTGTAACTTATTAACCTAGATAAAATTGTACAAAAATTAGAGGAAAAATAGTTTACGTGTAGCATTTATTTCAAAAATGACGGCATAAGTATACAAGCTGTTTCAATGCATGGAATTTCATTTCGCTAATCGTCATTTCAACCGCTTAAGCGGTTTCGACTGCATACATGGAGCACCCAAATGGGGGGAGGAAGGAGGCTTGAGCACCCAAAGCTCTTTAAAAATTTCATTTGCTCGAACCTGCTATGCATTTATTTTCAAAAGTTTTACAGTCACATTTTAAAATAAGGTAATTTTTGGCTCATTGCTAATTATCAAACAATATCAATTATTTTTGTAGCATTTTGGTCTTTTGTAGATTTACTAAAATGTTTGACAGCTTTGTGTGCGTATTCGAGAAAGAGGGAGAAGAAAATGTAGTAATGATTTTTCTTAGACCCTTCTAGAACTACTTATGTGGCCGCCACTAACTCTATGTGTATGTATGTAGAATTCTTCACAAACATGGAAATTTGACTTTTTAGGGAGACCTTGCAATAACCGTAGATCTTGCGGCTGTCAAGAAGGATTGGAGTGCCCAAGCACAGGCATGGTAAATATATTTATTAATACATGGTATTGAACTATAGATTTTTTCATCATTCATTCATTCATTCATTTCACTCATCATTCATTTTTTCATTCATTACTTAGGATCAGAAATGAGCAGAAACTAGAGCTCCCATTCGTCCTATTTTTCCCAGGATAGCCCCCCCCCCACTTTTTTATGTATATATTGTCCTGGGGTTCCGAATTTATTCCAAATGGCCCGCTAGTACTTCTGGTGGCTAATTCATGAAACCCTGTTTATCAATTTTCATTGCTCTCAAGGGTAGATCCAAGGGATAGCCCTCCCCCCTCCTGTAAATAATACTAAATTTGTAAGATATTATTATCCTAGTAAGTAGTAGTCTAGTTTTAGACTTTTTTTCTGTATATAAGGCCTGTTAATAGTTGTTGATTAATGAATTAATTTTGAAGATGCTGTGTATTTTTTTTATTATAACAGCAAATGTGCTTAAGACCTATGGCTCCTCCTACTATGCCGACAGCATAAAGTACACGACTACTGCTGCTTAAAGATCGACGCGATGCATCCAAATGGAATCGCAGGACCAGGACAGGGTAATCGGGAAACGATTGTAAAATCAGTTAACTTGTTCTTAGAAAACAAAATAGTATAGCTAAATAAAGCATTGTTTAAAAGTTTAAAGCTTTGCAGTTGATATATTTCTTTGTCCTGTTTTCAATTATTTTTTCTAAAAACGTGGTGGTTAGTATTACAATTTACATGTTGCAACAAAATCAAATTATGATTGTAGTTTTATAAGCACAACGTAGAGTTTTCAAAACTAATGTGGAGGGGGGGAGCACAAGCATATATAATATGCATTTACACATTACAAAATATGGAAAATTGCAATTTAATTTAAATTATGGGGGATTGGCGTTCTACGGGCCTATGTAACTCTACGCTTATGCGTATAAGCACTTTTTATATAAAATTTCGTCATCTAGAGCCATAAGGTTCTATGGAAAACTTGGATTAAATGTCGAGGCCCCAGTGTAAAATAATATGGCGACGAATGTCCTTTTTTTGCAAATTATTAAAAATTTTTTTTGAATATGCAAAATTTCACCCCCCTCTCAAAAATTACAGGGAATTATTTAAGTCAAATTTTAGTAAATGGTTTCTACCTAAACATTCTTTAAGTAAATGGTTTCTACCCAAACATTCTTTAAGTGAATGGTTTCTACCTAAATACTCTTTAAGTGAATGGACTAAATCTAAAAGCGTGGAAATACAGTTGTGCCTTGCCATTCGAAGGTTTAGTATTCGCGATTGTTTTGCTCAATTCTCAAAAAATAAAATTTTCAGCAAAATTTGAAATTTCTAGGTCAAAACAATAATGTGTACTATGTACACTGTATGTACAGTATGTATACTGTACGTAACAGTATGTGTACTGCATATACTACACATACGTATAGGCCTTACGTATAGGCCTAATGTATAACGTACTAATGATAAACGGACGGAGCATACATGAACATTTCGGGTGTTGTTACTGCGTACTACTTCCAGCACGAAGTTTCTAAAATTTGGTTAGTTTGTACAAGAACAAATAGGATACAAAAATAACGGTAAGTAAAACTTGTTTAAAACGGCCACTTTTAGGACTGGATTGAATGATCACCATAGACAGGTGGTCACTATAGACATATATAAGGTCATATACGTCATTTGCAGGTGGTCAATTTACGAAGGAGGTCACTTTACCGAGTTCCACTGTATTTACTCGTTCTGCATTTTTTCGTACAAATATTTTAGCAGTGTATAGTATTTAATATACAAGATAATTGCTATGAACATAAGCCGCCTTTTCACATATAGTTTTGATTTCACTATTCGCGGTTTTGCTATTCGCCGATAGTTCGTGAAAGGTAACTCTCACGAATAGCGAAGGACAACCATCAACGCAGAGTTCTCATAATTATTGGGAGGGGAGGGGGCAAGCATATATTATGCACATTTATACATTACAGTACACGCAAAATTTCAATTTATTTCAAATTGGTGGGGGGGCATATAACTGTACGCCTATGGGGACGACTGTATTTAAATTCGGCACACAATAGTTATTTCATATACATTGAATTGCATTTCATGTGCATTGGCAAAGTGGGAGATTTCGTGGGCGCTACCGAGAGACCGAGAGAGAGGGGGTAGAGATTTCGTAGACGTTATCGAGAAAGTAAGAGAGAGAGAGATTTCGTGGACGCTACCGAGAGAGAAAGAGAGAGATAGAGACCGCCGAATTCCTGTCCTCAAACTAGATGGGTGGACGATAAGAAAAGGAGTTGGGGTGACGTGAAACAGAATGACTTGGGATAGACTTGTGGAAAGCATTTGGAGAGACATCCAGCAATGGATAGATAATGATTGAATATGATTATGTATATATGCTGCCATACACGCTAGTGGTCTACTGCATAATATATTAAATCTGTCGGAAAATTTAAGCTTTCAAAATTTAACGAAAATTGTTTTCTACATTATCTGTACATTTACACAGAGCAGTAGACAGGCTGGGGCTATAGGGGGGCTGAGCCCACCTCTGAAAAATATTTTTTCTCAAAATCAAATATTGTAGAATTTTATTTTAAATTTTTTGTTTTGTACGAAATTGTACATGACAATGGAAATTGTTCTTTGACGTTAAAAATGTATTCAAAATAGCTCTCTACCGTAGATCTTGTGTATGTAATTTTTTTTATATACGTTTGAATCTTCATATACTTTATAATAAGGATATGGGAAATTCTAGAAAGAAATTTATTTCTTAATGCAAAATTTACGTTAAGAAATTTATTTATTAACGTTAAATATATTAGTTTACATAGATATTTAGTATTATTAAATATATTAATAAAATACATCAAAACATGTACGAATTTTAAGCCCCTCTGTAGCTTTCTGAGCCCCCTCCCGTAACCTACAGAGCCCCCACTGTAACAAACATGTTTACATAACATGTAACAAGCTGTTTACATAACATGTAACAAGCTGTTTACATAACATGTAACAAGCTGTTTTCATAATTTCGATCCGCCCATGTTTGATAATCGTTCCTTTTGCACATGCGCAAACAGCCTTCTCGGATTAAAAACTTTGCTAGCTCGTCCGCCGACCCTAATGTTGATCCTATTTTCCCGCGGTTTGTTATTCCGCATACGTAACTATGTCACGTGACCTTGTATGTAAACGCATTCTGTTTTCTACCTGCGTAATGGGTGTCTCCTGGGCCATTCTCCCATGACCTCTTGCTTCTTAAAATTTTCAAATAACAAGACATTTTTTATTTTATATTATATTATTATATATATATAACAAGACATTTCTTATTAATAAACATACATTCAATCATAACATTAAAGACTTACGTAAGAGAATTATTGCGTTTTGCTTATGAGCTTCGTTAGTGGTAGCAGTAGCGAAGGACGGGATTTAATCGAGTCATGAAAGGTTATGAGAATTAAGTCGTGAAAGGTTGTGAAAGTTACAAGTATGAAAGATAATGTATAATTGATTTTTGCAAATGTAATCCCATTGTTATTGTTTATCTGACCTCCATTTTTCTTTTATAGACACTAATTAATAATGTAATTGTGGCCAAGCGTTGTAAACGACGATCGCTTTCGTTGTTAAATTGATGACCTATTTGCAAGGCCTTCGAAGAAACCGGTTGGGCATAAATTTTTGAAGTGGCTTTGTCTAATATAGTGGACTCGCACTTTTGCGAACCATTTGCGAACCATAGCGTTGGTTCAAGAATATAATATATTTCAGAGACGAAATGTTACTTTCCATTTACGAACTATCGGTTTTATGGACTTCCGTTTTTTTGATGTTTTATTGGGGGGGTCTAGACCGTGGTCAGGATGGATTTGGGGAGGGGTCAAAATTTTACAGCATGTGTCAATACAATCACAACGTGTAAATCCGTAGCCAAATCCCATTATTTGTTTGTTTGTTTTGTGGTTTTACGGCTCAAAGACTACAATGGTCATGCTGCGCCGGGACCTACTGTTTTCCGAGGAATCCGAACCTCTTATGGCCTAGGGAACCAAACCCCGGACTACAGTGAGCAGTGCGATCTTTTTATGAGATCTCTGAGTAAGCGTTCTTTGTACACTGTTGGGAGTCGAACCCGGATTAACGGCGAACGCGTTACCACACTGCGCCACCGCAGGCCCAAATCCCATTAAAAATTTAGTTTCGGGAAGGACCGGCCCCTACGATCCACCCCTTTGAATACGGGCATGGAGGCGGTTTCTATGAATTCTAATAATTGAGAGTTCACTGTATGGTCAAAAAGCAAAAACAACATTTATAAGCAGGGGCGTATCACTTCAAAAATTATGGGGGGGAGGTGCGGGTTTGGAGGTCATTCAAGGGGGGCGATTAATGACTTGAGTTTTGAAAATAAATGATAGCTTACTAGACCTTAACCTTGTACCTTTTCGATGTGAAATTTTCATTCAATGGGGGGAGGGGGCGATCGCCCCCGCCCCCAAAAATCCGCGCCCGAGGGGGACTCAAATGTGGAAAAATCACGTGATTCGGCGTTGCAAAGGACAGTGTATTTTGTTAGGCAATGAGGGAACGGAGCCTTGAATCCTTTGAACCCTTCCCTTTAATACGCCACCATTTATGAAGGAAACAATGAAATTCGACATATTTCAAACAGGCGAAGGCTGTTCTTCACGAAATCACTTGGAGTAAACCGGGCCGTATCTAGAAGCTTTTTACAGAAGGGGCTTAAAATTTATTAATGTTTTGTGATGTACTCAGGGGCGGAGTGGGTCGCTGGCCAGCCGGCCCTCGGACCGGTGCCCTCTCATGGGCGATATGACTTACGCCCTTCGATAATCCAAGGTGTGCGTCCTTTGAGAGGACCCAATCCGCCCCTAGATGTACTTTATTAGTATTTAATAATGCTAAATATATGCAATATGGATATTATACGTTTTAATAAAACTAATTTATTTTTAGTATTGTACATCACGTAATTTTCTCTAAAGCTACCTGGGCTCAAGGGCGGACACAGGGGAGAGGTCACAGGGGTCATGACCCCCAAAAAATATGTTTTTCCACTGTAAAAAATTCCAACTTTCATGATAAATAAAGGGTGTTATTCTCAGACCATGACATTCAATAACGACCCCCAAATGAAATCTGCATCTGCTGCCTATTACTGCGCCATTCTGTAGGGGTATACTAAAATTTATAATTTACCTCTCCGTGCTATAGACTCTATAAGGGCCAAACTTTGCAAGAAAAAAAAAACGTGATGTGCATAAAATTTGCCGTGAAAATTGCTTTGAATAAATTTTCAACCGTCAAAAGACAATTTCCATTATGGCATACAATTTCGGGCAAAACAAAAAATTAAAACAAAATTCTGGAAAAATTTGCTTTGAAAAAGAAAGTAAATAAACCGAAAATATTTTCCAAGGGCCGGGGGTGGGGGAGATTATATTTTCAGGGGTCCAAACCCTCCGATCCCCCAACGTTACGGCCCTGAGAGTGAATGCATCCAATATTACACCCATTAAATTTAGAAATCCCGTAGCAGAGCGTAGTTCCAGAAGTTCGGTAGAGAGAATGGACACACTTCAGACAAGCGTTGCTGTTTTTCGTCAGGAACGAACTGGAGTGAACTCTGAATGAACACGAAGTATTGCTATTCCATGCTACTGTTTAGTTTTCGGCATCAGCAGCGCCACCTGTCCCTGAGCATGGGCGAAAACTCTAAGGGGGGCCGCAGGTAACTTCGCTCGTCCCCTCCCAAATATTTCGAGGATTGCTGTAGAATAGCAAAGTGACCGGGATAGTATAATAGACCGGGATAGGCCTAGGATAACTATCCGGGGCGGACACAGATTTATATTTAGGGGGGTGGTCAAGGACAGAATTTAACATGATTTTTGAATAACACCCTTCATTTATCATGAAAGTTGGAATTTTTTACAGTGAAAAAATATATTTTTGGGGGTCATGACCCCTGTGACCCCCTATGTCCGCGCTTTTGGCTACCCAAGTTACTATCCACATTAAACTAGCAATGAGAAAGAACTTGTAATAATACACGGGTAATCTAGTCCAGGAATTCTTAAATTTACTATTTCAAGCCCACATGAATGACCCATAGGAGGAGGGATTGAGCCCTTCCCTAGCCGTTGTTTAAGAATGTTATTTTCGCGAGTTTTCTACGTATTTTCTCTCAAAAGTTTTACAGTCACATTTTAAAATAAGGTACTTTTTAGCTCATTACTGATTATAAAGCATTTATTTTTGTAGTATTTTAGTATCTTGTACATTTACCAAAATGTTTGATATCCTTAAAGGAGTAATGATTTTTCTCAGACACCCCCCCAGGGGCGGATTAGAGGCAACTTCTTCTGCTGCTGAACGTAGAATTTTTAAGTGTTGTAATTACTGATAAGTGAATATCTCATACTGTATTATTCCAAACTGGGGTCAAACGATATTGACAATGTCAAAGAAATCTCAGCTGTGTCGATAAAAATGTCGAAGTTATTTAATATTATTGAAATACATATAAACTGACATAAATTAATTACAATCTATGTATAATTCATAATACATATTTCAGTCAGGATCGGCGTTAGGTGAGGGGGGTATGGTTTACTGCAATGGAATATTATTTATGTAGTCTTCCATCGGGCCAGCAACAGATTTTTCGAGTCCCTACTACGTGCTACTTTCCCTCTATATAGATATGCATGTAGGTCAAGTATCATCTAGGGGCGTTACTTCTCCTGCGTGCATATGTGTGTACAGGAGAAGTAGCACTTAGGGGGGCAATACCAAGTCGCCAAACAGAGACAGGCCGCCGTCCGTTGGCGTTAAATAATTTTGGAAATTCTTTAAATGGCGCATTTTGCCATATGTGGTAACCTTGAATGCGCTGGATGCGAACACTAAATTCACAGTAGCGGCCAAACGACTAATTTTAGGAAAAAGTGACTAAACAAAAATTGTTTATTTTCATGTCCTCTACCTGCTGCATACACTTAGCAGTTCACAATTCATTTCCAGTGTGCTAAAAAAGGCACTTTTATGCTTATTGCTGACTATGTGGTACACAGATCCGGATCAGAAAAGGGAATTCCGGATGTTTTTGTCTCTGCTGTGTTATTAGGTGAATCACTTAAATTCTGTGTGGAAAAAATATTTTAATTGATGTAATTGGTTACGCAGCCGCGAGGTGGACGTATACACTAAATTCACTCTATTGAGAAACCGGTTCCGTTTCGGACATGCGTTCCATTGGCCGATACGTTTCATTTGTCCTCTACAACCCCTAGAAGTTTGTAAACGACTTTCTGGGACACCCTGTATATTTTGCCGCACGGGGCGAGTGACTGTCATTACCGATAAATAAGCTCTAAAATGTGGTAACAAAATCAAAAAAAAAAATTGTTTTTAAATGCTAATTGCCGCCCCCGAATTGTGGCGCCCGGGGAAACCGCCCCTTCCCCTAGCTACGCTACTGCATATACATGCTCTGGGGCGGACTGGACCCGTTCGCCCTCGTGGGCTAAAGGACTCACGTCTCCGGATGTGCAAGGACTTGCGCCCTCCAGAAATTCAAGTTCTTCGCCCTTTGAGAAGACCTAGTCCGCCCCTGTACGTGCCCATAAAGCCTGAGGGGATGAGGGTCTACGTATGTAAGTAGGTATTGCATGCATGGAAATTACAATTTTCCCCTTCAACAGTAAAATCAGACTTTTTTTGTTTTTTTGATCATTTATTTGTATGTTACAAGATAAGCTGCGATTATCATACTTCGCTTTAGCCGTAACTGTAGTGAGAGAGTGGAATGTGCCGTATTTTTTTCACTTGTTGTTGTAAGATGTAGTGGGGTGTCGATTTTTTTGCATGGGAGGAGAGGCGCACACGCTTTTCGCCTAGGGCGGCAGATTTGCTTGCGCCGGCCCTGTTTATATATATAAACTTGAAGAGCTGAAACGAAGTTTTATCTCGACATTCATTAACTTAATAAAAGTGAATTGTGTAAAGAATATGCGACATGGTTTACTTCAGAATTTACATTGTTTACCAATAAAATGCTTGGCGCAGTATAGCCCAGATGCTCTTGCGCCATAAAAAAGCCAAACAAACAATAAA